>OZ038503.1:67287555-67290055 GCA_964036315.1 Acanthosepion esculentum | reverse complement strand
CAAAATAATCAGAGTGGCCGCTGTATTCTGCCGATAGACAGAATCAAGCAGCGCACTCACTACTGGAGTAGGGAAAAAACAAAGTCTGACCCAGCCGAGATTATCTTTACAAAAAACGTTGATTCAGACTGTCCTTTGTTATCCTACGCTAGCATCGCTTCTCGGCCTTTTGGCTGAGATTCGATCGCTCGATACTTACCTGGCATCGGGCTCCGGTCCTGTGCTGGTAGTATCACGGCTACAACTAGCTTGGACCAGCATGGACCAGCTATGACAAGCCAAGACCAGCTATGACCAGCTTGGACAAGCTATGACCAGCTTAGACCAGCGGCCCAAGTGAAAACACTCGGGTCCCCACTGACCTTGTGTCTCAACCTGACTCAGTGGGGGGTCAAGTAAATCTCTACCCTACGCTCGCATTGTACGAGCAATAGACTCGCCCACTTGGGATGTATAATCTGTGACTTCAGCTTTTTGTAATTGAGTTTCGTTTAGCTAAATAAAGCTTAGTATCATCTAAACGAATACAAAAACGAACATAGAAACCGTGGAAGTAAAAGCACTTGGATCCTAACCTCTGTTCATCAACGATCCTGTTGAACTATTTCGACGATTACACAGTAAGAATTCCTAACAAGTACCGGGCTCTCTTGAGCTGTATGAGTTCTTGCGTGTTTGAATATCAAGAAAGATCTACAGATTTGGACATGACTATACAAAAATTGGACAACTTATTTCTTAAAACACCTAAGGTTTTTACGAGGCACCTGTTGGCTACGAGACAACAGAAGCCGGGAGAGTCGCTGGACAAGATTTTTCAGGGAACTGGAAAAGCTGAGGAAGAACTACAAATTCTGAGACCACATTGCTGAAGAATGCGGAAACGAAGCTATGCGGGCCGCCTTCATTACAGGCCTAGGTTTGCATCCCATACGGCAGTGTCTCCTGGAAAATAAGACTCTGGACCTACAAACAGCTTATACTCGAGCTTCTTCATTGGACTTAGTCGAACAGGATAACGACTTGTACACTACTTTAGAATAGTCGATCTGGAACCCACAAAGAGACCTCCGGTTGAACCTAACGAACCAGCAGTAGCTGCAACCTGTGGGTTTCCCTATCATTTGCTGGAGCGCTGTCCTGCTCTCGTAACTACACGTAAAAAAATCTCAAAGCAAATAGATTACGCTTGTGCATGTCCATCAAAGCCTTTGTCAAATTCATTAGCAACAGTCGCTGGTCTTCATATATTAACCACGCTTACTAACGTACCGCGTGAACTCTATCTCGCGTCGATTGTTAATGGGGGAGAACTAGGGTCTCTATTTGGTTCTTGTAGCACTGACAGTTTTCTCGGTGAAGGAGTCGTGTGGGAACTAAACTTTAAAGTTCACCCGGTATCACCATGGCCCATAAAACATTAAACAGTAATTCAAGGGGCTATGTAGTCGTAAATCTAACCCTTTGCCTTAACGATCAGTAGTATGTTGCCACCCATTTTTGGTGTTTAGAAGGATTTGTGTTCCGACTTGATACTGGGCCAGGATTTTCTATGTCAGCATCAGGGAGCAACGTTTAAATACGGTGGGTCACTGCCCGAATTAACTATGGACAGTGCTCGTCAATTCTGTGCATTAAACGCGGTAAACCTTCACTATTTCCTAATTTATCAGGCCTTCATCACTAAAGAAATGCATAACCTTCTTTGTGAAGGCGTGATTGAAGCATTTCACCATAGCAAGCCCAGCTAGTAATGGTGAAGGACTGTCATAAAAATAAACTAATGTGCGTAGATTACTCAAAGACGATAAACGTATATACAGGACTGGACGCTTATACACTGCAAAGAATTGATAAAATGATTAATGGCATCGCTAGATACAATTTTTTTTTCTACATTCGACCTCAAATGTGTACCGCTTAAAAAATCAGATAAAAAAAATACACTGCTTTTGAGGCAAATGGACATTTTTTTTTCTGGAATTCCGTTTGGGGTCAAAAACGGGACCGTCTCGTTCCAGAGAACTATTGACAGAATAATAAAGAAAACTTATGAAGTGCGTTCCCTTACATCGACGATATCACAATTACAGGGCGTACACAGATGGAACACAACCAAAAAGTAAAAATGTTCCTGGGGGCTATTATGAAAACTAAACTTACCCTCGACAAGTCGAAATCAGTGGCTTCGGTACACTACATCAAAGTGTTGGAATACTGTCAGCGGTGTAGTTATTAAGCCCGACCCAGAAAAACTTCGTCCCTTAAGAGAGCTACCTCCACCAGAAAACACGAAATCATTAAAAAAGGCACTGGACATGTTCACCTTATGCGAAATGGATAAATAAATTTTCTAATAAAATTTGGCCTTTAATAGAAACTAAAAAAAATCTCACTTGAAGAGGGCACTCGAAGCTTAAAATCAATTAAAAAAAAGAACAAGGGAAGGCCGCCCTACAACCAGTAGACCAAAACTTACGTTTCGAGATTGTGCGACGCA
>OZ038503.1:67155055-67282555 GCA_964036315.1 Acanthosepion esculentum | reverse complement strand
TTATTAAGGCACTACAATATGCATTGGCGGGATCGGTTCACTACAATTGTAATGGTAAAGACGGGATAGCTGTTTTCTCACAAAGAAACATTCGGCATTCATTGGCTGAACAGTGAGCGTTATTTGCAGTTTAAATTTATAGAATTCTTGTCTTAAAAAGTTTCGGGAAAATAGGCGTTTTAAGTCCCGTAGTTGTTAGCACTAATTCTAGATAGACTTTTCCTTCTTCAACCAATTTAAAGTAGTGTAGACAGTCAATATCTTGATAATGTTATTGTTTTCTCTTTGGATTACATGAGCTATCCATTTTAGTTGTTGCTGCTGTTGGAAGTTTAAGTGATTTGGTCTTTATTTGGTAGAGTTCTTTGTTTGGAATTCTGTAGCGTCAGTCTGAGATCTGATGAAGCATACAGGCTTAATTTTCTTGGCAGCCATTTTTAATCATTGATCTGAGAAAACGGATGCAAGTAGCCGGTAGTTTAGACATTTCTGAACGAGTTTGAAGTCACGTATGACATCTACATGATAGTCTCGATTTGACGAGAGTATAAACTCTGAATAAAATCAGGAAAACTATTCTAGAATAACGAATTTGCTAGTAATAGGGGAAGATGTCTTTCAGAAACTCATCAAACTTAGGACCTTTGAAGAAAATAATTAATTCCACTGGTGTCAATAATCAAAATCTTGGTTCCAATCTAAATAGAATAAATAAAATATGACCGAAAAATGAATCAACACATATGTATGAAAATGGTTAGCTCAAGGAAGTATCCATCAAAAAGTAACATTAAAAATCTTCCGTAGAGAATATATTACGGAATTTTTTCAGCAAACATCTGTTTGATTAAAATAAAATCTTTCGAGTTTGCATCCTCCAAAAATAAATGCTTTGCAATTGGTCATAGTCAGTCAACTCAAAAATCCCAACTCCCCTACACAAATTTACGCATCTCGAGATAAAAAAAAATCACTGACAACTGAAACTACAAGCTATCTTTAATAATGGATATTATGACGAATTACCAACGCCAGTATATGTAACAATAAGTGTCTCAGTGGAGGATACGTCTAGATGTTTAATGCATGTACTTCTATGCGACATGATACTTCAGGACGTAGGCGATCGTATTCCTTCACAATTTTCTGTTCTTTGTATTAATACATTTTGACGTTTTATCCCCCCACGAAACTGTTTTTTGGCATCTATTTACACAAGCTCACGCTGTAGGCTGTTGTCTTCAATTTGTCCTTGAGTATCAGATTTTCCAAGCCCTCTTTCGTCATTATGCACCCAAGAAATTTCAACTGTCTCTTCGTTAAGTATAACTGATGCTTCTAACCAATCAAAAATGAACACAGTTAACTCATCAGCGAAGAGAGGAATTAGACGTTTTTGGGATCCCGAGATTGTCTTATGAACAGATAATTTTTACGCTTAGAAATTTAGTATTTGAATAGATGTTATACAAACACAAAAAACCATGATTGTATTCGTTAACATCTCAAATTGTGACTTTTTGGTTACTATAATTTTTTTTAGCTACACCCTGGCGCGTGTTGCAATTCTCACGGTATTGTTGAAGTTATCGCAAACATTTTAATCGAGATTTACAAACTCTACGTTTTGTTCAATTTCCCAAACCAATCGATGAAATTTGAATTGGCTGATTCGTTTGGAGAAATAATTTGTCAAAAGCCCTACTTCTCGGTTTAATTTCTTGAATTTTATAGGACTTCATGGTAAACAATATATTTTAAGGATTTTTTCCTTTTTTAATTGCGAAGAATAAATTCTCAGGATTTCTTAGACTTCCTTTTAAATTCTATTCATTCTCTTTCACTCCCAGTGGCCCATTTTGTTGAGAGAAAAATCACAGAGAATGGTATCATCTGCTCCCTCAACTACAGACTGTTTGCATAAATTCAGATGTCATGTGGCATTATCGCCTTGCTTGAAGCGAACTAATAAAAACAAAAATAAACGTCTCAGAAACTGTATCTTACATGAGACGGAAAGCGTGTACCGTTGTACGACGACTTCTATCAACCGTGTCCCTTCAGAACGTTGGTGATCATGACTCTCCACAATTTCCTGTCCTGTGTAACTCTTAATAAATTTTGTCTTTTTGTTATCTCTCCTAAACATAATAATAATAAGAATATTTATTGTGCCATGTCCTTTCAGGATGTTAGCAATCATGGCTCTCCACAATTTCCTGTCCTTTGTAACTTTTAATAAATTTTGTCTTTTTATTGCTCCTAAAACTTGCTCCCTCATCCATTTACTCAAGCCCACCAAGTAGGTTATGCGTCGTTTTCTTGCCTTTAAACTGTCATGAGTGTCAAATTTTCCAATCCCTCTGTCCTCATTATGTGCACTAGAAATTTCAACTCTATCTTTCCTATGTTATGTATAAGTGTCCTTTTTGTTTCCATGCATCTGATGAATGTTTCATGAAACAAAACTAATTTGTATTTCAATATTATCTTTACTAACCAATCAAGAATGAGTCATTTCTGTGATACAGTGTTTGTCTTATATAGTTTTTAGGCTGAGACATTTAGTATTTGAGTAGGTCTCAGATGTTACATAAATACAGTCATGATTCCATTCCTTAATATTATATCAGTCAGTCAGTTTTGCCATGAGTGATACACGCTTAGGCGATCATGCCTGACGAGGGAGATTTTTTCCCGCAGTAGGTTGCCATTTCTTTCTACAGTAGGCCAGTTGGCATCCAAGAACCATCTATAGAATCCGGTCTCTCCTGCTATTTACCCATAGCTAGGAGAAGAGGATTCATACTTTTCCCAAGGGTATTAGCACGTAAGTGAATGTAATGGATTCGAACGACTCTCTGATTCCTCAATCCGAGCCGCTAACCATTACTCCACCATACCTCTCTCTAACGTTATATACGTTCTCATAAATATGGCAGTGCAATCAGATAGAAATAAGTTAAAGAATATGGTAAATTATATAGCTATAAAGATCTTGAAATGTAAAATGTTGTGCTACTATACTATTTTATCTATAATAATTGGAATGCTGTTTACGATCAAAACAAGGTGCAGACAATAACATTAATAAGATCCCAGGTAGAACCAGTTTACGAGAGGTTAAAAATAATTGCACTGTATGGAACTGCTCATCTGTTCTGGAGAATATTACAGATATATAGTAAGTCTAAAAACTGTACATGTTAAGTATCACATGACATCTGAATTTATGCAAACAGTTTGTAGTTGAGGGAGCAGATGTTACCATTCTCTGGGATTTTTCTCTCAACAAAGATCGATCAATACAAGCAAATTCCCCAGATATTATTATGAATAACAGAAATAAAAAAAAAAGTTTGCCCACTGATTTGCATGAGAATACCAAGTGGCAAGAACACATATGCAATTTTTTAAAAATTAAGCACATAATAAACCTGGAGATGGAAATAGAAAAAATGTGGCTCTTGAAAACTAAAACTGTTGTGGTTGGAGCTTTGTGTCTGATAAAGAAAGGAAGACAACAACAAATCAATAAAATCCTTGGCGCACCATCTCTCCAAGAAATAAAAATAAATAATTTTAACAAGCATATTCTATATCCTACGAAGCGTTTTGTCTGTTTCTTTTTCTAATAGCTGGCTTTTGTTTAAGTGAACACAATAAAAATCACATCATTCATAAGGTCTCGGTTATTGGTTATCGCCCGACATGTGATTATAAAAGAAATGCAAGTAAAAACAAATTATAATAATAATAGATTTTAGATATATTTTTATCATTCCCCCCACAAGCAAGGTGGGAATGCCGACAGTACGCAGGGGGTTACTAGGTGTGAAAGAGTATAGGGAGGATTGAGGAAAGGACAAAAGATGAACGGGATACAAGAAGATAGAAGATGGCGATTGACGTTGCATTTAAATTTTTGAAGATTGTAGTTATCAGGGAAGCAAGTAAACGGAAGGGAGTTCCACAGTCGGGAAGTGCGAGAAAATAAAACTGTTGCAATAGAAGTGGTGGTTGCATTTAACCATTTAAACAGTATAAGGGTGGGACCTAAATGCCAATCTAGTAGCACGCTTAAATTCATGTAGTCAGGACACCTGCACATAAAATGAACTTTCAGGCTGCCTGAATTTGAAACCGTTTTATCAATTTCATTTCCTTGCTATCACCTATTATGCAAAATCCGCTTTTCCTTTTAAGAGAATAAAAGAATTGGGAAATTAATATTTATGAATTATCAAAGCTATCCTACTTTTGTGTCTGTTCTCAGCATTGGACAATGAGTAAACCGAAAACAAAATGCCTGAACATAAACCCTTATTAATTGTCCAAGAATGTTTTTAAATGCAAATAAATGCCTTCGTGTTCAGAGCGATTGAATAGAAATGTTTTTCAATTTTGTGTTTCATGTCGAACGCGTTGTTTCCAATAAAAGAATAGAAGCCTGCATATTCAAAGAGTATTTACTAAAAAATGTAAATTTTATTTGATTACATGGAAAACATGAAGTTATTTTCAGGAGACTAAGAATCAAATTGGTTACCATCACAATGCTTTAAAGAACTCGTTTATTCATTCAGAAAACTAAATGATGCAATATTTGTAGCTGAAATTTCATATTTTGTTCTGAGATATCAATAGAATTTTTGTCTTTTACAGTAAAGTAAATTTCTTGTACCCATTAAAAATCTATGATGTCACAAAATTATTAACATTGATCTCAGAGATAGTGTTATACTAAGTTATACTCAACATTATATATACATATTTAATGTGGCCCATGCAGAGAAAATATAACACATATCTAAGCATCAAGTAGAGTGAAAGAACGAAAATATAGTCTGACATGCAGTAATTCTCAATGGGAACTGGAGCTGCTGGAGATTCGTCTGTGTTTCTGGAGAAGCCATATTTAGGATTCCAGATTTGAGCGAGCTGGATTTATCTGCTATATCGATATCGAGGACATATTCAGTAAATGGGAAAGAGCAAGTCTTGGGTTTTCCCAATATGAGAACTGCAAGTTGGATATTGTTTCTTTCTCTACCAGGGGAAGATATTTTCATAGGAAAACTGTTCTATAGGCATGTAAGATACACCATGTACTGGATTTGGCTTTATCTCAGGTCAAGGGACCAGGGCTAAAAAAATCCCTGCTCAGTGTGACTCATGGAAGCTAACTGACTTCACGTGACTTCATCTGCATCAAAAGGAGATAATTGCATTTTGTATCCCAACAGACCAAACATGTGAACAACGATTAAGTTTTAGAGATAATGAAAACAAAAAGGACACTTACATTTATCATCAGCAAAAGTGTTGAAATTTCTACAGTACATAATGAGGAAAGAGGGCTTGGAAAATTTGATACTCACAGAAAAATCTGAAGAGAGATAGAGGAAAACAGCGCATAACCTACCTAGTCGACTTGTGTAAATGGAGGGCAGAACAAGGAATAGAAAAGATACCAAAAAGTCAAAATTTATTAAGAGCTACAAAGGACGGGAAATTGTGGAGAGCCATGACTGGCAAAGTCATGAAGGGACACGTCACATAGAAGAAGTATGTCATAAAGTAGATATTTACTTGACCCCCCCCCCTACTGAGTCAGGTTGAGACACAAGGTCAGTTTTTAACGTAGAGATCCAAGTGTTTTCACTCGGGCCGCTGGTCCAAGCTGGTCTGATCTAGTCGTAGCCGTGATGTTACCAGCACAGGGACGGATCCCTGTGACCAGGTAAGTGTATTTACTTGACCCCCCCACTGAGTCAGGTTGTGACACAAGGCCGGGTTTTAACGTAGGGACCCGAGTGTTTTCACTCGGGCCGCTGGTCTTAGCTGGTCATAGCTTGTCCAAGCTGGTCAAAGCTGGTCATAGCTGGTATTGGCTTGTCATAGATGGTCCAGGCCAGAGCTGGTCCAAGCTAGTCGTAGCCGTGATACTACCAGCGCAGGGACGAATCCCTGTGCTAGGTAAGTATAGAAGTATGTAATATAAGTATTCTTGTTTTTGTAACACTTTTATTATAAAGCTTATTTCATGTACACATCTAAAAACTATTAGTGACTTTATAGTGGCGTGGGACTTTGAGGTTATAATTAACACTTGATTTAGCCATGCCAAGAAGATTAATGGAAGATAATAATGCTGAGGAAACAAGCGGGAAATTTGAAACGAAACAAAATAAGAAATTTCTTTACGAATTTACACGCTGGAAGTTGCGTCAGTATCTCGTTTCAGGAAAGTAAATCTCAAACTTTTAATGTCCATAGTTTCAATAAATTGTCATAAAGAGGAAATATTCATTCAACAGATTAAATCATCTGACAAAATAGTATTAAAAGAATGTTTAAAACAAGAGAATTCGTTTTTCACGTAAGGGTTATACGGTTGCATACATTCAAAAGTAGATGAAGAGACAGTTGGAAATATTTAGCTTTCTTGCATAGTTAAAATAAGGTTCTTTGAAATGTCAAGCGTTTCGTTAAAGCCGATGATATAATTAGCGAGTAATTTGATACAGGCGAAAATCTGAACGCTGGACGCGTGAACAGACATTAAACTTTTCACATGACCTTCAGACACTCTTCACTTGTTTATTTAATTTTTTCCTTATTTTATATATAAAAAAATATTTCGTATAAGATCGTTATGTTCTTTTCTGTCTTTTTCTAGACTCAACAGCTAATTGCTGTAAAAACAAAGTTTTTCATTGGACCAAAAGGAAATTTCAGACAGGCTCCCGAATTTCTTTCCGTTTTTTTCCTCAGCTTGCCCGAACTTGAAGTGGGTGGGTAAAGTGTTATTATTTCATACTCATCACAATTTCATTATTAAAGTTATTTTGATATATTAAGGGCTGCAGTGTAAGTAGGATGTAGAAAAGTGGTTTTCAACCGCGGTCCATGTGGACCTTGGTGGGTCATGTAACATTACTGGGGATCCACGCCCCTAAAAAATAGTAAATTGGGGTCCACGGTAATATTTTAGTGGCGCATAGAGCAATTCCACTTCGGGACAGCTGTTACAACTGAGAATCGGAATTTCTAGCAGTAATTTACGCCATATTAAAATACTGAAAATAGTAAAACAGCTTTAAAACTAGTAGAAATCGATATCAGGCGATGTAGATTAGCGTCCCTTTTACTCTACGGGATGTTTTGACTGAAAATTTGAATAAGAATTCGTCCATGCTTAGAATATTGTTGCCAAATATGGTCCGGTGTCCCTGGAGCTCCTTGATGAGAGAGAACTTCCGGTTAAGTAAAGTAATTCATAACCCCTTTCAGTCTCATGTCTTTCCAGGGAAGTGACTGCTACGCTGTTTTAAATCTTCGTTAACGACATTCCCGATGACATCAGCTCTCAACTTGGCATCTACGCTGACGACTCTACCATTTACTCCTGAGTCGACAGTAAGTTTGATCAGTCAGACAAGGTCAAAATGGCAGCTGATGTACAAAACGACCCTAAGACCGTCGTTAACAGGGACAAAAGATGGCTTTTAATGATCTCAATGCTAAACCCCTCTGTCAATCATCCGGGGAGACCCTTCTCTGTCTTTCATCAGCATGGCCGATGCTATCCTCGAGGAAACTAACTCATTGCGCCTTCTCGGACTAATGTTATCAGCTGGGATGAGATGGAGAGATTACATCGAATCCATTGCTAGGTCAGCTGCTAAGAAAGTTGGTTCACTGCACAGGGCGAGACATTTCTTTTCTCCTGCATCTATCTTGCATATCTATAAGTTTAACATTCGTCCATGCTTAGAATATTGCTGCCAAATATGGTCAAATGCCCCTGCAATTTCCCTGGATCTCCTTGATAAGAATCAAAGAAGAATCAGCAATATTATTGGTCCTGATATGGCCGATCGGCTTCAGTCACTTGCTCACCGCCGTAAGTTTGACTTTATGTACCTTTTTTTTTCTAAATATTTTCGTGGTAATTGTTCGGATAAGCTCTTCGCTATGGTAGCTAGACTTAAAGCGCAATACTAGACTGGCGGCGAGATCTAGCCGTAACTTTTCTCGCACTTCTCGCTTGTGGAACTCCCTTCCGGCTCCATGCTTTCCAGCCAACTTTAATCTGCAAGAATTTAAATACAATACCAATCTCCACTCTCCTTCTGAATGCTCTTTTTTCTCTTTCTACTCATTACTAATGTTTCTGTTCCTAACCCTGTAACCCCTAGCGTGTTAGTGTCTGTTTGGGGTAACACTGATTAAAAAAATAAAGAAAAATTATATAAAGATTATGCTTTATTATATAAATTAATTTAATATATTAATAATAAATAATAATATTAATTTTAACTATTATTAAAATAAAATATTAATATATCAATATAAATTAATTAATATAGTCATAGACACGACATTGTGAAAAGGGCTGATCTTCGACTATCATTGACATCGATGCAACTGAATATAAAAAAAAACTCTCAGAGCAACATCAACCACAGGAATCTCATTAAATAAATCTGCACTGTTTGTTTTTAAATTTACTAATTACTCGCATATTTTGAAATGGTTCATTATCTGATATTTTAGTGGTGTACATTAATGTTCCACATAATTTAGTCGTTAAATACAGGTTTATTTTCATAAAATTAATTTTAATTCAAAATAAAGTATATATATTTAACTATTTCAATATGGTATCACAGGTCAAATGTTTGACCTAATACAATCATTCCTGTCAAACCGTGAATTGAAGGTCGTTCTCAATGGATTCATCTCCAGCTCCTATCCCACTAACGCAGGTGTTCCTGAAGGCTCCATCCTAGGCCCTACTCTGTTCGTTATATTCATAAATGATCTTCCTGATGCCATAGATTCCCAAGACGGCATCTACGCGGATGACACCACAATTTACTCCTGCTACGAAAACAAATCTAGTGATGCTGACAAAGTTAACCTGGCAGTTCGTCTCGAAAAGGACCTACTATCGGTTGTGAACGGGGGCAAGAATTGGTTGCCTCTAAAACACCACAGGGATCCATCCCTGCATCCCATTAGAATGTCTGAAGCCCAACTTCTCGAGAGCTCCTCTCTGCGGCTGCTCGGTCTCACGCTGTCCGTTGACCTGAGATGGAACAAATACATCGAATCAATTGCTTCATCCACCGCAAGGAAAGTTGGCTCCCTGTGCCGGGCCAGGAAATTTTTCTCCCCGGAATCGATCCTCCAAATCTATAAATCAACCATTCGCCCTTGCATGGAGTATTGCTGCCATATATGGTCTGAAGCCCCTGCTGTTTGCCTCAGGGTTCTTGATAAGATCCAGAGACGGATATGCAACGTAATTGGCCCCGATCTGTCAACTCGTCTCCCTCGCTCTGTCTTTTTTACAAATACTTTCACGGTAATTGCTCCGATGAGCTGCTTTCGTTGGTTCCCAGGCTTCATGAATTTAAGTGTCCTACGAGGCTGGCATCCCGTTCCCACCCCCTTCACCGTTGAAACTGTTAGATGTAGACGTCTCTTCTACTCCAATAGCTTCATGTCTCGCACATCTCGCCTGTGGAACTCCTTTCCTTATTCCTGTTTCCCTGACAAATATAATCTCCAACTATTTAAGTGTAACATCAATCGACATCTCCAGCTGCCTTGATCTACCCACTTCCCTTCTCCACATCCTTTCCTCTTTCATTCCTATCTGCTCTCGCTCCAAATCTTCTGTAACCTCCTTGCCTTGATCGATCCACTATCTTTCTCCACATCCTCTCCTTTACCACTCCTATCTGCTCTTCCTCCAAACCTTCTGTAACCCCTTGTGTGCTAGTGGCTTCCAGCCTTGCTTGGGGTGAAAAGCTTAAAATTAAAAAAAATACAATTCATAAACTTATCTTTTAGTAAAAATATTTAATCTGTTTTTCATCGAATGGTTATGGGGTCCACCCCAAAAATTAAGAGTAAAAGTGGTCCATGGGTAAAAAATGGTTGAGAACCACGGATGTGGAATAATAACCAAATAAAAGTGGGGATAATGAGACAAAGGAAAAAAGCTATTCAGACATGTTTCGTCTTCAGGTTAGGATGACCGAGAAAAACCCGTGTGTAAGGAAAAGTGCGTTGGGATTGTGAGGTAGAGGTAATAAATATCTTTATCAGATGCGACAGCCAGGAAGTTTTTTTAGTGTATTGCAATCGTTAATGGTATCATTTGATGTAATTATTTATTATATGGGTTATCTCACTTGGTTTTGACGAAATTGCTCGCTAGGGGGTGCTCTTCCTGCTAATAAATAGGCAATGATATTCTTTTGGGTCTTTTTAGCTTTGGCTTTCAAATGTAGTCGCACGTAGATAGGAACGCTGCCGATAGGGCTCGTTCGTTTCTTTGGTCCTCTTTGTCTTTTGTACCCTCCCATACACGCATATACACACACATGTCTATCACATACATTTGTTACACACACACACACACACACACACACACACACACACACACACACACACATGTATATTTTTCTTATAACTCGTTTTAGTGTTTTTTTCCCTTTCGTTGCAATTGTCTACACATTCATTTCCTTCTGTTAATACATTCATTGTTGTTTGTTTTATATTTATTGTTTTGTGTCGCTCATTTTACCTGGACTCACATTGAGTCCGCCAATATTTTTTGTGGGATAAATGTTCCAGGGGACAGTAAAATATTTACTATCCAAAGTGTTGATTCCTGCATCATAGTTGTGACTAAGATTTACCCAAACATGCTATCATCCCGCAACAATTATCATTTCCTAAAAAAAATCCAGCGCACTTTCCTTAGAGTTTAACCTGAAGACGCCTGCTATAAATAGGCGAAATGCGTGTCTGAAAAAGTTTATATTTTGTCGCATTATCTCCACATTAGGTTATATGAAAGTATTTTTTACTGAACTTTATCCAAAAGCTTATTCCATTATTTACATTATTCGGACTATCGTCCTCATCTTTGTTGCCATATTAATCACAACGTTTCGACCGTTGTACGCTCCGGTCTTCAGGTGGTTGGAATGTCGAACTGAACCCTTTATTTCGCTCGCTGGGGTAGACTGTTCTAGTTCCAGAAGGACACATGGCACAGTGGATAATGGCGTTGGTTAGATCCAGTGACAGGACGCAAAGAGTTCTGAGTTCAATACCTGGTTAAAGCAGTGGAGAACTTAAAGAGGGGAATTAACAGCAGATAACTGATAACTGATATCTATTAGACATGGCACGTAGAACTAGAACAGTCTACCCCAGCGAGCGAAATAAAGGGTTTAGTTCGACATTCCAACCACCTGAAGAAGGCCGAAGCGTACAACGGCCGAAACGTTGTGATGAATATGGCAACAAAGATGAGGACCATAGTCCGAATAATATAAATGGTGTTCATAATACCTCATCGCAGAAATATAGAAATATAGCTTATTTCATGCACACATCTAAAAACTACGACGCCACGGTATTATTATTATTATTATTATTATTATTATTATTATTATTATTATTATAAATAAGGAGATATTACCGCATTTATAGGAGACTACTCTTAACGTCCGCTAGGTAGCGTTGTATAAAGCAGTGTAAAAGGAAAAGTCATAAAACCATCTCTGTCTTTTCACATTTTTCAATTATTTTTGTCCCCAACAAACCTCATATCTCATCGCGTACAACATAATACTGTCACTTATCTCCAGTTAAAAAAAAAACTACGACCACAATAATAATATATCCACTACTACCCATATTATATATTAGGGGTGGCCAAACCGCTGCACGCGAGCTACATACGGTCCTTTGACTTTTAATATTCGACTCGTGGAAATATGTTAGCTGAGCTCCTTTTTTTCATGACAATGTAAAAGGCAAACAAGAAAAAATTCAATCTTTATAATTATTTACTGGGCATGAATTGAGACGGCATTGGATTAAAACGTAATTTTAATGTTAGTAAACATATTTAAGAATTTAAATCTTAATTTTAATGTTAGATCTGTGTGAGGCATTGTATTTAACAAAGGAGTTAATTTTTATGCAAAAAAGCGTCACCGAAAGAATGCTTCCTTGTAGCCAAACCGCAGCTCTCGAGCCACATGCAGCTCTTTGACCTTAAATATTGTGGCTCGCGGATATATGTCGATTCAACTCCTTTTTTCATCACAGTTAATATAAAAGGTAAATAAGAAAAATTTCAATCTTTATAATTATTTACTGGGTATGAATTGAGACGGCATTGGATTAAAATGTAAGTTTAATATTCATGATTAGTAAACAGTTTAAAAACTGCATACATGAATTTCTATAGAGCCCAGTTTACTCTTGTTATGGTCCAAGTTCCTTGTACCACGGTGATGGTCCAAGGTAGAACCAATGAAGAATAACTCGAACACAGGTATGGAATAACACAGATATATTACAAACAGAAATATGTACAAAGAAGTAGAAGTATTAGTAATGACTATCAGATTTGGTTAGAGTGAACTATGTTGTTCGACCAGTATCACTATTCCAATGTCTTACAGTAATCATCTGACTCTGTCTTAGACTGACTCTGAACTCTGAACTCTGCTCCCTCTTGAGGCGCAGTAGTTATGATGTCCGGAATAGTCCATTATTCTTATGGGTAAGTTCCCATAACAACACCGCTATTTATTCTCTATCTGTGCCTTCATTAAACAGGTAATTCTACCATTGCCCTGTCAGGCTGGTGACCATGGCCAAACTGGTAGAATCACACAAAAAGTGTTTTCCCTAATAGCATATATATCTCAAGGGTGGGCAGACTGTGGAACATGAACCACGTGCCGCTGTTTGACCTTTAATATGCGGTTTGTGAAAATATGTCAGCTCAGCTCCTTTTTTCATCAGTTAATATAAAAAGTAAATAAGAAAAATTTCAGTCTTTATCATTATTTACTGGGTATGAATTTTAATCCTAGTAAAAATATTTAAGAATGGGTAGGAATTGAGACCCCATTGGATTAAAAGGTTTGATTAATGTTAATATGTATGTAACCAAAATGTATGCGTTTGGTTCATATCTTGCGGCTCTCAAACTTCTGAACTTTATCGTATGTGGCTCTTACATTAAGCAAGTTTGGACACCCCTGTTATAAATATTATATATCTCGCCAACACAAGAAAATATTTTGGGAATCCATCTTCCCAGATTTTTTGTTGCTATTCGAGTGTCGTGATTCCAAACAGTTAACAGCAATAACAACACACCTTTTACATGAAACATAAAAATGGTTATTTTCTGAAGGAAAAGAAACAGAGTGTCAATTGAAATGACATTTATGTATTCTTTTAAAAGCTGAAATAACATTCACATATTTTTTTTCAGAAATATACAATAACAACAAAATGTTCAATTTTCCTTGCAGTGAAGTATGTTTTATCAAGTAATTAAATGTTCGTAGGTGGTGTGAGATGTGTGGGCAGATGGTCAGCGTTATGTGTTTGTGAGTTCGTAGACAATTCCTTAGACGGCGGCGGCTGCTGGCTGTCATCTACTAGTGTGAGCGTGATAACCTTCGACTATCCTCTTTAACAGACTTAAAGGTGGGACATATAATGTTTGATTATAATGTTTGATTATTTATTAAGCAAGTGACTGATAGGAGTGACACCGGAAACTTCCGGGTCATTGAGAGAACAAAATATGGCAGCGAAGATGAAAATGGAATAAAACAATAAATGAAACGGAAAATGGTTTTGTTTTCTCTGAGGAACAATGCACCTGAATAAATGAGAAACTCAATTTAGGCTAAAAACGTCAAAGTGACATTGTTGCAATAAAACAGAAAGAAAGAATAGAAAGACGATATATTTAGAAACATTGGTTAAATTAAAAAAGCTATGGTAATAGTAATATTAGCCGTTTCCTTATAAGGAAATATTTTATATTCATTGACTAAGCAGCCGTTACTACCGTGGGCTGAAATTTATAAAAACTTTCTGTTAAAACAATCTTTCACAAAAATAGGTTTCTCAAGTCCAGTCGCTGTTATAGCTTTTTCCAGCATTAATGTGGATTTCCTTCCTAACCTTTTGTTTGATGTAGTGCAGAACGTTAACATTTTGATTATGTCATTATTTTCTCTTAAAATTATATGTGCTATCCATTTTACTTCTTACCGCTGTTGGTAGTCCTCAAGTGATGTGGTTTCTGTTATTTGGTACAGTTCTTAATTTTTGATTCACTAGCGCCAGTCAATGATGTCCAAAGAGGGTGATTTTTGCCAAGACACTGAGGCTTCACTCGTTCAAAACCTTTTTTAACCATTGATCTGAAAAAGCGTTTGTATATAACTGACAGTTTAGATATTTTCGAAGAAGTTTGGTGTCGTGCATGACATCCATCTGACGAGGCTTATCGTATCCATAAAGAAATACATAACTAAAAATTAATTATACTGTCACTGTGTCGTGTCCATAAAAATAAATGATTAATTATAGTGTCAAAAATAATTATAATAAAATAATTATAACATTTATAATTATCCTCAATTCATTCTTTCTAAACCAATGAGAATCGATCCTCTACACACACAAACACGTGACATTCTCACTACAGGACAGGCCGTCAACACTGACAGGCCGTCAATACGTACATCAACGAAATTTTCGGCTCCTTTTCCTGCTTCAGGCCATAATAATAACATTTATCTCTTATCACTCGAACAAAATTGGAAGTAAGAAAACCCCAGACACTAAATTAACTGGACACTCATTACATACATCTATAGAAAATTACGAGAAAACGGTATACACTTTACTTATTCTTTATCGTATCCTTTTGTCGGATTCGGATCCATATTTGATCTACATTTGATTCCAAACTCACAATTTTACTTAGTGTTACTGTCTCTCATGTTTTCAATATCACATAACACACAGATAATAAATGATACTCGTTGTTTGTTTCCACGTCTTACCTTTTCTCATTACGAGTATTTTTGTATGCATAAATGTTAAGGTGTTTATATTTATTTACTCAGAGTTACGATTCCCCCTACTGGCTATTTAAGAACATGACTTGAGTTTTCAGTTTTTGGTTTTGCAGCAATGTGTGGTTTTGGGCGAGACTATCTCTAGCTGAGACTATTGCTATATTCATGCTTTATTTTTCTTTGGGGGCAAATGTGAACAATGAATGAAAAGCTATTTTTCAAATCTGCCCAACTATGCATGAGAAAATGAAATAATTATTTTAAACTATTATTTATATTTTACTAGTATTTCTTTTAATTTTTTTTTGTTGCTTTTTATCGGAACTACACAGGCCGGTAGTAATGTTATTTCGAATTTTATTATTATAAGATGAATTATTTTGAATTAATTTTTGATGAGTAATTCTTTCAATTTAATTTTTTGTTGATTTATAAATTTATATTTTAAAAATATGTTTGAAAAAATAAAAATATTTTTAGAAAGTTTTTTTTAACTGGACATTTAAAAGCCTTCTTGTGTATTTTGTTAAATATATTAATTCATGAAAAAAAAAGAGGTATATAGCCTACTTATACCCCCTCTTTAAAATGATCGAAAACAACTCCTTCAGAAAGATGCAGAAGAAGCACAGTTTCAAGAAAGGCGACATAATTTCCTTTTATTTCCTAGAAGATATTTCTCTAAAACAAAAAACACATTCAGTTAAAAAAAAACGTTGCTAACCAGCTCACTCACAGAGAACGATTTGTGCAAGCTTTATATATAATTGCAAATATGTCTGTTTAATTCTTAAAAAAACGGTAAGACTCTTTGGGGCATTGAAAGAGCTATTGTATTTTTACTTTTTTTTAATATGCAATTTGCGCGATTATTAACGATATTTCCAATTTTATATATTGAGCATGTGGTCTCTCACGCCTCCATTTCTATCCCCTTTTGATATAGTCAGTGATAGTAACTTCATCTATGCAAGCAATATACTTATATTGTTCCATTGGAGATAAGATTTATATTTCTTGCCGACTTAAAAAAAAAAAACCTTTAAATTTTCTCCAAGTTTCTACATTTCGTACAAATATTTTATATACTGCCAATACGATTTTTTGCAATAAAGATTTTCCAAAAAATTATAAATCTTTTTCGAGTATTGAACTAGCACCTCATTTCCTTGGGAAACCTTATTATCCATACCAGCTGCTCTGCCTATTGAGCTACAAAAACTGATGAACAAACTTGCCTATACTTGCCCCTGCCCAAATAACCTTGCTTCTACGATATTAAATAAAATGAAAGTAGGGGATGCTAACGTACCCGATAGCAACCTCTGTTACACCCCTCCTCCTGGTTGGTCTTTCAGTTCTCATATATATGAGCGAACTTGTCTTGGTACCTTAGGTCTCTGACCGGTACGATGTTTCTGGCCCAAAGAGGATTTCTGTTACCATGACTTCTGGGCAGACAAGACATATGCACTCAGAGTATCACGCCTCTATTTTCTTTCCTGGATTGTTTTGTCTCTTCCGTAACGGTGCTAGAGGTAGACATTTTCTGGGTTTTGGCGTTATCTGCCTGATAGTCAGTGATTTGAATCTTTGAGTAACTTCGAAGATGGCTATCCTGTCAGCAAGTGTATAATATCGGGGCTATCGTCCTGCCATTTTATGAATGGTTTATGAACCTTTCAGTAGTCTCTGGCGGGGTTATTGTTACGGATCTATCACCGGATGAATCAATCCAAGTTATTTATGCACCTATCTCCTGTGGGTGTGACTGTCTCTTTACCTACTAACCATACACCAAACAAAATATGAAATCGCTTAAAATAATCAAAATTATCAAATAGAACCTTAAGAAATAAAAGGAAACCCCCGAGTACACTTTCTCCTACAGCAATGCGAGTGTCTGTGTTCCAACTTTTCAGAAGTGGAACTCCATCTTCTTGAGTTCAAACCCGAACTCCTAAATAAACGCGGAAGAGAAAAGCAAGGCTATTGAAATTCTATCGGAATGGGTTTATATGAAATGTACATACATTCATCTTGGTTCATACGAATTCAAAAGGAAGTTTTTCGTGTATATGTACCGTGTCATTATTTCTGATCTCATTCAGAGGGTTTTTTCTGGTCTGGAAATGTTATTAATGTTAACTTTTCTTCCTGGCAAAGCTTGCAGATATTACAATGGTTGCTGTAAAGTTTGGCTTTTATTTTTAAATATTTCCCACTTTACAATCGAATCTTTACTTTTTCTTTTAATTCCCACACATGGCAGGCTAGTCTAGTAGAATTGCTAAGTCTTTCTAGCTTGAATGATGACTTGTGATTATACCATCTCATCTTGAAGCTGCCTTTAGTATATCCTACGTATATTTTGGTCTGGCCATTTGTATCTTTTAATGCTGCTTTATAAATTATTCCCTCAGTTTTGCAAACTCAGTCTAATGGACATTTACTTTTATTCCTACAGTTACATGTTTCCTTGTTAACCATTCTTGCTGCACGTTACTTTTTAAATTCCTTGTGTTTTGTCTTTCTAAATTACGAGTGCAGCTGTAGCTTAATTTAACTGTGTTTTTAGTAAAAACAATTGTGTAATTGGGAATTTTTGGGGTAGTGTTTATTAAATAATTTGAAAAAGTTTTCCTTATTTTACATTTGACTTCTAAGTTTAAAAAAAGGGGATGGGGTTAAACCAAATGATATTTTTCTTTTCCTCAAATTATTCATTTGTTGTTTTATTTCAGGTTTAAATTCCAGTTTAGTTTTATGCTCCTTTTTTTTCTATACTCTTTCTTTTTTATCTTAGAAATTTATTTTACTAGAGGAATTTTCTTATATAGGAATAAAGTGTCGCTGCCGACACTTGAGTTTGAACATAGATCGCCAGTGAGCAAACACAGGCGATTCCATTATTGAATTATTGGATCACGTGGTCAAAGAGGAAATGCATATAAGTAGGAAATGGCGTCTAGATTGATCGTTATTTCTAGTCTATCCTCTATTACTATTCGAATCACCATTTCTACTCTATCCTCTATTACTATACGGGCCGCTATTCTCTAAACTATTTCTTATACTGTTTCTCTATTCGGATCACTATATGGTGGACTATTCGAGCGAGTATTGTCGAACAAGTACTATTAGTGCGAGTGATATTCGAAGGCGTCTGACACCAGCATTGTTCAACGGCGTACTATAGTTATATCTGCGGTTAGAAGTCTCTACTACAACGAGCGTTACAACGAATATTCGTTGACATCTCAAAAAATTTCTAGATAACCTGGATTCTATCCCTTTAGGGATGTGCATTATTATACTCGCAAGGTGGTTGAATTCAGCATGCACCTATCTTAATTTTGCGTTCGGTTTCATGTATGGGGAGACACTGCCAGTTTGTAGATTTCATTGGACAACTTTCTTATTCATATCAACCTCTATTTCAGAGTCAATGCTTTTGAAGAGTTTAAAGAGCATCTTTCTTATATTGTCATTTACTCTTCTGGTGTCTGACACTATCATCAGCCCGTCATCCCTAAACTGGCCGTGGTTGTCTGTGTGAACTATTTTTGAACTATTTTTGTTGAGTTTATGTATGTAGGCCTATAAATTCAGAAACCTCAGCACCATCAAACGAACCCTTGTGGTACATCGAAGTTGCTCTTTTTTTTAAAATCCAAGCTTCTTCATTGTGGAATAATGTAAAATCAGATTCATTTGTTCAGGTGTTATATTTACAAAGCCCTTAGCGAAACCCAATGCCTCAAGCATTTTGTTATAATATATGGATTTAATATAAAAAGACTATACCATCGAAGCCAGGCCAGACATTCAGCTGCTGCGACCGTGTATGCCTGCCCTGCTTTGAAATGATCAGTCACAAACGTGCCTGCAATCGACGTCTATAGACCACCTTTTGATCTTGGTTCTGCGAAGCCATGATAGATGAATTTAAAGAGAGAA
The DNA here is from genome assembly GCA_964036315.1 of Acanthosepion esculentum. Taxonomy (NCBI): domain Eukaryota; kingdom Metazoa; phylum Mollusca; class Cephalopoda; order Sepiida; family Sepiidae; genus Acanthosepion; species Acanthosepion esculentum. Next base: position 67,263,656 of record OZ038503.1, on the reverse strand, counting down.
ATATGATGTAATTTTTGAGTTTGTTTTTAATTTAATGTTTGGAGTTAAATTAGTTGTGATAGAAAAAAATCAGTGAGTTCTACAAATTATGATCAGAAAATGCTGTTGTTGATTCAGAGTGGAAAATATTTGTTCACATCTGTATGTCATTCTGAAAGAGCAAATGTAATTGGGAGCAAATATTGACCAGCCAGTATGATCCCAGAGTAATAAACGCTGGAAATTAATAATGTCAGAAGAATTTAGAATCGAAGGAAGCCCATCAAATTTAATTTTCAACAATGAATTTGTTCTCAAGTCAACACCCTTCTGCATGTTACCAGGCCTCTTCATAATACTTATCCACTAAGTGAAAATAAGTTTATAAATGCATATATGCAGTCATCTTCTCATTATTGCATTGTTTATTTTATTCACATTTACTAGTATTTTCCGATTTTTTTTCCTGATCCTTTCCTTTTGCATTGGAACTGAATTTTAAAAAGAAAAAAAAATTGAAAAATTACAAAATTGCAAATCTTTGCAAAGAATAAGTAAAATCTAATCCCATAGCATATGATGATTTTCCCAGCGTCGCTTAAATGTGTCGGAAGCTTGAATGTATGACGCACCCAGTGATGATCGCCAATTCTATGGCATAAGAATGTAAACTTTAAACTTTATTCGCCAAATTCTAGGACATAATGCATCACATCAGTGCACCAAATGTTTTAGTTCATCATCTATAATTAACAAGAAGCATGGCTCAAGGTTTTTGTAACTTTTATTGAATATTCACAGGGCAATGATTAAATTAATACCATGAGCATCTGGAAATAAAGGAAGTTTATCAAATTTCATTTTCAATAAGGAATTTCTCAATTAAACAGAATCAATCTGTATATTATTAGACATCTTCATAATTTTTATTCATAGCGAAACCTCATTTGTAAATGTAAATATGAACTTTTTCTCTCATTGTTCATTGAATTTACATCTTTTATGAATTTACATCTTTTATTATAATTTACATCTTTTATGAATTTACATCTTTTATTATAATTTACATCTTTTATGAATTTACATCTTTTATTATAATTTACATCTTTTATGAATTTGCATCTTTTATTATAATTTACATATTTTATGAATTTACATCTTTTATTTTAATTTTCTGCTCTTTCTTCACTCATTTTTTGTATTGTAATAAATTATGTTTTTTCTAAAAAAGAAAATTTTCAAGAAAAGTGCAAAACTGCATATATTAACAAGGAATAAAGAAAGTATAGTGTCCTGTTGTCAAATGTAAAATGAGTAAAAAAATCACTAAAATGTAATGTGGCACATTTAATCATGCAATGTATCATTTTGGGGGCATATTATGGTTTAGTATTAGATTTTGATTGTTTTACGGCATATCAACCTCAGTGGATTATTTACTGCCGACAAGATTTTTAGAATAGATTTGTATGAATAGAATATGTATTCTTTGTAAAAAATCAATTTGTAGAGAAACAAGTTTCATTGACGTATTTTTGCAAAGAGGGTTTCGTTTGTTTTACGGCATATCAACCTCAGTGGGTTATTTACTGTCGACAAGATTTTTGGAATAGATTTATATAGATTTGACTCATGTTATCATTTCTTTGAATATTTTTTACTTTTTAATATTTTTTACTTTTAAAGATTTTTTAGAAATTTAACACATACAACAATGGAGATAAATATCTCGACAAAAACCTGAGATTACTGTAAATGTAACCATTGCAAACTTGTTTAGAAATAAAAACTGAAATCTGGGATCTAGTCCCTCTCCAGACAGTACCTGACTCCTCCTGTCATGCTCTCTCTTTAAAAGGGCCAGCTCAGATGAAAAACGGTGTATTGATGCCGTATCTGGCTTGGAGCTTCTCAATCTTCATTTTCCAGCCTTGGCAGATTTCAAAGTCATTTATGCAGCTTTGTGGGAGATAACGTATTTTTTTATCCTACTGCCACCGATGCAATGTCGGAAACCTATCTCAAGTCAATTGCTACTTTCATGGCAAATGTTCAGCCGAGCACCATTCCTTATTTTCACTAGCTCCGACATTTATGACTAAGATCCACTCTGTCATATTCACATGGTTGAATAATCCACATTCCATATATATTCCTTTCAGAAGACCCACCCTGTCATGTCCAAAGGGTTGAATAACCCTCATTCCCTACGTATTCCAATCAGAAGAAATATGTCCCAATCGATATGCTTCTTCCCAAGAACTGCCACCATCTTTGGCAAACTCCTGAATACTTCAATCTTAAACTGTTCAATTCCAGGGTCAATCGTTATCTATCTTCTATATCCACTTCTTATAATTTTCACTTCGCACACCTCATTCAGTGACACTTTACCTTCAGAAGCTCTCAAGTTTTGTGTTGCGTGAACATTATTTAAAAAAAAAAAGGCCTAGAAATTTACACTTCAAATACTCTCTTAGAATATTGTATTTGATGGTAAATGCTGTTTTGCAACTCCCACCCATGCAAATTACTCAAAATATATTGTTGTGGTAGGATCCACATAATTTGCATAGTGGAGTACCGACGATATAAATATGGTTGGTACTGGGAAGACAGGGAGGCGAATCAAGAGATTCAACGAGAGACTCTGCCCGACTGCGACATAGTCAACACATTCTCCAGGAATATACAAAAGACTATATGTAAATATTGTGTACACTTTCTTGTTTCAATACATTTTGTTCTAAGTACATTTTGTGTTGCATTATTATTCCATGCATTAGTCAAGTTTCAACATATATTAAGTTTCATGAAAGATTATCGGGACTGGTGCTGTAAAAAGAAAAACACAACACATATTAATTCAGTATTTAATCTCCTTCAACGTAGCCCCCTTTGAGGACAGCGTCATTTGCATTGATGAAAGGATTCCTGGAACTCCGTTTTTGGATTTCTTTAATGTCTTGAAATCTTGTTCCCTTCAAGTGAGATTTGAGTTTTAGAAAGGTTGCAAGAGGCACGATCTGGGGAATATGGTTGTTGTCTGACCTGGAGAATGTTGTAATTGGCCAAAATCTGCTGCAAAAGAAGAGGTCATTGATGGAAAATTTGTGGAGTGGTGAGATGCCCACACTCTACACACTTTCCTTCCAATTTCTGCTATAAACAATAGAAGGAAAATGAGAACGTTATAACTTAGTGTTTATGCGAGTCAGAGTTCAAGGTTAATTGTATATAAATATATATATATACAGCAAAAAAATATAAAAATACAGGGTTCTCCCCCCCCAAATTGACATAACTTAAAATGTGAATATCTGAGTAAATACATGTCGCAGGCAAACGAAATTAAATAGGCTTCATGTTGAACAATAAACGAATTATGCATCAAATTTCGAACAAGATTTTCAAAGAGGTGTAGATTTTATAACCGATTTCACAAAGCTTCCCAAATGTTCGATATATGTACCACTTCTGACGCGACACACGTCAAATCGGTAGTCCAGCTTCTGTCAAACATGCTGTAGCATGCCTTGCGTAACATTTTCCAGCGCCTCGGTGATTCTCTGTTTAAGCTCCTCTAGGCTTGTAGGAAGAGGGGGATATAGACCTGTTCTTTCATATATACACCATAGAAAAATCACAAGGTGTCAAGTCAGGTGGGCATTTCAACAGCGCCTTGCCATTATCACTGACACGCCCGACCCATCTTCCTGGTAAGTTCTCATTGAAATAAGTACGCACTGTCAACTTAGCTTTTACGCATGTTGTTAAAATTCGAAATCATTTGAGCGGGAATCGACTATGTTTATTAGACTACAAAATGATGCCAACTTTGTGGGAATACCCTGCATATTAAAGAAAGTTTTCTTTTTAAAAATGACAAAGAGGGGAAGAAGAACAAGATTAATAAATAAACCACCGTAAACAGATGGATCAAAACAACAATAAGCAAGAACATTAAAAGAGTCTAACTGGTTTTCGATAGTCGCTCTTCGGAGAAAAACAAAGACAAATATATAAATTGCGTTCACAACATTTAAAAATGATAAAATAAGGAATCAGCAGAGGAAAACAAATCCCACCCCGATTATATTAAGCCCCAGCAGCCATTCCTTCTGATTACAAAGGGAATGCTGACTAAATCTAATGTGTAATGACGTTCAAGTGGTAATCGGGGTGCGCTCTGCTGATTACGGCAAAGGAATCCATGGTAAACATCATAGCACACACCGGATTATTTATGAAGTGTTAGAGTAACTGTTGAGTTTGAAGTATTAACGATAATAACTTTATGTTAAGTATCCATACATCTTCCATGAATGTTATTATAATAAGTTTCAATACTAAATTGCATATTTATACATTAGAAATCAAGAAAGAAAAGGATTGTTTTTGGTCAGAAATTATTTTTAAAAATTTTTGAATAATTTCACCACAAGCAAGGCAGTAAAGCCACTAAGACACAAGCTTTACTAAATGTAAAAGAATAAGAAAAAGAGAAACGAGAACAATAAAAGAAAAGTAATCATGAAGGCATTAGACAATGATTGACATTGCATTTACATTTTTGAGTGTGCAGGCCATTAGATGTAATACACGCTGTTAAAAACGGGTCTCTATTTCAAATCAAACAGGTGAAAAATCAAGAACAATAAAATAATCCCCGAAAAGAAGTGAATCAAAACAACAATAAACAAGAAAATAAAAAAAGGGATGAACTGGTTTTCAATTCTAACTCTTCGGAGACAGTCGAGGACAAATGTAAAATTTGTTATTTAAAGCCATTTAAAAACTAACAAATTAAGAACAGCCACGGAATCAGCAGAGAAAAAAAATCTACTCTTATTATATTAAGACCCAACAGCCATTCCTTCTGATTATAAAGAGAATACCACCTAAAGTATAATTTCTCTAATATTTTCAAGTAGTAATCGGTGTGCTCTCTGATAATTATGATAAAGGGCATAAAACACACATCAGTTTATTTATTAAGTGTTCAGAAATCGCTAAATCTGAAGTATTAATCAGCTTAATCAAATTACCGCATCTCCCACGATGGATCTTAGCTGGCACGTGCTGTATTATGTGTTCTTTTGTTAATAGTTAGTCCTTTCTTCTTGCTTTTCTTTTCTGCCTTCTGTCGGAGATTTTGTATTTTTGAGTCTGCCAACCGTGTATCTGATGTTGCTAACATCATGTCCTGGTAGGCAATCTAGTTCCAATAGGATTATCTCGCTGCATTGGTTAAGGAAATCAGGAGAGAAAGCACATCCTTGTCTTACCCGTTGCTGTTCTATTTTTGTGTATTTGCTTAATTCCTATCTTATCCACATCAGAGTGTTTCGTTCCCATTAAAAGTTGTGGATTAGCCTAATATGCTCGTTCTTTTATATGCTCTGTACCTATCAGCGTGGTCGATCACGTCTCTCCACAACTACCTGTGCCTTGTAGCTCTAAGTAATGTTCGTCCCCTTACTATCCTCCCAGCATCCTGTTCTGACATCCATGCACAAGCATGTTAGATAGCTTGATATTACTCTCTGTCCCTGTTGACTTTAGTGTGTCCTGTCAAATTCTCCAAGCCTTCTATCCTCAATATCTGACTAGAATTTACTTTCTGACTCTAAGCATATATGAACTTTTCCCCTAATTTTCCTTAAAACTTCCTTATTGCTCACAAGGTCTACCCATGGTATTCTCAGCTTCCTCCTGTAGAACCACATATCTGTTGCTTCAAGTCTCCTCTTCGTCTGTCAGGAAACTGTCCAGCATTCACTGTTATATAGAAGGATTGATATTACATACCACTTCAGCAGTCTTTTCTTTGTTTCTAATGAAATTTTCCTGTTTCTTAATACTTCTCACCGCTTTGGAAGGCATCTTCAGTATTTCAACGCGCATTCACATTTATGTCACATTTTCTATTGTAACACTTCACTTTTCCATATAACTTGAGCTTACCTAGCCGTTCAAATAGATTCTCTTGTTCTACATTAGCAAATGCTTTTACATAACCTTTAAAACATAGGTATATGTAGGCTTTCCAATACTTATATCGAACTCAGAGAATAATGTTGTAATATCAAATAAATAAATAAATGGTGGCAGAAGTTTATATATCGCTAGAGAAATGTTTTTGGCGCATAATTTCAGTATTTCTAAAATAACTTGATGCATCAATAATTTAAGTTACTTATCTGACTTATCAATAGAAATAATCAAATTAAAAAAAACGAAATCAATTCCTTGATAATCTATTCTGAAATTAACATTACCATGAGAAAGTTGTTTTCTAAGTTGCCTATAAAGAGTTTCTAGTCGCAAGTGGCTCAAACACTTCTGAAATAGAAATTTATGAAATTAGATTTTTTAATCATCTCACGTAAAGCAAGCCAATAAAAACACAAGGGGTTGCTGAGTGTGAGAGAATATGAGAAAAAGAAAAAAGAGAGAAAGAGAGCAATAAAAAACAGTAATTAAGAAGACAGACGATAACAATTGACATTGCATTTACATTTTTTGTAGATCAAAGCTAACTGGAAAGCAGGAAGCCGAATATAGTTCCACAAGTCAGAAGTGCGAGAGGAAGCTGTTAGCATAGAACTTACGGTTACATTTAGCTATTTCAACTGTACAATAATGAGACCTTGCTGCCAATTTAGTACTGCACATTAATTTATAAAATCTAGGTACCATAGAGAAAAGTTCATTAGAATCATGTCCATGATAGAATTTATAGAAAACGCACAGGGAAGCTATGTTACATCAATGGGAAATTGACTGAAGCCAAAATGCCAATTCAGGACCGATAAAATCGCAGATTCTTCTTTGGATTTTATCAAGAATCTCTAAATAGATAGGAGAATCACCAGCTCAGATGTGACAGCAATATGCAATGCATGGATAATGGCAGATTAATGAATTGATATTCATTTATTGAATGGTAGGTTAATTGATCGTGTCATTTCCTACAGCTTATCAACCCTTTGCAGGTTATTTAAAGCCAGGAAATATTTTTGGATTGTAAGATTTATGACTAAACTATTATTATCTCACAAAAGATTCTTACAAAGTATCCCCTAGCTGGGGGAGAAAAGATGGATTCGTGCCTTCATAAGAATATACCTAACCCAATGGGAATTGGGACTCGGCTCTCCGAGTAACATTTCTGAGCCATTATCCCTTACACCACCTGCACATCCAAACTTACAGCACATGATGTTCCCAAGCAGTCACCCATGTAGGTACTGACAAATGCTGCTTAACTTCGCTGGTCGTACAGGAACTGATGTTTCAACATGATGTGATCGTAAGCTCATAGACTTATAAATGTTTAAAATTCTGACGAAAATTTCGACAAAGTGAACCAACCTTCCTAGCCGCAGAACTAGCAATTGATACGAGAATCCCTTCATTTTATGTCAGCGGAAAATGTTAGTACGAGAATTCGCAAGGTGTTACTGTCCTAATTTAATAGCAAGAATTTATGGAATTGATTTCAAATCTTAAGATTGTTCAAACCCAAATTTAGAAAAGGAAAATTATTTTTACGTTCTTGGTTATCTAAATCGAATTACCGTGATAGAAACCAAATAACTGTATCCGGTAAATATAAGAAGATTGTGTTGCCTCAGCAAACCAACTGAAAGATTCTGCTTGGCAAAATATCAGTTTTGAAATGTTAGCATTTTACCCGGGTTACTGTTGTAACCTAGAGAAGTTTACTGAATAGGATATTCACACGAAGGTTGGTAATGAACGATGATACTTAGGACAAGAACAACACATATAAGATTCGCCTGCAGCGAGTAGAAGAAGTATTCAACTGCTAGAAGTGAGTCAGGCGAATTCCACAATTAATCTCCAACTGCAGGATATCTACCGACCGCCCCACATGGTCAGATGAGGCACAAGGGTATTTAATGTGGGGTATCCGAACCCATAGACTCGGCCCAAAATTCCTCGTAGACCCCCTATAAAACGGTGTCGGGTAGCTGTTTTCCGAGACGAGACTGACCTTCGATATCGGCTCATCTGGGGATCCTCTCTGCCCGGATGCAGAAAGTTTGACCTGCACAGCTGGAGACGAATTTCTAACTGCAGGATATCTACCAACCGCCCCACGCTGTCAGATGTGGCACAAGGCCGAATTTAATGTGGGATATCCGAGCACGTAGGCTCAGCCAAAAAATTTCCCGTAGACCCCGTATAAAACGCAGTCGAGTAGCTGTTTTCCGAGACGATACTCTGCCCTTTGACATAGCCTCGTCTGGGCGTCCTCTCTGCCCGGATAGGCAGAGAGTTTGATCGGCACATCTGGAGACGAATCTCTGATTGCAGACCAACATACAATATTTACTACTGTAATTATATGAATGGGGACATACCCATTATCGTCCGTAGGTATCCTACAACAGTTACAATAAAGACCATTGGTAAAATAAGAAGGGTAAATAGAGAAAAAGAAAAAGAGCAGTATCAATTGAATATTGCGGACATGCAAAATAAAAACCATCCTTTGCTTAGGATAGGGTTCTTGTTCTTCTTCTATGTGCCATATCCCTTCAGGTCATTGGTGATGATGGCTCACCACAACTTCCTGTCTTTTCCAGCCCTTAGTAAGGTTTTTCTTTTATGTTATCACTCCTAATCCCTGTTCTGCTAACCATTTGCACAAGCTCGTTAGGTAAGTTATGCACTGTTTTCCTCTGTCTCTCTTGCTTTCAGTATGTCCTGTGAGTGTCAGATTCTCCAGGTCCTCTTTCCTCATTATGTGTTGATGGAAGTCTGGAGTTTCAGATCAGTGCCTCAACTCCAAAATTAGCCTAATGGATTGAAATTCGCAGGCAAAACCATTCCACCTGCTCGGAATGTGGTTAAGAGGAAGTGTGAAATGATACGAACCTTTGATTCGAACCCACTTAAGATTAGGTAGAGTGCACAGATGACTGACTTTTATATTCCAGGTCTTTTCAGGATATGGGCAGTCATGGCTCAACACAATATCTTATCATTTTCAGTACTAAGTTATTGCTGTCACCTTACTATAACTCAAGTCATTATTGTCACCTTACAATTCCCGTAGTCATTGCTGTCACCTTACTCTTACCGAAGACATTGTTGTTGCCTGACTTTTCCCAAGTCAGTTGTTATATAGGAATAAAATGTGGCTGCCGACACTTGAGTTTGAACATAGATCGCCAGCGAGCAAACACAGGCAAACCCATTATTGAATTCAGTAGATCACGGGACAATAGAGGTAACGTATATATGTTGGAAGTAGCTGACGACTAACGATATCTATTCTTAGTTTATACTATACGAATCATTATTTCTATTCTATCCTCTATTACTATACGGACCGCTATTCTCTACTCTGTTCCCTATACTATTTCTCTATTTGGATCACTACACGGATTACTATTCGAGCGAGAATTATTGATCAAGTACTATTAGTGTGAGTGATATTCGAAGGCTTCTGACACCAGTGTTGTTCAATGGCGTACTATAGTTGTATATGCGATTACAAAGTCTCTACTACAACGAGCATTTCGAAAGTGACAACAAGTATTCGTTGACATTACAAAAGTGGCAACGAGTGTTCGTTGACATCACAAAATCATTGTTATCACCTTAATATCCCAAGAGTCATTCTGGTGACCTTAACATTACCGAAGTCATTGTTGTCATCTTACTGTTCCCGAAATCATTGTTGTCGCCAGATTATCCCCAAGCTCATTGTTGTCACCTTACTATTCCCAAAGTCACTGTTGTCACCTTACTATCCACCATCATTGTTGTCACTATTCCGGAAGTCATTATTGTCGCCTTACTATCACCCAAATCATTGTTGTCACATTATTATGCCCGAGTCATTGTTGTCACCTTACTATTTCTGAAGCCATTTTTGTCACCTTACTATCCTCCGAGTCACTGTTATCACTTTACTATTCCCAAAGTCATTGTTGTCGCCTTACTATTCCCGAAGTCATACTTGTCGCCATACTATCCTCTGAATCTTTGTTGTTACCTTACTATTCCAGAAGGTATTTTTGTCGCTTTAGTATGCTCCAAGTCATTCTAGTCGCCTTACTATTCCAGAAGTCATTGCTTTTGCCTTACTTTCTCCTTAGTCATTGTTGTCACCTTACTCTCTCCCATCATTCTTGTCGCCTTAGTTTCCCCAAGGCATTGTTGCCGCCTTACTTTCCATCCAGTCACTGTTGCCACCTTACTATCAACAAAGTCATTGCTGTCACCTTACTATCCCCCATGTCATTGTTGTCACCTTACTATTCCCAAAGTTATTGTTGTCACCTTACTATTCCCAAAGTTATTGTTGTCATTTTACTCTTTCTCAAGTCATTGTTCTCACCTTATTATTCCCAAGTCATTGTTCTCACTTTATTATTCCCGGAGTCATTTTTGTCACCTAATTATCCCCTAAGTCAATGTTGCAACCTTACTATTTCCAAAGTCATTGTTGTCACCTTACTATTTCCAAAGGCATTGTTGTCACCTTACTCTCCCCAGGGCTATGTTCTACCAGCCATTTACATAAGATCGTTATTTAGGTTACATGATGTGTCCCTATACCGATCTTGCCTTTCAGTATGTCATGTGAGCGTCAAATTCTCTAAGCCATCTTTCTGCATCATGTAACCCAGAAACTTCAAATTTACATTTTAAGTACCACATTCAGTTGTTTCTCGTGTTATTTTTTGCATCCTTCTATTGCACCCAATCTCTGTTGCCCCAAATCTTCTCTTCGTCGTCTGCTATATAAGAGGATTAACATTATATTTCTACCCTTTTTCTTCGTTTCTAATAAACGTTTTCAACATCTTTCACTATTTGCGTGCTCCTTCAGATTTCTTTGTCACATTTTTCATTGCCTGTCATTAAATGGGTTAAATATCTTGTATTATTATAAATCGATGCTTTGAAAGCTTGCTTTACAGAATGTATCCAAAAATGAATGCACAATCATATTGGTCTTGTACCCAACTTAAGCAAGCCTCAAGCAGAATATCAACGATAGGGCCAGATTTTGCAAGTCTCTTTTACAGACAATTTGCTCATCTCATGAGCTTAATCTCTATTGAATCCTCCACTATTCCAAACGCCTGTTTCTATCCATTTCTGTCATAAATCCAGGAACTACACAAGAGGTTAAGAGCAACGCTGTGCACCTCGGATTTCAATCAATATAATGTTGTCTGTGATTGATTTTATCTCTGAGATCAGTTACAGTTTATTATAAGACATAAGAAAGATATAAATATTGGAACACCAGGATTGAACTGTCTGCTATGCTGCCTGCCAAAATAGAGCAATGCTACGGAAGAAATATTTTTCATAAATATACAAACAGTACTTGACATTTCTTTGAATATTTGAGTAGCGTGTAAGTCAACTAGTAGTCTATAGAAGTAGAAAATGAGAGCGGAAAGAATAAGACAGCTGTTTCCGTTATAGGTTGGCACAAGACCATGGGAATTTGAAGAAAATGATTACTCTAATGGTTTGTTTTATAATGTTTTAAGACTAACCTTTTTAAACCAATATATTTGTTGTTTTTATCACCACATTTCAGCCGCTATATCCTTCGGCCTTCTTCTCTTTATCAGACGTTAAGCAACGTTGAATCTGGTCATTACCTAGACAGGTGACTCAGAAATACCAGGTGATGTAAGTGGGTGGGGTAATAGATAAAGGGTCGGAGTGAGAAATCTTAGAGCCGAGTTCAAATTCCAGTCAGTCTAGGTATATACACTTATATGCAAATGACCCTGGGAAGGGCAGTAATCCACCTCTTCTCCCATTTATGTGTTAAATGATAAAACTTGTATCAGAAAGTCATGATTATCTCAAAAAAATACTTGCAATCCCAAAATATTTTTGGATTTAAGATTTTTTTAATTATTTATTTAACCGTGTTCACCCCAAGCAGGGCAGTAAAGCCACGAAGAGACACGGTGTCAGTGGGTGCGGAAGAATTAGAAAACAGAAACATTATTAAGAAGCGAGAATAAAAGAGCAATCAGGAGGACTGTAGATAGCAGTTGACATTGCATATAATTGTTTTAAGATTAAGTTGGCTGGAAAGCATGGAGCCGGAAAGGACTTCCACAAGCGAGAAGTGTAAGAAAAAAACTTTTAGCATAGTTACATCAAGTCAACTAAGCTGTAAATTGGTGAGACCTCAATGCCAGTAAAGTACTGCACTTAAAATCATGAAGTATAGGCATCATATCGAAGAGCTCATTCGAACAATTGCCTTGAAAGTATTTATAGAAAAGACACAGGGAAATAACCTTACAGTGGTGGGAAAGTGACTGAAGCCGAGACGCCAGATAAGGACCCATAATATTGCTGATATTTCTTTGAATTTTATAAAAGGATATCTAAATATATAGCAGGAGCACCGAATCATAGATGGCGCAACATTCTAAGCATGGATAAATGCTAGATTATAGATATGTATGATAGATTCTGGAGAGAAAAATTGTCTAACACAATACAGTGAATTAACATTCTTAGCAGCAGACCAAGCAATATATATATATATATATATATATATATATATATATATATATATATATATATATATGTGTGTGTGTGTGTGTAATTTGGCAGCAACTTTTCTTTCAAACATGTAGTGTTGAATGTTAAAGACAACATAGTCTTACATATTTTCTTTTGAATTTTCTCATATTCTCTAATGAGACTTTTTATTTGAAAATATTTTCGAAATATGTATTGTCCATACGATGACCTAGCGCTTTCGAACATCATTGTTCATCTTCAGGGTCAATATTTTAGACTAAATATTTTGACTAAAATATTGACCCTGAAGATGAACAATGATGTTCGAAAGCGCTAGGTCATCGTATGGACAATACATATTTCGAAAATATTTTCAAATAAAAAGTCTCATTAGAGAATATGAGAAAATTCAAAAGAAAATATGTAAGACTATGTTGTCTTTAACATTCAACACTACATGTTTGAAATATATATATATATATATATATATATATATATATATATATATATATATATATATATATATATATATATTCTTTCCACTTCCGATAACGTTAGCTCAAGAAGGCAAGAATGAATCCCTCTCCTGGAGGTAGGCTTCAGCTATGTTGCTGGAAGGCAGAAAAGGGTCTCTCAGATTAGGAATAGAGATTAGGTTTCTTTTGGAAGCATTGAAATTAACAAGCCATCCTTTGCCCCAGTTGACAACAGACTGATGCTTGTTTATGAATTCTCTAACATCTGGTTTTGTGTTTCTGCTACGTATTCAGAGATTGTACATGAAACCCAAAGAAGAATCTGCAATGTTATCAGTGCTAACATGGCATTTCGGCTTCAGTCACTTTTCCATTGCCATAATGTAGCTTCAATTGTTCTGGTGAGCTTCCCTCTATTGTAGCTAGAATTTATGAATTTAAATGCAGTACTTGATTGGCAGATAGGTATCATTAGTTTACAGTTGAATTGGTTAGATTTAAATGTAAGTTCTATGCTAACGGTTTCTTCTATGGCACTTCTCGCTTGTTGAACTCTTTTCGGGCTTCTTGCTGCCCAGTCAAATTTTGATCTTCAAAAATTTAAATGCAATGTGAATCATTATCTTCTGTCTTCTTGATTCCTGTTCTTTTATTGTTCTCTCCGCTTAATAATCTTTTCTTTTTCTCATATCCTCTCATAGTCAGAAATCCCTTTGCATCTTAGTTGCTTCCTTGGTTTGAGATGATGAAAAAGCAAACTTTATGCTGTTTATATTATATATATATATATATGTGTGTGTGTGTGTGTGTGTGTGTGTGTGTGTGTGTGTGTGTGTGTTGAAGTAAGTAATTGTACAAAAAGCATTAGAATGAAGAAAAAAATTATAACTTTTGTCTTGTCAGTAATGCTTTCCTTAATTCCTGACCATTCAGAATTCCTTTCTTCCTGGTTTCAATGCGTGCTTTTAGCAAAATCGTTAAAAATGCCTGTACATTATGCATATAATCCACTCTATTCTATAAGTAATGCTTGCATTAATTCCTGACTAATCACAATCCCCTTCTTTTTTATTCTTAATGTTATATGAAGGTTTTGATAACAACAGGCTGCTTATATCTGAGTATGCCTGTCTGCTAGGTCGGCTAACCAATCCCTGTTGCAGGCGCCTGCTCAGGCACATTGTGTTTCTTTAAGACCTTCAGAGCCCATCTGTGGTTTATACTGCAACTATGCTGAGGGTACCTTGGTTACAGTTTGTAGGAGAGAACCAAGAATCTGGCGTGAGCAACAGTTTAAAGAAGGCCAGCATGCTCAAACCCTCTGTCACAATGACTTGTGACTTCGTGCTAGCACTATCATCAACAAAAAATTTCATCTATGCAATTTCACTTACTAGGCTTGGATCAACCTGTTGTCTTGTTTTCAGACACTTTCCAAAGGTGAAGCATTGGGATGACCTCCCCAGGAAATGTTGGTTTTTGGTCAGTTGGTCAGATTTTGAGAAGTGGATCATACCGAGAAACCTTTCAGCTTATTAATATAAGATTTTACTGGCTATAAAATCGGAGATTGATTTTCTATTGTTATTAAGTAATAAATTGATCCCCCAGAATTATAACATATAAGAAGGTACTGAATCTTAGTTGGTCACATTTGAAATGGATTAGACTGAGAAGATTTTCTTCACTTCTTTTTTTAATTATCTCACCCCAGGCAAGGTGGGAATGCTACTAGTACCCAGGGGTTGCAGGGATTGAAAGTGAAAGAGAAAACTGGGAATAGGAAACATTGAGGAAAGGACAAAAAAGGAATGGGGTTCAAGAAGACAGAAGATGGCGATTGATGTTGCATTTAAATTTTTTTAAGATTGTAGTTATCAGGGAAACAAGTAAATGGAAGGGAGTCCCACAGGCGGGAAGTGCGAGAAAAGAAACTCTTAGAGTAGAAGTGGCAGTTGCATTTATCTATTTCAACAGTAAACGGGTGGGATCAAGATGTCAATCTAGTAGCATGCTTAAATTCATATAGTCGAGGCACCAGGGAAAAAACATCATGAGAACAGTTGCCATGTAAATATTTGTACAAAAAATAGGGGGAGGCCACGTCACTTAGGTGAGAAAATGACTGAAGTCAAGAATGGCTGGTCAGGATCGATTACATTACAGATCATTCCTTGGATTTTGTAAAGAATCTCAAGATGTAAAACAGGAACAGTGCACTAGACCAGAAATAGAAACAGTATTAATGTATGGGTGAATGGTAGTTTAAGAAGGGGTTCTGACAAGAAACATTTACTTGTATTATTAATATAAGATGCTACCGGTTATAAAACGGAAGATTGGTTTTCTATTGTTATTAAATAATAAACTAACCCCCCAGAATGATTACATATGAGATGATCCTGATTTTCCTAACCTGAACCATAAGGTTTTCAAAAACGAAATGTTTGGTTAGTTGATCAGGTTTTGGGAAGTGGATCGGACTGAGAAACTTTTCAACACTTTCTTGCAGTTGTATCCTTCTATCGGCATCAAGTGTTTGATATTTGAGATCAACCGATTTTAAATGTTCATCGAAAAGGCTCTTGGTTTATGCTAAATTAACGCTACATAATCTTTCTGCATCTTAATTTTTTTTTATTGATTGTCCTTGTCCTGAACTAAGATCATTTTCTGAAATATGAATCACAAGCTTCCTTTTTCAGTGAACATTCCAAAATGCCTGACACAATGTCAGGAGCTTTTAAATATTAAAAACCTATCAGTACAGTAAACGGCAATGGTAAATCTAGACAGTGACACGTTAGCCAATTGATAAATAATTAAACTCTTTTCTCAAGTGTATATATTCTGTAGCCTATTTTTACTTTTGGAGAAGTTAAAGAAACCTTTCTGTGATTCAATTTAGAGAGCTTTATTTATCTTGGTTCATAAAGTCCTTTACTTCCAAATGGTGACAAAGGTCTCTGTTCAAATCCAATTAAAATGGTAAAAATGGATCAATAAGTCTGTAGCCTTTCACCTGGTGTTATTTATTAAATAACGATCAAGTTGACTCGTCCTTTGACCGAAATATATTTTTGGTTCTGCAGAAGGATGACTCTGATTTTCAATTTAAGGTTTGAGCATCAATACCAGTCTTCCTTATATAACTAGAAATAATAACTTTCAGGACGAAGTTAAATTAACTTTTGATGTTTATGTATTTATTATATAACGTCTGATCTCTGGTATGGATAATTTTAATTACTATGCAAATTACAGACTCAAACGATGTCTCATGAGAAGAATGACAAACCAGTTAAGCTATTTTCTTTTTAATTCATTTGCTTTCAGGAAAATTTCATTACGAACAACAACAAAAAAGACTACTGGACGGTTTTGCAATATCAGTGAATACTGGACAACCCCCTCACAGAGAGAGTTGAAACAACAGAAGTGTGGTTCTACAGAAGGATGCTGAGAATAATATTTCGAGAAAAATGGAAGCAAAATGGAGTCTTACACTTAACATTAGTAATATACAGTTGAAATTTCTAGGGCATATAATAAGGAGAGAGGGCTTGGAAAATTTGATACTCCAAGGGCATGTTGAAGGCAAGAGAGACAGAGGATAACAATGCATATGAATATATATATATATATATATATATATATATATATATATATATATATATATATATATATATATATATATATATATATATATATTCAAGCACATTTCATTAAAAACGACTGACAAGGTGCTTTTATTTAGTTTTTTATATAATTTCTCGTGCGATCTAATAAAGTTATAAAGTTAACTTATAGTTAAAAATAATAATTCACCTCCTAGAACAAAATTAAATAGAGCAAACATTATTTACGAATTCAAATGTCCATTAAGGAATTGTATTCCTCAAGAATCAACTTTCGTAAATAATTATATAGGCTACACTACAAATCGTTTAACACGCAGATTAACTCTACACCTTTCTGACAATAGCTCAATTAGATCTCATTTAAATATTCATGGAGACCTACCGGACACTATTCGGAATATACTTGTCGACAACACTAATATAATAGCATCATCCACTTGCAAAAAAAGGCTAAAATAACGGAAGCCTTACTTATAAAAATAAACAAACCAACACTTAATAATATTAACTTTGAACATGGACATAATATCTTGACCGTGTTTTGAAACAAAAAAAATGAATCACTTTATAAAACATACACATAACAAACTATTTCTAATTCTACCAGTTGAAATATAATCCTTGATAATGGCTAAATGTATAGCCGAAAGCGCTTGGAAAAAAAGAACATTCGGACATTTTTTATATAATTTATCCTCTGAAAAGAAAAACTTTATTAGATCGCACGAGAAATTATATAAAAAACTAAATAAAAGCACCTTGTCAGTCGTTTTTAATGAAATGTGCTTTGTGTATTTAGGCAGCAATCCTTCTTTCAAGCACATTTCTGTCTGAATGTTCTTTTTTTTCCGAGCGCTTTCGGCTATACATTTAGCCATTACATATATATATATATATATATATATATATATATATATATATAGATAGATAGATAGATAGATAGATGGATAGATAGATATATATATATGAATGATATAGCGTGACTCTTTGGCAAAAGCGAATTGAGTCCTGTTGATCACTGTGTGTTTATCTAAAAATAAATACACTAAAATTAACCTTTAACCCTGCTGTGCACCGACGGTTTAGTGCTAGAATTTCCGACTGACGCCTATTCAGTTGGGTTTCGATCCTAGCTAAAGGCAACCAGTCGTCTAGCCAAACTGAAGAGCAGCGAAACAGTTTGCCTGTCGATGACAATTATGCATCAATATTATGTAGACAATGTCAGGCTTTCCTGTTAGAGGTTCAAGCATTTTTTTAATGTTTTCATAAAGATTATGTAACATAAAATGCCAGTCGTAGATCACTATTACTGATACAAATTTTGTTGTGAATAAAGCAATGAAAATGAAGATAACAGTCCGAATAAATGTAAATAAATATGCAATCATAATGCCTCATCTCAGAGATATAGACAGAAAATAAATTTGGCAATACATATTTTTTTTACTCAAGTCTTTGTTTTGTTTGTTGTTGTCTTCCGTCATTCAAGATATGTTTGCGGGACAATAAAACAGACGAATTACTGCGAAAGACTTTTTGCCGCTTGTGTGTGTCACATCTTCCCTTATCAACACACATTTGGCCATCATGGGTAGTGTAATGGTCCATCTCCCCATTATGAATTTGGGTAAGGCCTACGACCAAGATAGGATGTCATAGGCTGTTTATTGATTATCAATCGACGTTAACATACCTTAGCTGGCTTTGTTAGTGTACACAATGGGTTAAAATGTATTCCTTAGTTCCACCAATAGAAAGATAGTACGTGCAACCCACAAGTATAGTTTTGTTTATATTCCAAGAAAAGTTTCTCACAGAAGCTGTTCGACATGCTGTGTATATTGCTTATTGCCATTTTTCATCAACCTATTCTGCACTATTATCAACCGCACTTGACAATATGAACACGGCACACATTTGTCAAAGTACTGGAATTAAAACGAAGCAACTTTAGAAAGAGCAGGGAATATCTGCCTCATTTTGTGTAATAAATAGAGAAAGCTTGACCACTGTCCAAAATAAATGCCCCAATGCTGATGCCATGATGAATGAACCGCTCTTTCTGTTTTGCACCCACGAGATCATTGGCATGAAGACACAGTCAACCTAAAGGAAACTGCTTTACAGAGGAGTTTATTCGTGCGCTCACATCGCAAAAGAATGTGACACAGGGTTGAAGATTTTTTAGGGGTTTTTGGTGATACCATAGAAAATTTGCTCAAGCCCCACTCGGCACTACTTTTAGGGGACGTATCAGTTGCCAGATAATGACCTCAGCCCCCACCCGAAGGAGGAGTACTGCCTAGGGGGGTGATCCCCTGGAGCTCGAGTTAATATTACTTTCAACTTCTCTGGCAGAAGCAAAACTCCTGCGTCAGGGAATAATGAACTGATTTAGTAAGCGGAATTCACATGGTTTTGCATTATCTGAGTTCTTAACCATGATTTGTCTTTGAATTGATAGTGGAGAGGTTTCCCGTTACCTTCTCTACGGTGACTTATGGAAACACCACCTCTAGTTAACTGGCCGTTGACTCAGAGAGTTTCGCTGCCCTTTGTTAGGTCTTGTTTTTCGTCCTACTGGCTTCCTAACGAGCTGCCACATTCGGAACTTGGAATGGGAGAGTCGGTTTACTCGCCGACATTTCGACTGGAATAGTTACTGAAAGCGGGGGTTTCTTTTTTAATTAAGTTTTAATTTAGTATAAGTCCCATTGCCTCTTCAGTCAGTCAGTTATGTGCCATGCGTGATACACACTTAGGCGATCATGTATCTTCCAATACATGACTGACGAGGCAGTTTTTTTCCCGCAGTAGGTTGTCATTTCTTTCTGCGATTGACCAGTTGCCATCCAAGGCTATAGAACTCGATCTGTCCTGCTATTTACCCATAGCTGATGGCGGTGGGGGGGGGGGAGAAGAAGAGGATTCATACCTTTTCCAAGGGTATTAGCATGTAAGGGAAAGTAATGGATTCGACTGGAATTCGAACTCGGCTCTCCGATTCCTCAATCTGTGCCACTATCCATTACGCCACCAAACACTATGAGATTTTCCAGCATTGTGGAAAAAGCGCATCTTTCTACTTACGAATGGGACCGTGTTAAGTCTTGCTAAACTCGAATCAAATGGTCATTTACTGAAATGTTGCGACTGACTTTAACAAGATGCGTCTCGATTTCAAAGAACACCTTCGCTTACGTCCTGAACATGGGACACAAGGACGATCACCCAGTGCGTATTGGACGCACGAATCAATCGTAAATTGATCTAGTGAAACAAGCTTGTTCACCATTACACTACGTTGAAATTCGCTTAATAGTGATTTATTAAGTTGCACTTAGATGTAGCATGAGGCCAAATTGCTACTACAGGAGGTTGGAAACTCAAAGTTACATCCATGAATTGTTAAAAAGTCAATACAGCAATAAATCTACCAACATTTTTATTACTTTTTATTCCCCTTGATTCATTAAGTGTTTACAAAAATATACAAGGCCGTTGTGTTCTTTTTGAATTCAATAAAATGTCCATAAAGTGGAAAGATTATATTGAATCAATTTCTAAATCTGCCGTTGGTTCACTGTGTTGTGCTAGACAATTTTTCTTGTCAGAATCTATTTTACATATTTCTAAGTCTCCCTTGCTTTGACTATTGGTGCTCCTGCTATATATTTAGAATATTTCTTGATCAAATTCAAAGAAGACTCTGCAATTTTATTGGTCCTTACCTGGCATCTCGACCTCAGTCCCTTTCCCGCCACCGTAATCTAGATTCCCTGTGCCTTTTCTATAAATACTTTCGTGGTGTTTCTCCTTTTGTTTCCTTGAGCAATTTTTATCCACTCTCGACCTGCTAATCAGTCACAGCTTCAGCAGTCGTCCGTTGGCCAGTATCACATGTTTCCACCTCCCACGACGAGGACGAGGGGTTGGGCTTTGGGAGGGCGAGAGGCAGACCAAGAAGACGCTAGAGCGACTCAGTGGCAGACACTCTCAGAGCCCACGAGATATCTCTCCTCCAGGCCACTCGCCTTGCCGCTGACAGACGACTGTGCCCCCACCCACCCCCGACACGCCTAACAGCTCAAGCGGAAGTAAAAACTAAATTTTCATGGTAATTGTTTTGATGAAGATTCTACTATGGGAACTAGTTAGGACTACATAGAGACCACGAGGTATTATGGTGGCTGAAGTAAAAATGCGTTTTTTGTGTGTAGAGAATACTGTGGTATGTTTCGGTCAGTAATCATGACTAGCTAAGTTTAAGATATGACAGATTGAGAACAAGACGTTCGCTATACCCACTTTTGGTCTTGTGCCATATTTTTGTATTATTCAAAATAAATATTACTCTCTGATATCGAACCTAGACTTTATGAATTTAAGCACAGTACTAGATTAGCGGAAAGATATTATCTTTTTACAATTGAAATAGCTAGATGTAACCATAAATTATATCCTAGTAGTTTCTTCTATCGCACTTTTCGCTCGTGGAACTCTCTTCCGGCTTCTTACTTTCCAGTCAAGTTGGATCTTTAAAAATGTAAATATCATTTCAATTGTTATCTTCTGCCTTCTTAATTCTTGTTCTTTTATTGTCCTCTCTCTTTAAAAGTATTTTTTCTCCTGTTCTCTAACACTTAGTAAACCCTTGCGTCCTAGTGGCTTTACTGCCTTGTTTGGGGGTGAAATGATAAAAAAATCTATTCTTTCAAAAAACATTTTTAATCTGTTATTCAGGTTAGGTTTGGTAGGTGATCTTACACGACAACAATCCAAAACTGATCTAATGAATATGCATACTCCTGTGTTCCCCCTCACCGAAATATGATTGGCTGGTGTCAGTCATAAATACAGACTGACGTGGAGGTACGAGAGTCCGAGTCCAAGGCTATGACGACGCCCATTGGACTACGCCTATTGCCTACATCTACTGACTACGACGAGTACCAATCTATTACGGTTGCCTGCGAGATTGTACTACTTGGTTACAGTAGCCAAAACCACTTAGCTACTTCGATCAAATATATCCCTTTCCGGGACATATCAAAAACATATTTCGAAAATCATCTCATAATGGTTTTCTTAACACTATATCAACTGAAATGGCGCCGAAAAATACAACCGGAAATTGAAAGGTAAACAGTCACCGCCCAGAGGAAATTGGCCAGTTAAAAGCATTCGCTATCAAAAAGATGATTCTGTGGGAGAATGAAAATAAACTAATAAATAGATAATAAAAAATAAAGAATTTAATTTTCCCATAAGGCAAAAGGAAACCAAAAAGGATTTCGGGTGACGTGTGAATTTTACGACCCCCACTTCCGGAAAGGAGAGGATCGTCCTCTTCTCACTTCCCTACCATTGACTTCGGGCGTGTTTCGTAGCCGTCGCAACGAAAAGGAAATTCAGTCATCGTGCAGCTGACTTGAGGTCGACCATTCTCTATAGCTCCACATCTGCGTGCGTGCGTCAATAAACATTGTCCAGTCATTTTCTAATCATGTCTTCATTTTGTATTAACAGGTCCATCGACATGCAACTTCTGTTAGCAACACGAAGTCAATACAACACCCTCCACAAATTTTGCAAACGTATGTGGATTGCTGAATAGTCTTTTCTAACCCATCAGATATGAATCAGAAAGCCGTTTTCACTGGAGTCTATATATTGACCTGTTCTGTCATTAAAAGTAAAATCAGTTGTCGTTTTTACCTTGTAGGCGGGGCTTATAGAATACTCCAACTGCATCCCTTGTAGAGGGGTTAGACACCTTCAAGAGAAGCCACCTGCGGAGTAAAATCTTTACAGACACAGGTATAAATAAACGAAAAATATTTACCTGTTGACTCAAGTTTAATAAATAGTAAGTTTGACAAAAATATAAAATCCAAAAACCCAATGCAACCTATTTAGCTGTCACTTGGCAAATCTAGTAGTGGCAGTCTGCTATCACCAACAATAGGGTTGGTTGATTTTGGAACCGTGGTATCACGCTGAATTTGAAATTTGGGGTTTCACATGCTACATAACGACCTAAAATATTTATTTCCAAATCGTTACCGCTTTTTTAATGAGGGAACTAGTTTAAAGATTACGTTTAGGTTCAAAATCGTATCGTTGGAATTTCATTCCGGTGTAGCGGGTATATATTCTTTTGATGAGAAGTTAGAAGCTCATAGTACAGTTGACTCGTTAACAATTTTTGGTGGAATCCAAAGGAATAATAAGACATAGAATTTGAACAAAGAAATATTAACAAATATATTGACAGGTTATTTACAAAAGAAAAGATGAGAAATTAAATAAAATGTGAAAAGTTCAAAACAACCTTATGTGTATATAATTGATCACTCACATTTTCCTTTTACTGAAGCAGATATTAATTAAACACATATTATTATCTCCTTTGTAGCGGGTATAAATACTTTTGATGAGAAGTCATAACACTTGACCCACCAACAATTTTGGTGGATTCGTATAAGTCCAAAGGAATAATAAGACTTAGAATTTGAACAAAGAAATATTAACAAATATATTGACCGGTTATTTTACAAAAGAAAAGATGGGAAATGAAATGAAATGTGAAAAGTTCAAAGCAACTTTAAGTGTCTGTAGTTGATTACTCACATTTTGCTGCAGCGAAACGAATGCGTCTTTTCGCTATGAAAAGTCACAGAGAAAGAAATCGAGTCTTTCAAATCTCGCGCAGCTTGTAAATCCTCAGGGGCGATAATTACCAAATCTCGCCGTAGTGATATTTTATTAAACAGGGGGCGGTAATCCAACACCGGTGATCAGTGAAAGCCTTATAGCACAGCTTTACAACATTTATAATTTACTGAAGCTTTTCATGTTGTATATGGACAAGAAGCAAGGCACAAGCACATTATTACTAAATTATTGTGCCATCAAATAAGACCTTCATTTACTTCAAAGGGAAATTACATTGAACAATTTAACTATATTATGATGTAATATGTTATACAGTGCTGTAGTTTTAGTGTGGTTTTTCAATAAACAATGCAAATTTAAAACATTTTGTCTTATAATTTGTGCCCAGTAGTATTATGGTGTTATGTACTCATATATCTATATTTTTATTAATTATGATCTAACAAATCGTATTCATTGAGTAGACCTTTTCGAAATCTTTTACAATTTTTTTACACAGTTTTTACTTATAGATTAAAATAAATAAATTAAATATTTTTCCTGTGGTGATTCATAATCGGAATTCTGGTTTGAATATATTTTCCATTCAATGTATATATTACAAAAGATATTAACTTTATTTGGATTTATCCTTGAAATAGTAAAATCTTAATGTCAGTTAGTAAGTAAAAACATGCGAAAATTAGGTATTTCTGTACATTTGTCATACGATCTTTAAAACTAAATTCTCAAAAGTTGGTGTAAGCTATGGATTTAATTTTTTAATGACAGTACTTAACACATCAAACCACAGTTTTCTCATCGAGTGCAATGTCGATTGTCAAAAAAGTAGAAAAATCAGTCTGCCCTAGCTAGCAAAAGAACAGTTCATAACGTAGGCTAACATCAAAAGGAAAATACCGCCCGTTCATTCGACAAGACACCACTTTTATTGAACCCGCCGAAAAACAACAATATAAGACGGATTTATGTTCACATATAAATACACTCAACGCACTAGCAAACTATGTAAGATTATCCTCAACCTTTGAAACGAATGAAACAAATGATCTTCTGCAAACTTTATCTAAAGTACGGAAAACCTATTTAACTTGAACTTGTAGTAGAAAGCAAAGTTTCATAAATAAAATAAAAATAATTATTACAAATAAATAATAAACAAAATTTATGCATATCCGAGCGCTTTCGGCTATTCTTTTAGCCATTATCAAAGACGAATTTTATTTTTTTAATTTTTAACTGAATGTGTGTTTTTTTATGTATGTGCCTGAAGTTATAGGAATGTTTTATTTTCCAAACACAATCAGATCGTTGTGGCCGTGTTCATAGTTAATGTCACTGAATGTTGATTTTTCTTTTTTTATTATTAGTACTTGCATTATTTTTAATTTGTTTTTTTAATATAAAGATGAGGCTATTATACTTGTATTTTCTACTAGTACTGTATGTTGTGGATGGAGTTTGTTAGATTTAACTTTTGGACAATTTTTACACGCTCTGTGTCCAGAAAAGAAATCACTTGCACGAACACAAGAAAAATTAAATAAAAAGCTTTACGGCAGTGCCTTGTTAAGTCTTTTAACGAAAGAGAAGAAGTATCTTATATCCGGTTTCTCTTATATCCGGTTTTGGTCTATTATATATACATTAACACAGGATCTAATTTGGGACCAGAGAACATCTCTCTTATATCCGAGTTTCTCTTATATCCGGGTTACACTGTATATTATAAATGTAAAATTCCCAGCCTATCGTTCGTGCGCATGTGTAGTCGCATCAAGGTAAACAAACTTACAAACGCTTCACACGAAAACTTTTACACTTTGTTATATATCTTTTACCCCAAATTGTTCTTGATATATAAACATTTATATATCGACATCCTATATATATAGTGATTTCCCAAGCGAAGCTTAGATGTGGCATAAGGCCGAAACGTATGGGGTACCCACCCTCGAGGTACCCTCGTCATTATATATATATATATATATATATATAGTCTTATTCAACTTCGGGCTGAGTTAGTTTGGTAATTTTTTGATTTTATTGCGTACTATATATATATATATATATATATATATATATATATATATATATATATACATATATATATATATATATATATATATATATATATATATATATATATATATATATATATATATACCACCAGTCATAGAAACATCAGTCTACATATATTCCAAGATTTTGGTACTGTAGAGGTTATACTAGTTGTTTACCATATTTTTCTTCAATGAATATTCTCTCACAGGCCCCCTTTCGAACTAATGTTTCTTTAGTACGCTGCACAAAGAGAAATAACTTCGTCAACATTTATGCACTTAAAGCAAGAACACTTTCAAATAAAATACTTTTAGCCCAGTAGCTACTAAGTTACTTAAGATAGCAAGCATTACTTTCTTCTTTTGTAATTTTCTTTTTCAGTTTATTTTTGTTTCTTCCTGCATAATACCTTAAATAAAGGAAGAGCAGTGGAAATATACGTCTGAGTTCCCAACGGCAAAGAGGAGATAATTCATTTTTGCCGAGCATTGGAAATAGGTCAGTGTTTAACTGATATAGAAAAAGCTTTTTGCAAAAAGGGCAGACGCCATCAAAAGTCTTTTTTAAAGCAACACATATAAAATATCAAATACAAATTTAAGAAAATAAAACTTATGAAAAAAGTAAAGAAATGAACTTATAAAGTAAAAGTTGGCAGGCAAAAATAAAAATATATTGACAAAAGAAAACACCACATTTATAACATTGTCTTCTGCATAAACATTGAAATGGTATTTGTCAAGGAATTTGTCAGAATTACAATGACTTTTGAAACTGTGATTCTTGAATAGGCAATTTTGGTCAAATACGCAGTTTATGGCACATTAGTAACATGAAGACATGAGTAACATTTGTAAACACTGAGTCTTAGCATCAACTCATCTCAAAGGCAAATTTATTCCTGTAGCGTATTTGTTTTTTTTATTTCAGGTCATACTATGATTTCTACTGATACCATGTAACCGAGCACTACCTACCTCATAATCGAGTCATCCTGGCGAGAAGATTAGCTAGACGCTGAGCAGGAAGAGAGCCGGTGCTAAGGTTTCGACCCCCTTTCAGAAACTTTGATACGCCCCCCACTCTCTGCTACATGTCGATTTCAAAAATTCACAACCTAGGGGCCACAAACCTCGAAAGAAAATTGGAGAGGAAGGGCAGGTCTTTTTTTTTAATTACTAAAAATCAGGGAATTATCCAATATAAATGAAAATTTCAGTGCGTATTTATTAAATATTTACTTTTATAATGAATAGGTGTTTTTTTTATTTTAAACATATCTGTGAAAATATTATTCTTTTTATAATAACCACTAATATTTTCATGACTAAATTTTACTAAAAAAAAACGTTTAAGTTGCAATTTTTTACATTTTCATAAAGATTATTCGCCGACTCATCGACGCTGAAAAAACGTTTTACAAAGATTCCAACACAACACAAACGGGATTGTCTTAAAAAGTTTGTTTTAAAAACAGTATTTCCGTTTACGGGAAAATGTTTCATATGTTGAAATCTTTAAACATTTTTATTTTTAGGCGATCATTTTCTTGGTTTTATCTTTCTAGAAATGTAAAAAATAACTATTAGAAATTTTATTTTAATTACTAACCGTGAACTACTGGTTACTATAACAAAAAAAAAAACATCAGAAATTTTTCTTAGTGGATAATCTCGAAAAAAAAAAAGATTTTACTGAGATATATTACACTCTTAACTGATTTGAATGAACTGTTCAGAAAGAAAATTACAATTAAAAAAAAAAATAGCGCTACTGAAATTAGAACTTCTGCTCCCCTCTCCCCAGTGAGCTTGGGGCTCCCACGTGGTTGAGGGGTTTGGAATAGTAAACACCAAACCTGACGATTATTATAGTTGATGATTGACAATATAATTTGGGTAGAAAAAAGTTAAACGTACAAAAAGCTAATAAACGCTTCTGAAACTAGCCCTTTTGGGGCCCCAACCTTGTCGAGGGTTCCTGCGTAGTAGGCACCGCACCAATCATGCAGATACACCAGGTATATTAATAGTTGATGACTGACGATGTAACGACAGTTTTAAAATAAATAAAAAATTGCGGATGGTCAAAAACGCTCCCTCCGATTTGGGGTAAGAAGCACCGGCCCTGAGCAGGATTATAATCAAGAGCTGTCAAAAAGCGTATCCTGTAGGGACAATTATAATCCAGCAAAATAAAGTTCCATAGTGTGAGGAGGAAATGGGATCACTGGGTGGAGATATCCCTAGACTGATGTCAGCAGCCATGACGGACGAACCTCCTGATGGAATCAATAGTCAGTTTGGATTATTGTACTAATAACACCATTATCAAATATATAAAATTTAAAGAAGAAGATTTTTTTTTCCTTTTGGCAATTTGTCTCGCCACTTTGACTGAGAACACGATTATCAAAAAATAAAATTTAAAGAACAAGAACAGATTTGAACTGAAGGATTTTATCTCTTCAACGTGAATCAAAATGTAATTATCAAATGATAAGATATTTGTGGTAGAAGAATTTGTACTCCCTAGGTTAACTGAGAATACATTTATTAAAAAAATAAAATTTAAAGAACCAGGACATATTTGAAGTGATGAATTTTATATTGTCAATGTAAATCAGAATGTAATTATCAAATAATAATAACATTTTTGGTAGAATAATTTTAAATTTCCATCTTGATCGAGAACACCATTATCAAAAAAAAATTCAAAGAACAAAACATTTTGTGGTAGAATTATTTTAACTATGCAGAGAAAGGAAATCTTCCAAACCATAAGAAAAAACTAGTAAGGCTTAATCATTGTATAAAACAGTGTTTTCGCTTCCATTTTCAATTGAGAATTACTAATTATATTTTTATTACTGTGTCAAAAAAAAAAAGAAGAAAAATTATTTATGATCTTTTTAAAATAAAAACCACGGAAGCATAAAATTGAATTACATCGTTAAAACTTTAGACCTTTTTCTTCCAAATAGAATAGTCGTATGAGTTTCTCTAACTTCAGAAGAATTTCTATTACTAAAGCCAGCTTTGATATTTATAAAATATTCATATATTTTTATTATATTCTCAATACCATAACAAAAACTAACTCTATCAACTAATTCTATCAAATGTGCTATTTATTCGATTTCATACAAAGTCCAGCCAACTTTTTGACAGCTTTTCCGAACGTCACGCAAGTTAGAACACGCCCTCCCAGTGATGTTAATTTGTTGGCTTCCGAACAAAGTTGGGACGAGAACTGACAAATAATTCTTAATGATATAAACGCCATGCAACCTAATAAATTATTTATACCTACATGGAAGTCAATTTATGCTGCCCAATGAAAAATACGACGATTGATTGATAATTATGGTCTCAAATCCTATAAAACAAGTTTTAGACAAGGCAGCTAAAAGTTGATAATGTCTCCAATACCAAAATGCAAGTTTTGAACCACACAGAATAAAGAAACGGGATCTACTATGATGGAAATTGTTTTTGTTTCAAAATTATGATGTTTCTGCATTCACTAAATCTGGTTCTTAATGTAGCAGTCGTTCTTCAGATCTTACTAAAAACCACGTACAACGAAAAACATTTATATAATCAGCCTTTTATGCTGACGTGAAAGCAAATCGCAGCGGTCAAAATTTTGGACCAAGGGAGGTAACTAAATACAGTGTTTATTATTTTTGTTGTCAATTTTCAACAACAAAGAAAATGTATGAACTCACTTTTTTATTATTGGTTTTATTACAATTCTAATTATCACGTTTTAAAACAATAATCGTTGCTGAAGAGTGAAGGTAGTTAAAAGCGGTGTCAATGAAAAAACCGTTCTTTTGACTATTGACATTATTATGGAGTCGCTAACTGGGTGCCCTGTGATTGGATGAAAAACAACCAATCACAGGCTAACTTTTTAGATTTTCACCATAACCCCTCGAGAGCGGTTTTTACGAACTCTCTTCCTATTTTGCTTGCTGGGACCCTCAGAGACAACACGTTCCCCGTCTGCACTCTCCGTCATCTAAACACCATGACGTGTGAGGATTTAGACAGCAACTGAAGCTCAGAAGTCAAGGCTCTATTTCTTCAACCCAGCCAAAACGACACAGGAAATGTAAAACTGTTAAAAGAACGCATCTTTCAGATAAGTTCTGCAAACCCGACTGTTTGCAAGAAACTTTCCTCTCTTTTCCTACAAATACAAGTTTTCTCAAACATTTTCATCTGTGTTTGTGTTCCTTTCTTCTTGCCGGTGTCACAATATTTTTGTTACCAAATATAATTGGGAAAATCCCAATAATTTGTAAATAGTTGAAACTAGCGTTTTACGCTAAGAAAGTAAGAACCACGTGAAATAGTTTAACACGAAATAGATTTGTGTAAATTAATAACAAAACGTGACGTCGCTTGAGGAAAGGGTATATGCGCCCAATCCCATTTTGGTGTTTGCTACTAGGATTTGTAGGGGTCAAGTTTCGTCCATCCTTTTTTATTTCCTTTGTTCTTAATTTGTTTGTGTAGATATCGTTCGCTCAGCAGGATGAATGACTTTAAGCAGATGAAGGGTGTTAGAGCCTTAATCTTTAATAGGGATTCCTTTAAAAGGAAAATAACTTCTGCCGTTGAATTAATGTCAGCAGAAGCATCCTTAAATAAGACTTGTTTTAAAAAACAAGAAAGCCTTATAAATAAATGGTTGACAGAGGTCGACGCAATTAACACAAAAATAAGTGAAGCTTGTGAAAAAGCCGATATTTATTTAGAAAAAAGCGGTATGTTGGAAGTCGAACAGTTAGGGGCGGAGTTCGTTTACAACATATTTAAAAGGCTCACGAGACTGGAAGAGAATATTTCTAGTTCCAATACAGAATCCATCCCAGTTCAAAATCCACAAGTGCCACTCACAACCTCGTGCATTTCAGCCCCAAGGTTGCAGTGTGTTAAATTCAGTGGAATACAAGCCGGTAAATTTGAATTTTTAAATTTCCTGGTTCAATTTGAAAACTGTGTGGACGTTGTACACTCAAAAACATCCAAGCTGTCGCTTTTAAAAAGTTTTTTTTAACTGGCTACGCGTCTCAGTTAGTGTCTCATCTTTCGTTAGAAGATGAAAACCTTGAAGTGGCCATCAATTTGTTGAGAAAGGGTAATTTGTGGATATTCCTATCATTATTGATGAAATCTTTAAACAATTGCTGGGCAGTACCCTTAAATATGACCCAGAGTTTGTCAACATAAAAAGATTTTTGTCAGAAGTTAAAGCTGACCTATCCGAATTAAAAATGCCGTATAATTTGGATTTTTTTGAAGAAAACACTCCAGGCTATGAACTAATCAGCCATATAATTTTTTTCAAAATTACCCTCAAATCTTCAAAAAGAATTAATCCGGAAAGTTGACATTAACTACCCAAAAATCAATCAGATTTTTGATAGTTACAACGAGGTTATAAAAACCTTAATTATAACAGGCTTTTAAAAAAATCCTAATTCCCACCAAGACAATTTCAATTCGCAGGAAGGGAATTATACTAAGAACAACAACGCAAAGAAAAATGTTCCAACATTGGAAAACTTTGCAATAAAATCTAGCAAAATTACTAGACATTGTAGATTTTGCAACATCAACGGGCACACCATGAACCATTGTTCAAAATATTCTTCCCTTGAGTCGAGACGTTCTAGTTGTAGGGAGATGGGCTTGTGCTCTTTTTGTACAACGGAAGACTGCTATGGCAAAGCAAATAAATTACCTCGAAAATGTGCAAATTGCAAATCCCGAGGCCACGTTACCCCCCTTTGTGATGAAGCAGATAAGAGTGGAAACAGTTCATCTGCTTCCACGCACGTGTATACCAACACTGGCACACAGGAGCAGCCTTATATTTTACCGATAGTGGCAATTACTGTTTCTAAAGGGAAACGTAAATACAAATTGAACTGCCTCTTTGATACGGGCAGTCAAAGGACTTATTTCTCTAGGCAAGTTATTGAAAAATTAGAGCGCTATAGATCTTTCCTCACTCCAGTGGAATACGACGTAAAAACCTTTTTAGGGTCTAAAAAGAAAAAATTAAACCAAGTTGTAGTGGGGATTGAAGTAAATAAGAGTAATTCCTTGCCCCTACCTGTTCTTATCGATGATGAATTCGATATGAACTTAAGATTCGATAACTTTAAATCTGTTAAGAATAATTTACTTAAATTAAATTACAAACTAGCTTTTTTGCACGGAAAAAAATGATATTAGGGTTCACGATCTTTAAGGCATCGATGTAATTCAATTTATGAAGAACATCAAAATGGTGTATTGCATGAAGGGCTCTGCTTTGGAGTTTCCTACAGGCATTTCCCCGTTAGGCAACTGACAAAATTTTTTATATGAAAATCAAAGTACGCCTAAAAAAGTACAGAGTTAAGATTTTCAACAAAATTATCATGTCATAGTGCCTAAATATTCTACATGCTCAGACACTAGAGTGAATTTTGTAATGAATCCTATAAAGAGTTACCCTGACCCCTTTGCTGAAATTTTTGACGGAAGTCAAGTAGAAAGGAATTTAGAGAAAATGTTTGATCTAGATTCGCTGGGTATATCTCCGGAAGACGAAGCTATTTGTGATTATGATAAAAATAAAATTATGGAATTTGAAAAATCCATTGAATTCAGAGATAACGCTTATCACGTTAAACTCCCCTGGCATGAGGACAAAATAAAGTCTGTGCCTTCCAATCACAGAGTTGCTCTTTCAGTTTTGAACAGAGTAGTTAACAAGCCCGAGCAACAAAAATTACTCAATGACTATGTTGAGTTATTCCATCAGCAGGAGCGGGAAGGTATCATCGAACGTTTTGAGGTGTCACCTAAGGAATTTTCAAAACATGTTTGGATACCCCATAGGTCTGTTTTAAAGATGGATGAGCAAACTACCACAAAAATTAGACCCGTTTTTAACTGCTCCCTGAAGACTAAGGGGAAATATTCTCTAAATGAAGCTGCTTACCCTGGCATAAATTTAATGGGAGCTATGTTAGAGTTGTTGTTGCTATTTAAGTCTAATAAACGTGTGATGTTAGCAGACATTCGTAAGGCTTTCCTTATGATCAAAATCGGATCTGTCGAGGACCGTGACAGGTTTTGTTTTTTTATGAAGGAAGGGAATAGGCTGATCTGTTTTAGATATACCACACTTATTTTTGGATTTAATGCCAGCCCCTTCATTTTGAATTTTATAATAAAACACCATGCGCGTATGTTTCCTGCTGATAAGTGCACTGACATGTTAAAGAAAAATTTCTATGTGGACAACCTAATTAAAACCGGTAACTCTGTTCGCATGTTATCAGACCTATACACACCGGCTAATTATCGTATGGAAAAGGGTCATTTTAACCTTAGATCATGGAATACGAATTGTGAGAAACTTAAAACTTTAACGATAAAAGATCAGAAATTCGTAGAACATGGTTGTCAACTCGAAAAGGTTTTAGGGTATAAATATTCCACACTAGAAGACACACTTCAGATTTCAGGGTCAACTATTGACCAGTCTGTTAATACTAAAAGAGGCATATTAGCCCAAACTGCAAAGGTTTTCGACCCACTATCTTTGTGTTTACCTGTTACTATCAGGGGAAAAATGCTCTTGAGAGATTTGTGGTTTCAAAAACTAGACTGGGATGATGTTGTGCCAGAAGAATTTCAGACCTTATGGCATGCCTTATCGCGTGATCTTGCCAAGCTGGATTCATTGCAATTCCCTATATTTGTAATCAGTGAAGACAGCCCTGCCGATCTTTATATATTTTGTGATGCCTCTAAAGGGTCTTACGGTTTGCAGCTTATGGCGTACAGAATGGTGAGTCTCACCTGATATTTTCAAAAGCTAAGGTGGCTCCTATGAAGCCTAAAAGCTTACCCACGCTTGAATTGTTGGCTGTGTTTTTGGCCATCAAGTGTTTACTGCCTCTGTTGAAAGCTTACTCCCGAATCAAGATCGGAGATGTAGTCATATCAGTGGAAGCACAGGTTGTGTTGTCATGGCTTTTGTCTGACAACATTGAAACCAAGAACCGGTTTGTGAGAAACAGACTAAAGGACATCCGACAAATGATTGAGGAACTGAAAGAAAAGAAATCCTTATCTGTAAAATTCAGATATGTTCCTACTGACCAGAACCCTGACGACTTGCTCACAAGGGGAGTAACC
Organism: Acanthosepion esculentum; assembly: GCA_964036315.1. Lineage (NCBI taxonomy): Eukaryota > Metazoa > Mollusca > Cephalopoda > Sepiida > Sepiidae > Acanthosepion > Acanthosepion esculentum. The sequence goes on along the minus strand of OZ038503.1, from coordinate 67,230,047 downwards.
TTTGAAAAGTTTCAACAGAATCTAAGCCGTTGGACCTTAGGACCTGAATGGCTCAGCAAAAATCCCATAAAATGGCCATCAAGCGAACTTCAGTGCCTAAGTTCAAAAAATAAATCCATTGTACAAACTACGTCATTAAATTACACTGTAGCTAACGTTGAACCTCAACCGGTGATACCCTTTGATAAATACTCGGATTTTAATAGATTGATTAATGTTACTACCAATATATTTAAAATCCGAAATAACCTAAAACATGAGGATCTGGATCCTAATAGTTGTGCTAAATTTTACTTACTTAAGGTAATGCAGCAGCAAATCTTTCCTACAGAACTTGCTTACCTTCAATCTCCTCAAGGTAAAAAAGTACCTGAATTATTAAAAAATTTAAACTTATTCATAGATGAAAGGGGGATAATCAGGACTAAGGGTAGAATAGGTAAGATCACTATTTATGATTATGAAGTTATCAATCCTGTCTTATTGGCTAAGTATTATGATCTGACTGAACTTATGATTGTGGAATATAGCAAAAGATGTAAACATCTGGGAATTCAGTCAACCTTAAACAAAATCTGCCTTTCAGCGTTTTGGATACCCAGGGCGAGACAAGCCGTCAAAAAAGTAATTTCTAGGTGCGTCTTGTGCCACAAATTTAATAACCTTGCTTTCAAGTATCCTAAGGTTACCAATCTTCCTAAACACCGAGTAAATCTCGTTAAACCATTTTTACATACTGGGATTGACTATATTGGACATGTTTGGGTAAAGGGTGACGAAGGTGTTAGTAAAATGTACATGCTTATATTTACTTGCCTCAATATTAGAGCTGTACACATAGAGTTAGTTAAAGACATGAGCACCCACTCATTTGTTCCGGCTCTGATTAGATTTACTAATATATATTGAATCACATCTCATATTTACAGCGATAATGCCAGATTCTTTATAGATGGTTGCAATCTTATAGAGGAAGTTTTTGCATCCTCTGAATTCAATGAACACTTCCAAGTGTATAATATTAAGCACATCAGAATACCTCTATATGCTGTCTTGGTTGGGAGTACATGGGAACGTATGATCAGGACTATTAAATCATGTTTGTATAAAATAATTGGGCGTTCCCGAATTATATATTTTGATCTTACTGTAATTTCGGATGTTCAGAGTGCTATAAACCAAAGACTTCTCACTTATAGATGTTCTTCGGATTCAGACCTCGAAGTAATAACTCCTAATTGTTATATTCGTCATTACGCTAATGGGACTTGTACTGAAATTGGATGATCAGGATGTTTGGAAATCTGACCCCCCTTCAGGATTAAATGTGGTAAAATCCATTGAAGCTCGTGATTCAATGTTGAGATTCCGCAAGCTTTTGGTATCAAGATTATCTGTTGAGCTTGAGGGAACAGTGTAAAGATTTGCACGAGGTCAATTTTCACAATCGAATCAATGTTGATGATGTGGTTCTTGTTAAGAATCCTGCCAAGTCTAGACAATTTTGCCTGCTGGGAAGAGTTTTGGAGTTAATTGTCGGTGATGACAAAAAGATTCGTTCTGTAAAAGTCAGGAGAGGTGACGGGTCTGTTCAGGTCCATTCTATCAAAATGCTGTATCCTCTAGAACTATCATCAACTGATGCCCACCATCCTAAAATCATTCCGAAGTGAGTGTGTGGTAGGAAAATTGATGTTGCAAAATCAAAGGTCTCTAATGATGTACCAGATACTAAGGGTGCATCTGTTGCAATAAAACAACGTCCTAAAAGGACTAAAAATTTAAAAGGTAGTAAAAACTCTCCCAATAATCCCTATGTATACTATTAAATTCAGTTCTATTTAAAACTTATAGTCTTCACATACCTTAGCCTATAGGGTACATGTTGCTGAACAAAGAAAACAAAGTGTTAATGATATTGTACCATATGATTGAAAGGATGAAATTTCTATAGTCCTATTAGTACACCAAAATGAGAATTTCTTTACATACAAAATAAAATACAACACTCACTTCTTTCAAAGTTTGGAGTTCTTTGTGAAAACAAATCTCCACTCCCCCTACATTCTAATTTGAAGTTCTTAAAAAAAAACAAAAAAAAAAACAAATTTCCTGTAAGCTTTTCATCCTTGGCTATTTTTGCCTTAAAAAAAAAAGAAAAATAAACTTTTCTGTAAACTTTTCATCTTTGGCTATTTTTGCCTTTAAAAAAAAAAGAAAAATAAACTTTTCTGTGAGCTTTCATCTTTGGCTATTTTTGACTTAAAAACAAAACAACCTGCAACTGTGTGAAAAATTATGTTGCAATGATTTCATATTGCAATTTTGTTTTGGGGAGAATATTGAAATTATTACGGAGTCGCTAACTGGGTGCCCTGTGATTGGATGAAAAACAACCAATCACAGGCTAACTTTTTAGATTTTCACCATAACCCCTCGAGAGCGATTTTTACGAACTCACTTCCTCTTTTGCATGTTGGGACCCTCAAAGCCAACACGTTCCCCGTCTGCACTCTCCGTCATCTAAACACTATGACGTGTGAGGATTTAGACAGCAACTGAAGCTCAGAAGTCAAGGCTCTATTTCTTCAACCCAGCCAAAACGACACAGGAAATATAAAACCGTTAAAAGGACGCATCTTTCAGATAAGTTCCGCAAACCCGACTGTTTGCAAGAAACTTTCCTCTCTTTTCCTACAAATACAAGTTTTCTCAAACATTTTCATCTATGTTTGTCTTCCTTTCTTCTTGCCGGCGTCACAATATTTTCGTTACCAAATATAATTGGGAAACTCCCAATATGACACTATGTTTTCTCGCGGGCATTAAGGCCCAAGTATGCATCCATTTATCTTTATAATTACCTAGATTGATTGATAAGGTCTCCAATAACATTGAGCAACCTTTAACAGCTAAAAATTGAAACTGTTACAATGAAAGTAATTTCACTTCAAAAGTTTGATAGTCGATTGATAAATAAGGTTTTGAATTCTATAACAGTTTTAGGCAAGATAGAAAAATTAAACTTGTATCAAAATGAAGTAAACATAAGTATTTTACAAAATTTAAGTTGTTACGATTTAGTATTACAATTTTTTTTTAAATGTTTACTTTTGATCAAATAGTACATAACAATTTCTATATATTTTTTAATTTGGTGAATCGCCTGACATTTGATGCCGTTGGGAAGAGAGTGCGCAACAACTGGACATTTCATGACTCTCGCAATTTCGTTTTTTTTTATGACAACTACGTGGCCTTTTGTTTTGCCATGATAGAAAAAAACCTCTCCTTTCAGGTCTTATTCTGCGGCCACACACATAAATTTCTCTGGTTTTCCAACGTCTGAATTTCAATTGGTAGGCAACCTTCTGCTGCCCAAAAGTCTAGCTCTTATCACCGCTTTATAGGTATCTCAGACGTATTGCTCATGGCTAACAAACATTAATACTCAACGACATCACACAGAATTTATGTACTGTCGAAAGTTTCTACGTGTATCTATCCCCACTATTAGCGTCACGACGTGGTTGGACACCTCACTTATCAATCAAGCTTTGTAACTATCATGGTTTTGTTATGAGTATCCCCATGAAAATTATCATTGTTCTGACAGGCCAATATTTGGGATTGTTAATCACATAACAGAAAATGTCTACCATAAAATCAGCTCTGAATAAACTGAGATAATTTGGTGGAAGAATTCATCAGAAACAAAATTCTGTTTTTAAATCTACCCGCTTTTATTTTTGTTTTATTGGGCTATATTCTGAAATCCTGATAATTGTCTCAGGGAAAGGCCAGCTAATCAAACATGTCAGATGCCAATTTGGTGCATGGAGAAATTATTTCAGAAAAACCACAGATTCAACAAACAGCCGCCCGAGAAGGGAGAATTATAATCTATCTATCTCAGTCTTTTATGTGGCTTAAACTATTCATTTCATAAATCTAAACATTATGTATATCTCCCCAGAATTGATATTTATTCATTATCTATCTATCTATCTATCTATCTATCTATCTATCTATCTATCTATCTATCTATGCACACGCACGCATACACCCCACCCACACGCATACGCACACACATATATCATCTGTCTCAGGTTATTATTTATCTTTGTCTCAATAAGTTCATTACCTATCATTTAAATATGGCATCTATCTATCTATCTATCTATCTATCTATCTATCTATCTATCTCAGTCTGTTCATATCTATCTATAGACACGCACATAAACACACACGCATACACCCATATATATATATATATGATTTTCATCTATTTTAGTGTGTACATTATTTATATCTCTTCATTTCAATCTGTTCATTACCTATCATTTGAAAATGCTAATTATCTATCTGCACACACACACACACACACACACACACACACACACACACACACACACACACACACACACACACACACACACAGAGTTTGCGTGTTTTAGTGTGTGCGTGTGCTTTTCATTTATCAGTGATTTTAATCTAGTGAATTTGCTCCTTCAGTAGTAAATGTAAAGCGAAGGTTTGTTCACATCAAAACTAATTTCTAATCTACATCATTGTTTTTTTTTAATCATTTCACCTCAAGCGATTCAAGTTATTGAGTATGAGAAAATATGAGAAAAGAAAACATTGAAGAGAGAGAGAGGACAGTAAAAGAACAGTAATACTGAAGACGGAAGGTTGGCACTACACTTATTTTTTGAAGATCAAACTTAACTGGGAAGCAAGAATCCGGAAGAGGGTTCCATAAGCGAGAAATGCGGTAGAAGAAACTATTAGCATAGAACTTACGGTTACATATAGCAATTTCAATTGTAAAATGATGAGACATTGTCGCCAATCTAGTACTGCCCTTAAATAAAATAAGAACTCCATGATATCCCTAGACATGAGCAGTGGAATGAGAATTTCATATAAATGTCTATATATCAGAATAATGTTAGGAAAATGAATGACAAAGTGGGAAAAAATTCTGTATAATGTGTTGTTCTCTACAATGACTTCATAGGGGACGAAACATATTACACGGAATATTTTACATTTTTGTCATTCATTTGCCGAACCTTATTCTGATATCTTTTTTTTCTGTATCATTTCAACCCATGAAAAGCAATAAAACCTCTAAGACGCAAGAGGTTACTGAGTGTTAGAGAATATGAAAAAAAAAACACTATTAAGGAGAGAGAGAGAGGGAGAGAGAGAGAGAGAACAATAAAAGAACAGAAATTAAGATGGAAGATAACAATTGATATTGCATTTAAAGTGTTGAAGATCAAAGTTGTCTGGAAAGCAATATAGAGTTCCATGGGTGAGAAGGCCAATAGAAAAAACTGTTAGCATAGAACTTATGGCTACATGTAGCCATTTCATTATAAAATGATCAGACCTTGCCACCAATCTAGTACTGTGCTTAAATCATAAAGTCTTGGTACCGTAGACGAAAGTTCATAAGAATAATTACCATGAAAGTATTTATAGAAAAAGCAGAGGAGAGCTATGTTACGGTAGTGGGAAATCTAGAAATTTTTATCATATTCTCCCATTTATTTCTTTGAAAACCATTAACAACTCCTTTCTATAGTTAAAGTGTTTCAGACCTTGCCACCAATCTAGCATCCTTTATTTAACCTACGGCAGTAAGCTGATCTCGTCCCACTGTCCATGTCTAGGGATATCATCTAGTTCTTTTTTTATTCAGTACTAAATAAAATAAGAACTCATTGATCAAGGGCAATCAAGGGCAATAGAATAAACTGCTAGCATAGACCTTACGTTTACATGTAGCCACCTCAATTGTAAAATCTGAATTAAGATGGAAGATAACGATTGATATTGCATTTAAAGTTTTGAAGATCAAAGTTGACTGGATAGCAAGAAGCTGGAAGAGAGTTTCACAAGCGAGAAGCGCGAAAAAATGAACTTATAGTTACATCTAACCATTTCAACTGTAAAATGATGAGACTTACACGCCAATCTAGTACTGCGCTTAAAGGTACTACACAGGAAAGCTCATCAGAAAAATTGCAATGGAATTATTTATAGAAAAGGTACAGGGATGTTACGTTACGGTGGTGGGTAAGTGACTGGGGTCGAGATGCTATGTCAGGACCAGTAACATTGCAGATTCTTCTTTGTATTTTATTAAGTATCTTTAAATGCATAGCAGAAGCAACAGACAACAATATTCCATGCATGGATGAATAGTAGACCTAAAAAAAATTCGTGCCGTACATAGTGGAGAGTCATGATCGCCCATGTCCTGTAGTTCAATGTACAACCATTGATCAGTTTCATTCAAGTGTCTGTACGAAGGTACAAGAAATATTATCTTTTAGTGTCTCTGATTTATATGGTAAGGAGAAACAGTTACTTGTTCTGGTGTCAAGTTAAATTTATTTCGCTGTCATCGACTTAATAGATCCTGTGTCCACATGTCTTGCTAATGATAGCCATTTATTTTTGACTGGTGAACATTGTTAAGAAGTATTAACAGGCGCTCCAGAATTCCTTTCAAACTCTGCATAATCATTCTATCATATTTCATCCAGGCTTCATTCTTTGCAAGATAATTAAATATTGCTTTTTCGTGGAACAAATTTCCCAGTTCCCTTTTCTTTGCAAATTGCATGGTTTCTTTTTTCTTTGCAAATTCAAACCATAAGAACTAGTCTTAGTAAGTCAGTATGCAGTCTGTTTAAATGGTAACATCAAATAGTTCCATTTGAGGTGTGTACTGCATTAGTGGAAATTACTGCCACTCACAAAGGTGTTATAATCTCTTTATTTCGTCAGACTTTTGTCAGTCAGGCACATGACTGCAATCTGTCTACAGTAGCTAATATTCCTTAGAACTAAACATCAATTGCAAGAAGACAGAATATATCGTCTTTAGCAAGAGAGGCGGCGCAAGATGCGAGTTAAATATCGGCGATGTCAAAATAAACCAATCATAGAAGTTTTACTATTCGGGACGTGTTAGAACAGATGGCAAGAACCGTGACACCGATACTTTATAGAGTACTAAACTACCCATGACCCGTTGGGTCACTAACGGTTCAGGTTATAAAATATTGAAATATATTTCAATATTAAAAAGTTGTCTGTTTGAAGAAAGTTGAAATAAAAATACCTACTCTATAAACAACTCGTATTTTTAAATCATATGCACTTAAAATATTTTTTATATCAGATTAACATAAATATTTTTAATATGCCAAAAACTATTTTTAAATATTTAAAATATAGTGTGTTTGAAGAAAGCTGAAATAAATAATTACTCTACAAACAACTGGAGAAAACAGCAAAGTATTTATAGAAAGTAGCCACAGAGAAGTATGATTACGGCGTTGGTAAGGTGACTGACGTCGAGATACCAGGTCAGGACAAATAACATTGCAGATTCTTCTTTGGATTTTATCATGAATCTCTAGATATATAACAGGAACACCAGACGTGGCAGCAATATTGTCGGAGTTAGCTCCTCCTTAATTCCCAAATAGTCACTAGGGGTCACTCTCCCTATACTATAAATACTGGGCGACTTCTCGCTTTGTTCTCTTTTTCATTTCTTTATTTCAGCAACTACAATGTAAGCTCTCTTAGAAGATCCGCGTCTTCCCATTTGTGGCAGACGCCATGAACATTATACACGCATACACGTACGTACGAACATTCACCAAAGAACAGACACCAATGTTTACACACACACACAAATGTTATTGTCCATTGTAAAATTGTCTTGTTTAATACATATATTTGTTTATATATATATATATATATATATATATATATATATATATATATATATATATATTTTTATATATATATATATATATATATATATATATATATATATATATATCGTTCTTGTTTTGTTTGTTTTCATTTCATCTTCAGTTGGACTTAATTCAAGTCCGGCCATTTTCTTGTAGTTGGACCTTTTAATATTCTACCAGGAGTTACACACGTGTTTCTAATACAACAACACGCTAACACACACGGTGCTCTACAATATTAAAATCAAGACGAATGATAGACTTATAAATATGTAAGATAGATTATGGCAAGGAAAATTGTATTATTATTTCTGTAAAAGAAATGTTATGGTAATATTTTAGATGAGGTTCTGCATATACCTTGAAAATCAGCATTATAAATCTTGGTTTTATTTGAGCTTGAACACCAATGAGAAATATGCACCTAGTCCACCTACAAGATTCCACATAGCTGTTACATCTAGCCATTTCAACTGTAAAATGATGAGATCTTGCCGCCTATGTAATATTGCGTTTAAGCTTATAATGTCTACGTACCAAAGAGGACATTCACTCTAATTATAGAAACGTTGATTGACTTTTTGTACCCAGGCAAATACTTTTAAAATGTTTGTTCTCCTGGTGGAGTCTAGAATACACTGATTGCATAGCCAAGAGAAGACAAGTTCCTACACACAGAAAGTGGCTACCGTTCGAGTGGATGCATGTAGATTCAAATATAAAACCGACCAATGTTTACCTATGGTAACGATAATGGTAATATAACCATTTCCTTATAAGGAAACATTTAGCATTCAATGACAGAGCAGCTAGTACTGCTTTCGGTTGAAATTTATAAAATTTTTCTCTTAAACAACTTTTCAGGAAAATAGGTTTCTCAACTTCAGTAGCTGTTATAACTCTTTGCATTATGGATGATTTTTTCTTCCAAAACCTTTTTTTGAGTATTGTGGAACGCCTACATATTGGTTATGCCATTGTTTTAAATTCGAGTTACATGTGGTATCCATTTTAGTTGTTGCAGCCGTTGAAAGTTCTCAAGCGATATCGTTTATGTTATTTAGTACAGTTCTTTGTTCGTGATTATGTAACGCCAGTCCGCAAGGTTAAAAAAAGAGTGTACTTTGCCAAGACGTACAGCTTTCAATCCCCCAAAGTCATTTTAAACATTGATCCGAGAGAGCGGTTGTATATAGCTGATAGTTTATATATTTGCGAACGGGTTTGGCGGCATGTATGACATCCATAAGAAGGTCTCGATCTGTCGAGGCTATTTAAGAAAATGACTCATGTTTTCTGATTAATGCTTTGTTTTTGCCGTGTTGCGAAAAATTACCTCTAGTGCAGCATATTCTAGGTTCAAATACTTAATTTGTTATAACTGATCCATGCAACGAGGTATTTGAAGTGTTTAGCATTTACTAATTCCACATCTTGAATTTTTACGATGGATTCAGGATAGGTGCCATCACTGCTTTCATTCCAATTCCAGTTTCTGTTTTAGAAACGTTTATCTCGAGTTCTATTTCTTGAAAAACTTGGTAGAGGATGTTGATTTCTGTTCAAGATCATTCTTATCCCGAATCTATATATAATCAACAAACCACATTGTTTTCCTATAAATTCAAATAATGATTAACTTGTTGCAGTCGGCCGAAAGGTGTGAGTGCCAATCGACCGTACAACTAAGAAAGTGGACACAAAAGCAAGGATAGGTAACGGCAATAGCAAAGAAGGATGACAAAACACGGATGGTCAGTTGAAGACGATGGCTGTGGGTCGCTGAAAGCTGCGGGGGTGAGCCGGATGTTGCGGGAGTGAGCTGGAAGCGGCTGGAAGGCGCTGGAGGTTAGCAGTAGCAAAGAGTGAAGCGAGTATCGTGTTAGAATGACTTTCGGAAGTTAGCCCTGAAAAGGGCTGTTTGAACAACTTCTCCTACTGGGTCCCGCCGGCTGCTGGGCTCGGTCGACTTGACCGGCCGCGTCAAAGTCGCGATGTAGGAAGGCTCCTGGCTCCCTAGCCGTCTCTTTGATTGCTGTGAAATCGCTGGTATTTATGGAAACCGTTCGTACAACAGCAGCGGTCCCGCTAAACCAATAAGTGACGATAATTAATTTCAGACCGTATTAATTACAGTCAAAAGTGTATTCGGTGTTTGTTGACTGTATTTAAATTAATTTCGGTACGAAATTAAAAGTCTTTTGCTTTAGTTTCGTGGCGAAAATTAAGTTTTTGTGTTTTTTCTTTTGGTTTGAAAATAGGTCATTTCTATTTTTAGCGCACGTGGGTCGTGGCCGTTCTCTGCCGAAGGCGTATACGGGATTGTTTACAAAAAGTGGGAGTGGTGATCGGGCACACCGCGACAAACTAAAGACTTCGCAGTTTTTATTTCTCTAAATAACTCTTACTTCTTTATATTTCCCCCTATCTTTGTTGTCTTTGTTTTGGTATCCACTTATTTCAGGTTTTCAAGTGAATTACCCTTTTTCTTTGCAATAAAATGGAAAGACTATATTGAATCCATTACTAGGCCAGCTGCTAAGAAAGCTGGTTCACCGTGTCGTGCTAGACGAGTTTTCTCTCTAAAATCTGTTTTCCATATCTATAAGTATCATTTGTCCATACTTAGAATAGTTCTGCCACATATGATCTGGTGCTCCTGTTATTTATCTAGCGCTCCTTGATAAAATCCAAAGAAGAATCAACAATATTATTGGTCCTGATCTGGCTTCTCGGTTTCAGTCACTTTCCTATCATCGTAAGTTTGCCACCCTGTCTTTTCTATGAATACTTTGACAATTTTTCGTATGATCTCTTCGCTATGCTTTTAAAATTTAAGCGCAATACCAGACTGGCGTCAATATCCCCTCAAGTTACAGTTGAATTAGCTAAGATATGACCTTAAATTATAATCTAACAGTTTCTTTTCTCGCATGTGAAACCCCTTCCGGCTCCATGCGTTCTAGCCAACTTTAATCTTCAAAAATGTAAATGCAATTTCATTCGCTATCTACTGGCCTTCTCATTACTTGTAAGTTTATTGTAGCTCCTTAGTAATGTTTCTTTTTCTAATTCTTCCATACCCAGTAACCTCTTGTGTCTTCATTCTTTCTTTTTATGTACCGTGTCCTTTCAGGACGTAGGCGATAATGGCCCTCCATTTCCCCTATCTCTTGTGCCTCTCAACAGATTTTGTGCTTCTGCCAACTATCCCAGTCCACGCTCCGCCATCTACCTGCCCAAGCCCGCCACGTATGTCATACGCTGCTTTCACTGCTTTTTCCTCTATTCGTCCCGTGAGTATCAGATTCTCCAAGCCCTCCTTTCTCATCACGTGTCCCAGAAATTTCATCTGCCTCTTCCTTATGTTAAGCATAAGCTTCCTCCTTGTTTGCTTCCTCTCCAAGACCTCAACGTCGCTCACATGTTCGGTCCATGATATCCTCAGAATCATTCTGTAGAACCACATCACCGCCGCCTCGAGTCTCTTCTTCATCTTTGAGGATACCGTCCAACATTTGCTGCCGTATAGGAGGACAGATGTCCTTAACGAACTCGATTTAAAAAAAGGAAATAAATCAGCATTGTCTTCAAAGGTGTACCCACGGACTGCCCTGGGCCAACCTTTATGGAAAACATCCAATTGGTATATATGCGACCTGTACGGAATTCACGATTTGGAGACATACAAAAGAGTTGTTAGGACGACAGATTTCTATCAAGTTTTATATCCGTCTCGTTTCAGAATCGATGACGGAATTTACCGACCGCACTCGTAGCATTTGCGATTCTGTTGACTGTTTCGTCGTTGAGGAATGCACTAGAGTTGACCTTTCTGTCTCGTTGACCTTGCAAACCTAGTTTACCTTGTTAGCAAGATATGAGATAGATTTCACGTTCTTAAAGCTCTTCTCATCAACCGTGATAGGCGTTATCTGGGAACTTATGAGCGGGTGGCTTTTGTTTTACACCCTTTATTTGTTTTAGAGTAAGAGGTTGCTGGTGAATTACTTCTGTTTTCTACATACTAATAGTAAGCCCGACGGCATTGCTCGCATCAGCAAAACGATAGACCTGTTCTTGAGCTTCTTCCATGGATGTAGCTAACATTGCGTCGTCACCCTCGAAAAAAAATACCACGAATGATGCTGGTTCGCAGAAACGTCTTTACTTTAAATCGTTGGTGTTTGAAGAGACCGACACCTGTGTGAGATTTGAAACCTGTGTCGATATCACCGAATATACAATTTAGAATCACCGAGAAGACGAGTGCAAAGAGAACTGGAGCCAAGACACAACTCTGTTTAGTGCGATTCGTGACATCAAAAAAATGTCTCGAGAGCTTCCCTTGCGACGGAAGAGCAGAATAAAGACGAAAAGACAAGTCAACGTTTCATCCTCTGATGGACTTCATCAAAGAAAATATAAGGATTTTGTTTTGCAACAAGTATTTATAAATAGAAATAAAGACAAGGTTTTTTTTTGCCTTTATTCATATTGACCTTTTACAGATATATTTTTATTTATATCTGAATTCTTTACACACACAGGAATACACACACACACACACACACACACATACTACACACACCTACACACACACACACACACACACACACACATATATATATATGATGCGCCAAGGTTATTTATATATGTCTGTTTTTTGCCGTACTAGACTTACCTCCCTTGCTTGGCAACGCCAGGTGACAGTGGATGTGTTATAACCGACTCCATGAAAGAGTATAACACAAAAATATTTACTGTAAACAAGTATAATTAAACATTCCCTTGTGAAATATAATAATTGTAAAGATTTGCCGTATTTGTCGCCATAAACGTAATTCCGTGGTAGTTGACGCCCAACCCCATTTCAGCAAAATGCCTCTTAAGAAAAGTTTTTTTTTTGCATTAAGTATGTACTTTAAAGTTATTAGTACATTACAAAACATTACAAAACAATTTTAGCTGTAGCAAAAACATCTTCTTCTATGTACCGTGTACCTTCAGTACGTGAAAGATCATGGCTCTCCACAATCCCATGTAGTCGTTGGAAATGTTTTTTTCCGTTTGCCAAAACTTCCACCTCCGTTCTGTAATCCATTGACACAACCTCGTCAGGTAAGTGGTCAAAAACCTTCCCCTATCTTGCTTGCCTTCGAAATGCCCTGTGAAGGTCAAGTTCTTATTTCTTCATTATAAGGAACACCCAAAAATATATTTCAACAAAACTTAAAAATAGAATATAAAGCCGATATATAAATTTCATTCATTAATGAATAACTACCGAAAATCTCGATGAAATCGGATAATTCCATGATTTATGGTAATTTTAAAAAAATCAGTGGGTATCAGAAATTTTTTGAAGTGTCGAAAGGTGCATGGCTATACCTTGTATCTTGATCCTAGAGGATTCTAGAAGCAGTCCGTTGCCCAGAGCGTTACCATACGAAAATGTCAGTGATAGAACGTTCATATATACAATGTGGACATAGGGATTAACACTGTATAGAGACCATCAGCTTCATGCCTTAAGCGATCTTCGGACCATACAGTGGCAGTTACTATGTCTCCACTATCTACATTTACAAACGCTTTATCTCCGATATTGAGCACGATTCTCCCATAAATATAGCCAATTTTAAAATATGTGGGAAAACGATATATAAATCTTTATATATCAGGAAGAATGTTATAAAAAATAATGCAAAATAGCTAAAACCTGGAGGATGAATTTACCCTATCACCAGTAATAACTGCTACGAAGATTACATAGGAGAAACCTACAGGGATTTAAATAAAATATTATATGAACATGAAAGGGATCTTTTACAAAACAGCCCTCTTAATGCTTCAGTTGCTGACCGTAATGAGTCTGACCATAATTTTGATTTAGAAAATGCTATTCTAATTAAAAGTGAAAGCAATTTACTACAACGAAAATATATAGAAAGTGCTTTAATCGCTAGATCATCATCAGTAAATTTACATCCAGGTTCTTACAGTATTTCACTTTCTTGACGTTTTTTTTATTATCACAATATAGAATATTTAATAAAGTGATGAAAACATAAAGAAGAAGAAACTAAATGAAATCGGCTAAACTATATACACAAAACATATATTAAAAAAAAATGTAGATTGAAATATAAAATTGACATCTCTTCTTCATGCACGTGTGTAGTCGCATCAACGTAAATATCACTTTTTTCGATGATGTCCTAAAAGACGAAACGCGTCACACGAAAACTTTTCCACTATGACATTGATTTTCCTTAAACTATATATATATATATATATATATATATATATATATATATATATATATATATATATATATATATATATATATATGGGTAGGTTAAAAAATGTACATACACGCACAAATACTTGCACGTACGTAAGTATATTTATTTCTCAAATGTTATAAATAGAGTGCTCAATGTTATGAAACAGAGCTATAAGTATATATAAGTGAATATACATAATGTCCAACGTCAATAATACAACTCGGAGTTTCATGCAGTTAATGCAATCTTCAGGTGTGTAGAGATTCACGGTCAGAATCTCCACACCTGAAGATTACATTAACTGCATGTTGTTATCAACGTTGGATACTATGTATATTCACTAATATATATATATATACATACATACATATATATATATATATATATATGTGTGTGTGTGTGTGTGTGTGTGTGTGTAATTCAAAACATAATGAAAAAATACGGTAATGGATAACAACGCACAACTTTGTATAAATACTTATATTAATAAACAACATATACTTATGTATTACTTGCACCTCTGAAGATGACCTTGGAAAAAGATCGAAAGTACTTGAGAAATGAAAATAAAAGAAATCTAAACAGCTATATCACATTTCTCTCATCTTTTGACATCAATACACCGAAGGTTATTCGTGAGTATGAACGGATTTTGTTAAAAATTAGCAGAGATAATGTCTGTAATTTATTCAATCAGACATATATATATATATATATATATATATATATATATATATATATATATATAGAGAGAGAGAGAGAGAGAGAGAGAGAGAGGTAGAGAGGGAGAATTAATGTGAGTAAAAGTTTGTCACTTAGCTGATTGATGATACCTTTAGCATTCCTTCAAAAATCTGCAAAATTGCTCAACTGATCAACCAAATTGTGTAACAACCCTGTCGTCGGCTCTAGACATCGGTATGCAATTATGTCACCGAGTCGTCGGTCCTCAAATTAATTTATACCACCGTGGTTACCATTTAGCTGACGCTTCACTCGTTAGCACGTCACTTGTTTTATCACTGGTATCGTGTTAGTGGCATGGTTCCGCTTCGACTTAGCTGGAGTTTGTCTCTTTACAGCCATTCACTCCTCTGACACGTTGTGTTTTGATCTCAGAGGGTGAGAAGATCGTTGATCAAGCAAATTTGGAGTGAGGATGATTCGATCATTTGGGAGCTACACAAAAAACAAGAATCCTTTGGAATAAGGAATTAACTCTGGTTAAAAAATGTAACAACGATTTGGTTTATACATGGTTTGTTGCATACAGCGGTTTTAAACCTTCCTACTTGTTATAATCAAATGTCACTGAGATGAGATTCCCTTCGGAGTTTGCATGTTTTTTTTAGTAACTTTAAATTTCTTAGTTCTTGTCTACATGTCCGACATAAGGTCTTTGGTCAGGACGTCTCGGCGGGGTCAGGGCGTCTCGGCGTGGTCAAGACGTCTCGGTGAACGATGTAGATTCCGATGTGTCTCTTTTCCTGTTGTGTTTCCCGTTCTTCTGTTATATTCATGCAACACTTAAATGTCTCTGAGTCCAAAATCTCCAGCTTAAACGGAACCCTGCGTCCGGTAAGGGTAGGGTTGACAAGGGACTGGGTTCGGTTGTTTTCTACTCTAAGTATCAACCTTTTCTAAATATCCATATATATAATGCATTTAATCAAGTACTTTTCCAAATTTAGGTTTGTCTAACCCCTTTTGAGAGTAGTCAGAGGAATCAAACCACCCCTTAACTCCTACTCTCATTAAACTTTCCCTCGTACCATCGCTCTGTATAGACGGTACTAGTCTCTCTCACTCCCTTCTTTTTCTTCGTCCTTCTCTTCCTTCTCTCTTTTCTTCCTCTCATTCTCTTCCTTCTCCCACTTTCTCAGCAACTAACCTCAGCTCAGCTTACTGAAACTGGAGTGATAAATCCAACTTCCAGGTGGCTTGGCGAAGATAAAAGGGATTTTCAATCATTAGTCCTATCAGCTTGATCCATGAAGTGATCCTTTCACTCGACCAGACTACTCAAGAATTGGAGAAAGAAATATCTATTTCCGCTCCCCTTAAAACAAAAGTTTGTCTTTTCTCTGTCTTATACATTCTCTTTACGATCGAATAGACCACCCAACTTGTTGTTCATTGTCACTTCAAAATAGTAATTATTTTTTTTTACCACTTGTATCTAAAGGAATCCGACTTAATGTTTGGATATAAAATTTTCTCTGGAAGAATGTCAGCGAAATTATAATGACGAACGCGTGGGGTTCTTTTCTTCCGGGTGGTTGTTTCGAAACTTATGTTTTTATTTTATCTGATCCAGAGGAATCGTGAATGCTATTCCGCTGACCAACCGGATTTCTTTATCGACAGCATATGTTTTTATTTTATCTGATATCTTCGCGGATACATTATTGATTTCTTTCTTATCGTTAGGACAGGCAGTCTTGCTTTTGTTCAATCTTACTAAATTTCGTCTAGTTAAATCTGGGTTCGATTCTTGGTATTATCTCAAGACATGATTTTTCAACGCATTTCGTTTTTAATTTTCTTCTCAAATTTTCAATGCATCTTCCTGCAATTTCAACAATTATCATCCAGTTAGTAGACACTCTCATATCCCTTCGTTCTTTTTTTCTTTCTCGTTTTGTTTGATCAACCTCCGAAGATCTCAGTGTCACATCAACTACTAGGGCAATAGAGATGTCAAAGATAGTATGAAGCCAAAAATGCTGAGAGTATACATAGGCTATGTAGGCTATATAAATTGACTAAAATTTGTCCTAGTATACAAATTTAAAAACTAGTCACAAAACTTTCAAGTGGTTTTTCAGTAGCGAAAACTTATTTCTTTCTTATTGAAAGTTTTCACTCAATACAAGACTCAAGTTAAGAGTTTTACTGACTGAGGTTTTTGACGGGACGCAAGTGCAGATTATGGGTATATGTAGGAGAGATAAGTTGATCCTAGACTTGAAGAGTGTAGAGATCAAAGAAGTATCCACTCGGGCGTTTGTTCCATTGAGTATCAGTTCTCGTGAAGAAACTGAGTGAAACTTCGATCCGTTGTCTATGGTACGGCGTGTTCTTGCTGTAAAGGCCTGAACTGGTAGAACCAAGGAATCTATCTCGTCTGAAAATTTTCCATCGAAATAGCAATAGTGTAGTGAGAGGCTTGCAACAGTTCGTTTGTGGGAAAGGACTGTAGTGCTTAAAATAATTCATAGCCAACAAGACAGCGTAAAGCCTTTTTAACTCTGTCAAGTAAGGACTGGTCATCTGCAACTCAGATTTAGCAGTAATTCTCTATTTTTGTTGTAATCCGACTTTTGTAAAGATAGAAACTGGCAGCAATTTGACAAAACGAGTATTGTCCTTGAAAGATTTAAGAAAATCCTCCCAAAATGTTGATTTCAACATGATACCCGAATTAAAATACATCAGTTATCTTTCAGATCAATGGCCGTTTTTCTGATCGTTAATTATTCTAATGTGAATAAAGGAAATCTTTCAAACAAATTTCGATTTTGATTCAATTTTGTCTTTGTGTCAATAAACCGAAATAAATTTGATACATTCAGATAATTGAATAAAGATTTCCAATCATTGATTCTAGAAACAATTATTTTCCCGTTCAGAATTATCTTTAATATATACAGCGTGAGGCAGAGAAGGCGGGCATTTTTCTGAATAATAGACATTTAAAAAACGTACGCCCTCCCTACATATATATTAATTTTAATATATATATATATATATATATATATATATATATATATATATATATATATATATATATATATATATATAAAAGAAAGAAGAGTTAGATATATAATCAGGTGTTCTTATAGATATTTTTATTTTTACACAATAGTGCTCAATGTAAATTTACAGAGCATTAATATTATAAATTAACTGATTTAAAATATGTTTTCTTCGCTACACAGTAATAACCATGTTTCAAATATATATATATATACCGGGTGCAACAGCATAATAGTCCATCCCACAAAATGCTTAATATCTAAAAATTAAAAAAAAACACTAAATTAATTGAGTTTCTTTTTTCCTGGTTTTCAGATAAGACGTTTCGCCATCTTGACTCCATTTGTCGTAAGAATAACTGAAAGACCCTTTGAGCACGAAGGAGAACAGGGTAAAATCGTTTTGTGCCAGCCCCACTGTCTTCCAAAATGAGCAATGGTAGAGGAAAAAGATCATACAGGCCTTCAGTAATGGTACCAACTTTCTTACTTTGTCTTCCATCTTCAAAGACCATTCAAGAACCATCAAGAGAACGGGTGATAAGTTTTAAAAAGAGGGAGCAGTAGAGAGGAAAACTGGATCAGGAGGTCACAACAGGAAGAGGGATAATCATTTCAACTGAGCTAAAGAGATCAATTCGAAGAGATTCAATCAATCCATCAGACGTTTGGCACGTGAGAAAGGAGTTTCAGCTATGAAGGTCGAAAGGGCAGGGACAAGACTTTAAAATAAAATCCTACATTAAAATTCTGGGGCATCTTGTTACTCCAGGACAGAAAGTTAGAAGGTTAGAGAGGGTGAAAATCATCTTGAATAAGTTGGAAAATGATCCTGTAATAATATATATTTATTTGAACTTTATTTCAATCGTTTATAAACTTCCGATCCTTAGCTATGATTATAAACATGTCATTTTCGTTTATGATTGATTTCATCACGACTCTCCTGTTAAGCTTGAAGAGCAATTATACATTCTTATTGCTCAAAGTAGAGTCCAGTAGTGTTATAAACACTCCGAGAATTCCAGCAATATATCTTTAATCATTTCTAAGATACAATGGTTCAAAGCTTAATCTAACAATTGGACAATTTTGCTTTTACACGATTTGGACAATTTTGCTCTTACATCCAGTTTATATATATATATATATATATATATATATATATATATATATATATATATATATATATATATATATATATGCGAATAAAGAAAAAGAAATGTTTTCTTTATCAATTTTTCGTCTTCTGATGGACTTTATCAAGTTAAATGTCAGGGCTTTTTTTTGCAGCATTTATTTATAAACAGAAGTAAACAATATCGTTACGTTTTCAAATTTTTTTAATTTAAGAGAGCTTAAAATTATTCTTACGGCTAGCTATGAATGTCAAGGTAAACTAAGGTTCACAGTTAGCCTTAAGAATATTTTAAGCGTTGTTAGATTTTTAAATTTTGAAAACCTAACGATATTTTTTATTTGTGTTTATGATAAGATATGATATGATAGTAGGTTTCCTTTTTATGAAAGCTTTATTAGAGTATGAGATATGGAAAAAAAAAGAAATAATTTCTGGTATTTTTCATTTTGTGCTGTTTGATTTTCATTGGTCAATAATATTTCATGCGCGTTCGACTCTTTAGATCAACGTTAGTATAATTTGTTGCGTTCCAAATTCAAGGAGAGGCGACACGTCTATCAGAAGGTTCAAGAAATTAACGGATTCCAAACCTACTTGAAAACCGTAAATATTGCTGTATATATGTTAATGTATAAGCATTCTAGTTTGTGTATATGGGAAGCAGATGATAATGTATATTCGTAATGTGCGTGTATACGACAAGTAATTGTAAATTTTTATTCATAAATGCATGATGCAAAATAAAATCCTTAAAAGTAGGGAACTCTTTATAAGCTTCCCGTTTTTTTTTTATTTAGCTTCATCAGAAATGTTTGGAAGTGGACTGCCAAAAATATATAATGAAGCTATAATAAACAGCGAAACATGTTAACTAAATAAAGCTTTTGTTCTTCTTCTTCTTCTTCTTCTTCTTCTTCTTCTTATTATTATTATTATTATTATTATTATTATTATTATTAGTGTACCCATGTCTGTCAAAAACGGCGGTAATTCTTAGAAAGTTTTAATAGTGAGATGCAATGAAACAAGAGTCTTGATACAATGCATTGAGATTCAATAAAGCGGAAGTAAAGAATTCACAGTTAAAATAGAGGCTAATTTTTTTGGCCTTTAATTAATCCGTTCCCTTTATAATTTTTATACGTTCAGTGGTATCTATGATTCATTGATTACTTCTGGTATTATATAAAACACATTTTTCTCAATATATTTTCATGTTAAAGACTTTATGCAATCGAATATCTCTTAGAGAAGAAAAAAAGATTAGCAACAGAATGACAAAGACTGCGACGACAAAGCCTATTTCAAGACCAAGTTGAAGCAAGAGAAAGATATCTGGTGTGACTCACATGAAAGGCTTGAACCAATAAGACTGCAATATTAGAAACGTAGGAGTAAAGCAACTGATTACTTAAAGGGTTAATTTTGCTCGGGAACTAATTTTATCTAAATGCAGATAAATCTTTTATTTCTATACATTCTTATAACGACTAAGAGAAGTAAACACTCATAAATTTACTGACTTATGTTGATTTACCTTCCTTACTACTACAGATTGGACAGAACATATATAAATTAAAACACATTGATAATTATTATATGGTTTTATTATTAATCATACATACATGCATACATATTACTAACATATTACCGAACTCCACCGACTTGAAATGTCTTTGAAAATATTTTTGATTTGCATTAATGAAGAATGTTCTGCTCCTATAGATTAAATAAGTTCTAAATTCCCTGATATTTACTCGGATCAACAGACACCTAAAGAAGGCTGGAGGGCACAATGCTAAGTTGTGATTATAACGACGAAGATGAGGAAATTAATCCAAATGTAAAAAATATAAATAAAATCGTGCCTATTATATTTTTAAATATTTTACTCTAACTGGCGGATTAATTTCCGTATGTTGGCATGAAAAAACTGCCCAGAGTTCATATCTGTTGATTACGTATGTAAAGATTTTTTTTCTTTTATTAAAAGACTGAACTGAATATTAAAATACTCATAAGCAAACTAAGAGGTAATTTCTCCATGACTCTCCCGCTATTTCTGTAGCCTGATACTAAAAGTAGATATTTCTTCTCGCCAAAGGAATAAATGTTTACATCAGGGGTTTCCAACCGTTTTTGCGTCATCGCCCACTTTCACATGGGAAAAAAATTTCCACAGCGCATCTGTATAGTAAATATTCTAAAACATACCAAAATTGTTTGGTAAAAGTTTGTTACTGGTTCATAAACAGACTTTATGATGTAGTAAAATATACCAAAGGGAGGTAACAAATAACGCCGATTTATACGACTGCCGCTACCGTATTAAAGAAGAAACGAAAGCAAATTTGACCATTGAAAACTATAAATATAATTTAATTTTATGATCAAGTTGGTTTTATGGTTAGTTTATGGTTAGCGTTCAAATAAAGGGTGTTCCAATGACTTGGACCGATTTTAAATGTGAATTAAGTTTAAGCGTCTAATGATTTTTTCTTTCAGATTTAACAACTTAAGTCTTTGGCAATTTCAGCCATAACAATCAAACAACGTGTTAAAGTTATCGAAGCCTATTACGAAAATGGACGTTCAAACAGAATTTGAATGAAAACTTCCCAGGTCGCATCATCTCTCGAAAAAGCGAAGTCAATTGGTCACCACGATCGTGCGACTTGACGCTTTTAGATTTCTTCCTTTAGGGTCATCTCAAAAGTGAGATTTATGCCAACAAACCAACAACAATTCAACAGCTGAAGGATGAGATAATAAGGCATATTGGTGAGATCGAGGAACAACTATGCAGAGACGTCATCAAAAATTTTGACCATCGAGTCGAGGTGTGCCGCCGAAGCCTTGACGGACATTTGGGCGATATTATTTTTCACACATAATTGCCATGACTTAAATAACAAGATCCAATATAGATGGTTTGGTTTGGTTGTTTTGTTTAACGGCATTCCAACCTTAGTTGTCATTTTATGCCGAAAATGATTTTGAGTCTGGCAACATTTGGTTTTCAAAAGTGTATTGCTGGATACATTTGGTTTTCAAAAAAGTATTACTGGAAACATTTGGTTTTCAAAAAAGTATTGCTGGAAACATTTAGTTTTCAAAAAAGTATTGCTGGAAACATTTGGTTTTCAAAAATGTATTGCTGGAAACATTTGGTTTTCAAAAATGTATTGCTGGAGACATTTGGTTTTCAAAAATGTATTGCTGGAAACATTTAAATATATAGCTGGCAATATTATTTTCCAAAAATGTACAGCTGGTAATATTTTTCCAAAAACGTATAGCTGTAATATTATTTTTTCAAAGACGTATAGCTGGTAATATCGTTTTTCAAAAACTCCCTGCTGGCAACATTATTCCTTCGAAAATGTATAGCTGGTAATACTATTTTCCAAAAACATATAGCCGACAACCGTATTTTTTTAAAAACGGCCTTTCTGTTGGACATAGTTTATCGCCGTACCCAGTATGCATATGCAGTTTACCGTCATACCCATGGACGCGGATGCAGTTTACCGTCATACGCAGGACGTCCAATATAGAAATAAATAAATTTTCACCAATAACACTGACTTATTTGCTGCTGACTTTGATCCGTCTTAATGAAACACCCTTTATTAACAAAAATTAAACGATTTTTGTTCATAATTATAAAATTAAAAAGAATATACACTGTTAATCAACATGAAGTTGTCTTCCTTGTGCCTTCTCCATGAGTAAGGTACGACTGAGGTGGAAATTTGGGGGTAGCCATTATTAGTTATCACCACGCAGTGTTTGGATGTTGCTGAATAAATTCTTTCTCACCACATATGTCTTGTTGGAGTCATTTATTTAAATTTACATACACTACTAACAACTAATAAAAATTCAGCAAATATTTTTTGTTCTTCTCTGATTTATATCCGAAAAAAAACTTATTTCGTCTAAAGAACTACTTCAATGTCAATGATAATTCTCAAAAATATAGAAAAAAAATATTCGTTGTTTTTGGGGGATATTTATATTTTATTTAGGAATGTCACACAGTTATTTCCATTTAACTCCCCGTTTTTTTTTTTGTTTTTTTTTTATACTGGTTCTTTGTATATCTCATTTGAATATTTTTTTCGGGTAGCATATACTGAAATAGCTTTTAAATACTCAAAATCCTATATCGCTCTCAAAAATTTCTGTTCGCCCACCATTTTCTGTTCAGTTGCTCATCGTCTACCCAATACTTGAAATCGTCTACTCAACAGATGGAACCGCTTACCGGTGGGTAATATCGCCCATGTTGAGAAACCTTAGTTTAAATTTATGAAACTCCATTAACGCGTTGACTGCCAACACAAAATCAGTATAGGTTAATATGGAGGCCACAATCGTTTTTAATTAAAAAAATATATATATTTTGTAGAAAATATTAAAGGTACCAATGAAAGTTTTTGTGTTAATATATTTGAGAAAAAGACCGCCAAAGTGTTTTTCCTGCCCTCAGACGCCATGTTACCAAATAGTTTTGATGCCTACTTTATATGTGCATACTATTCTTTCCGGCATTTTCCAAATTATAGATAAAATATACGCTATTTTTTACCTTCTTAAATGCTTCATGGCAAGCAAAGAAACATTATTACGCGTTATAATTGTAATTTACATATATTCTATAACACCATCATATCTTGGTGATATAATTAATTTAATTAATTAATTAATTTAATTAATTAATTTAATTTTGCAAATATTAGTAATATTGTAGCTGAATCAATATCTTTTATCCTTGAACTTTGTTTTTTTTATACCTACTATACATATTTTGTAATCATTTCACCCCAAGCAAGGCAATAAAGCCACTAACGCGTAGGGTGGGGGTACTGAGTATTAGGAAATATGAGAAAGAAAAAACACTATTAAGGAGACAGAAGAATAAAAGACAAGACTTAAGAAGACGGAAGATAACCATTGACATAGGATTTAAATTAAGTAGCAAGTAGCCGGAAGAAATTTCAACAAGTGAGAGATGCGATAGAAGAAATTATTATCATAGAACTCTCGGTTACATCTATCCATTTCAAGTGTAAAATGATGAGACCCTGCCACCAATCTAGTACTGCGCTTAAATTCATAAAGCTTATATACCATAGAAGAAAGTTTATCAGAACAATTAGCATAAATGTATTTATAGGGGAAGCTACGTTATGAAACATTACATATTATTCTTTGGATTTTAACAAGAATCTCTAAATACATAGCAGAAGACCCAGAGCAGATGTGACAGCAATATTCAAAGCAAAGATGAATGGTAGACTTATAAATAGGTAAGATAGATTCTGGAGAGAAAAAAATGTCTGGCATGACACAGTGAACCAACTTTATTAGTAGCAGACCTAACATTTGATTCGATATAATATTTCTTCTTCGTGTCAGAGGAAAAAGTCATTCCAAGAAAGCGCAATGAGTTACTCTCCTGGAGGTTAGCATCAGCCATACTGATGGAAAGTAAAACGGTTCAGTCAGACGATTAAAAGAGAGAAGTTTCGTTTTAAAATTAACAAGCCATTCCTTGCCCAGTTACCAAATGATTGTAGCTCATTTTTTTTTAGATCAGCTGCCAATTTAAATCTTATCGAACCGCTCAGACAAACTATTAAGAAGGGAATAAATGCTAGTGTCATCAGCATTGATGCCGATTGGAGAAAAATATTCAAGTAAAAGTTAAAAGAAATGGAGCGTAATTCATTTTCCCAAAATTCCACAAGAAGCCACTGACAATGCTTTTTATCGAGATATGCATAGAGTGTCTCCAATATTTGGCCAAGCAAGTTAAAATGAAAATATAACCGTCGAAAGTATCTGGAGACACGGCGTAAACTGAAATGTCATGTCGCGATGGATAAACTGTCGTCTAAATGAGGCAAATATGGAAATAACACTAATATTTCATTTTAACAGACATATTTACCAACATTGCACAAAATATCTTGAAATACTAAAGAGTAAATTTATTCAATAAAATCGCCATTGGCTTCAACCACGGCCTCCGGATGATTTCGGAATCTCCTGCAACTCTTCTGGACGGCCTCCTTGCTTATGTTGGTGAATGCTGCCATAATCCTTGCCTTCAGTTCATCTTTGATTTTACAAAGAGTTGTGTTGATCTCTCGCTCAACCACGCCCCACAAGAGGGTTTCAGGTTGGGGAGTTATGTGGCCTGATGAAAGGTTGATGTGGTCGCAGAAATTGTCTAACAGCCATGGCTGGGTTCTCCTGCTTGTGTGGCATAGTGCAGAGTCCTGTTACCAGACATAGGGTCTTTCAGCAGCCACCCTCTTGTCCCAGGGCAGCACTACCTCCTCAAGGAACTTGATGTAGGCCTCCCTGTTGAGTCTGAAGCCTTCACTAGCAATTTCTTTTCTTATAAGAACAATCAGAGTGAGTCTTCTGAGCTGCCGTACCTTTATAATCACCATTAGACTCATCCAACTCTTTCTGAATCATCTGCATTGTCCTCAGATTGACACCCAAACACTCTGAAATGTTCGTATTAGAGCTTCCGGTGCGAATGCCAAGCTGTACAGCATGCCGTTTCCAAATTTATGGCTCTTTTCCTTGCAGACGGTGCCCAACTGACCCTACTATACTGTGCAGTCGACAAAATTAAAAACAATGTGCATGCACGAAATTAAAAATATAAAATGGCGACAATACCGCGTTAGGAAGACATAGCAATCAACATATTAATGTTTTCTTTTATCTTCCATATTTTTCAAAATCAAATTCTTCCAGCGAACGAACATTTTAAACACTTTTTCGTCTTCCCCGTGCCTTTCCTATAAATACATTTATGCTAATTGTTCTGATAAACTTTCTTCTATGGTATATAGGCTTTATGAATTTAAGCGCAGTACTAGATTGCTCTTAACGGATTGAACGTTAGAGACTTGGACTCTGTCTTTTTTACTCTACATACTTGATTTACCAAATGACGAAGCTGTCACTAATTATCAAGACAGAGAAACACACCGAGAGGTCAGTGCCTAGGATCTGAAAGGTTAATATCGGAATGACCTCCACACAGGTCAAAGTCTCTTCCTAATCAAATGGGTGAACACTGTAACTGAGATAATGAGAGGAGGAGAGATAATGGAAAGTCGCTTACTGAACTGTTAATTACCGCAGATGAAAGAGTAACTTTATTGGTGGCTAAGCTGATTTGGCTCACGTGGGTCTAATTGCAGTTAATGACAGCGAGGTGTCTGTCTATACTTTGAAGACATAAATCCACACGTATTCAGAGTCATATGCATTGTTACAAAGATAAGGAACTGGAACTGTCTTTTGTTACGCGTATTGTTGGAATATTGTCAGATAATGCTGGACACTGTCGTCTCGTTGTGGACAGTGGGATGTTAATTGACGCAGACAGGAAATAGATAAGAGACTCTTATCTGAGCAAAGTAACCCAGAGAGAGATAGAAGCAAGAAGGACAGATATGTAGGGAAAGGATATATATATATATATATATATATATATATATATATATATATATATATATATATAAAGAGAGAGAAGTAGAGAGAGACACGAAGAGAAGGATATATGAGAATGGGATATATATATATATATATATATATATATATATATATATATATATATATATATATATATATATAGAGAGAGAGAGAGAGAGAGAGAGAGAAGTGGTGAGATAGGAGATAGAAACATAGAGATAGAGATAAAATGAGAGATACGCGAGAGAGGCATAAAGAAGGTTAGATGAGTGAGTGGCAAAAAGAGAGGAAGGAAGATATGTGAGACATAGAGAGAGAAAAGAGAGGAGGATATAGATGTGAGAGAGTGACATAGAGGATGGGAGAGATTGGAGATAGAGACAGAGAGTGTGTGAGAGAAAGAGAGAGACGATAAAGAAACATATATAGAGAAAGAAGGATGGAGAAAAGAGAGAAACATAAAGACAGCGACAGGCAATCTGAATTCTCACGGATAGAAACAGGTATATATCAGCCTGGGCATGGCGTTTTATACCAGAGGTCTATTCATGACGCAACTAAGGATCTGAACTAAAGGCCTATTTCAAAATGTTTGAATTTCAGAAATTTTTAGAAAAAACTTGAGTTAAACAACATACTTAAAAAATTATTGTTTTAATAATTTTGTCATATAAAAATATTACATTTGCTTTTGTTTTATGTTAAAATGCTAAACTAAAGTAAAATTAAACGTACTTTTTAACACGTTAACTGCCAGAGGTGAATGATGAAATCTGAATTCAAATGATAATAGCAAACAAGCCTCGCAAAACGGAGTGGCTCTTGCAGCGTGTCTCACTGGCGACGGTTCGTAATGCTTTCTCCATCATAGCGGCTGGCAGAGGATAGAAAAAATTGTTTATAGTTACGTTGTTCTGGAATTGTCATTATTTGTCGACTGAACTTGCTTTGTTTCAATGACTTTTGTTTTGTTATTATTAGTTACCTTGTTCAATAAATATTTTTTATAAAAATAAAAAAAGAAAATTAAAAAAAATAGCAAACTTTAGTAATTTTTTTTATAAGTTGTGTAGTTTAAATTAAGTAAAGGTTTTCTCGTCCAGTTGTCACTCTCTGCAATCGAGCGAGTGGCAGAAATCCTTAGTGGTGGTTAATCTCAGTGACAAAGGTCCTCCAGGCAACAGGTAAGCCACCATTTTTCCCCGTGGTTGCTGAATCAAGTGATACTTTTTCAAGAGGGCGTAAAAATGAACGCTCCCGCTTGGTGACAAACAAGGGCAGATAATTTTATATTTATTTTTCTCTTCAACCACAAGTTTGGTTTAAAAATTCAACTGGAGTCGTAACATTGTTTTCACACTAAAAGTTTCACTGAGAATAAACTCGTTGTTGGTGCCGCCAAGTGAAAGTATACCAGAAAAAGCCAAACACAAGATAACTTATAGTTGGTGTCATAATAAAAATGTCAACACCGTGGTTGGCAGTCAATACGTTAAAATGCCTTTTAGAAAGAAAAAGAAATGATTCATAAAATATTAAATTTAATCATGAATAATGTTTCATGAATAACAGTAACGTAGAGAAAAATATTAAAATAATTTTGTGATAATATGGGAAAAAATTATCGACTCGCCATTTTAGTCGAAACAGATGAACAAATGAGGAAACCACTGAACAGTTTAAAAAGCATTCTTTTACATATGTCATACGTTATACAACAAAAATGAGAAGACAGAATTGCTGAACATATTCCTTTAGCTGTGAATGCCATGGCGTCGGTGACGAAGTCCAAATTCATGAACCTGTTTGAAATTGATTGAAACACTTATCGGTAATTGATCATAACTTTTCTTCCGAAGTTTGCTTGTCTATACATTATTCAGGTTTGCTCGTGGCCAGTATCGCCTGGTCCTTTAGAGTAGTCTAAAACGCGTCCATTCATCTCAGTGGTTGCCCCTGATCTTTGGCGCCTAAAATCCCTTTGGCGCCTAAATTTGGATCTTACCCATTATTATCAGACTAATCTTCCCTATCGGGGAATCTTATCAAACAAGGAGAGACAACCTATATTTTTCATAACAAATAATATTAATTTTAGATAAATTTCGCAATGTAAAAACTGAATCGAGGAAAACGACTTTGGAAGAAAAATAAACATAAAATATAATAATTAATTTTCTTGAGATAGCCTTTGCAAAATTTATAAGAAGAAAAACTAGAAACAATCGGATAAATAAATTATTTCTTTAAATAAAATACAATTACGCATTTTTCAGTTATAAAATACTGCTTTGTCTAGATATTCAAGGGGTTTTCTTTGATTTTACGGTGTGAAACGTTACATTACGCTTTATGGACTCTGGTAAAAATTCAACATAGGAAGTCTGTCTGAAATGTAACGGGACTAGATGAGCTGCATGAGCTCTGGACGAAAGAGAGATAATCGGATTGTGTTATCATCTAACATGATATCTTTGGATTATATAACTGTAATCTTAACTTTCTGCAACCATTTCATTTTTTTTTTCACATGCGAGAGTTGTGACAGAACAAATCGTGGCGGCTTCACCACGATAATGCACCTGCTCACTACGCCCTGAGCATCCGGCTCTTCTCAGTCAAGAACATCACCATAATGGAACAACCTCCCTAATCACCTGATCTTGCTCCGTGTGGCTTTCTTTTCCCCAAGCTCAAGGGGAGCATCAAGGGGACCTGTTTTGAATGTGTGGAGGCCATCAAGAGGGTCGTAACGACGAAACTGAGGGAATCCAATAAGAATCATTCCAGTAGTGCATAGAAGTGTGGCAGAGACTCGAAGTAGATTACTTTGAAGGGGAAACTATGTAGTTTGTTGTTTGGAATTGAAATAAATTGTTTGTGACACCAGTGTCATTACTTTTCAGACCGAACTCGTACAACCATGTTTTGGGGCCTGTTTTGGAGATGTAGAGGCCACCAAGAGGGCTGTAATGATGAAGAAGAATCCTTTTAGCTGTGAATAGAAGTATGGCAGAGAAGGTTGGAAGAGGCTTGAGGGTGATTACATTGAATGGGAAAACATGTAGTTTGTTGTTTGGAATTGATATAAATTGTTTGTGACACCAGTGTCATTACTTTTCAGACAGACCTCTTACTATTTTCTAGAAATACTGATTACACGAAAAAATGATAAATAACATTCCAAATGTTTTTGCAATAAATATAAAATAATATAGCAAGCCCAAAGGAAATAAAATAAATAAATCTTATACTTACTTCAAATAAACAAACTAAATTTATTCCAAGTGTAATAGCAAACATTTCTACAGAGACAATATCAAAACGAAACTGAAAAAATTGTCGCTACTACTGGAGATTTCAAAATAGACCTCCACCTCTAACCTTTAGTTGCAACATGAGTAGGCCTGTAGTATAGAACACTATACACGGGGGAAAGGATAACATATCCGCATCTGGATAGTGATATCATAGTGTTCATACTAACATATGCACACATGTGACAATGAATAATTTCAAAAGTTAGAAATAGCACATCAGATTTAAAATAGAGTAATATTACTTTTTGATAAGATTCAAAGAAGAATCAGCAATATTACTGGTCCGGGTCTGGCGGCTCGGCTTCAGTCACTTTCCATCGCCATAAGGTTGTGTCTTTTCTATAAAAAAAAATTGTTCGGATGAGCTCTTCGCTATGGTACCTAGACATTTTGAATTTAAGCGCAGTATTAGACTGGCATCGAGATCTCATCAATTTACAGTTGAGCTGGCTAGATGTAAGTTCTATGTTAACAGTTTCTTTTCTCGCACTTCTCGCTTGTGGAACTAGCTTCCGGTACCATGCTTTGCAGCATTACACGTATTACATTATTGTTTAATGTATTCTCCCTTTGCATTACCATTTAATGTATGCTCCTTAATCGACGTTAAGAAACGTGATACTCGCTCCCTGATATATCGCCTTTCTCCCTAACTTCTGTTCTCATTCTCTTTCTTCCGGCCCTAATAAACGCCGGTCACGTTTCGTGTCGTCTCTCTCAAGCCCCAGTCTGCCTTATTTTCCATGACTTAATGTGCATTCCGTTCATTATTAATGTTTCTGTTCCTAATTCTTTCACATCCTGTAACCCCTTGTGTTTTAGTAGTTTTACTGCCTTGCATGGGGTAATAGGATTTAAAAGAAAAAGAAAAATATAGCCGTTACAGTAATTTAATTTTTGGAAATGTCGAAAGCTTCACATACGCAGTCAAGGGCTATAACCAAGGAACAGTATGTTCAAAACTGACATTAATTCTTCAGTTATAATAAAACATTTTAAAATATAATTAACAGGATTAGATTTATATTGGTTACAGTCAAATTAATTTCCTCATCTTTATTGTTATTATCAGATCACATTGGCCGCTGTACTCTCCGGGCTTCTTCAGGTGTCTGTAGATCTGGGTAAGAAATTTCGAACTGAACCTTTTATTTAAGTTGATTGTTCTAGTTTCACTGCCCATATCGAAGAATATATATGATTTATATATGATAGGGTGCTGAAGTATATATATATATATATATATATATATATATATATATATATATATATATATATATATATATGTGTGTGTGTGTGTGTGTGTGAGTGTGCGTGTTTCAGTGAATAAAATAAGCGGCTCATATGTGAGTCTGGTGTAAAGGTACACCGGAGAACGAGAGATCAATTACACTTACCTGACGGTTTTTAATTTGGCCATTTTCGTATGAAGCTTGATATTACTAGACATATTAAAAACGGGCGAAGCAACCGGTTTCACTCCCGCACATCAGGCTTACAACGGGAGATTTAATTTAAATTAAAAAAACAGAAAATGTACAATGAAAAGGAAATGTGGAGGAGGAGGGAAAATAATTATGAGCAAAAGGAGCTTAAGGCAAATGACAGCGAGCCCCAACAAACACTCATGTTGTGTACACAAGGAAGGCTTGCGGGACCCGATGTAAAGTGCCTCTAACACCTTAAGGTGAAATAACGAGTGTGACCGGGACAACACGGTGAACCGATCAACACAGTATTTATTTGCACAAAAGTACAAATTGTGGCCCAAGGCCGAAAAAGGGAGGGGTAAAGGCTGGTCATTACTTACTATCCTGTACCTAGCTAATCAGATTCAAGACCCATTCATACATTACAATTATCCCATTCACCACAAGAACTCATCCCTCGCCATTCAAACCATCATCCACCATAATACCACATCCACACCAGGGGAACCTACAAAAAAGCGCCCCACACCATACAAATTTGATGATAATACAATACATTAAAATTCCAATAATGAATATATGAAAAGGGGAAGGAGATGAACCCAATAACAAACTAAAAATTCAACAAATATTTAAACTAAACATAATTTGTGTTAGTAGGGCCCGTCCAACCCTCAAAACAGAGAGGCCGCTGTATTCTGCCGATAAGGCAAAATCAAGAAGCACTCTCGCTAAGGGAGTTGGAAGGAGAAAAATAACACGGAAGTGGTGAAATAAAAGGCTGAGCAAGCCGAGGAAAGTCAGCCAAATAGCTGCGAAACTCCTCCTCACGGAGACCAGGCTCCTTGGTAAAGTGGTTCTCGAAATGCCGCCAAAACGCCTCGCACATATCGCCAGTCGACCGCAGAGTACGCCCCTCCGGGGTTTTGACTTGACGAATGTAACGAGCACCACCTCGACAGACTTCTTCCCGACGCAAATCTGCGCCCAGGTTCACAGCTTCAGAAGACATCTTACTTAACATATACCTAATTAATTGACCCATGTAGTGCTGGTTATTCGAACGCTGCAGGGCCTCCCTAGCTAGGGCTATCTCTAGGGGATCCCCCCAAGCCTCCGGCCGGGAAAAATTAGCCTTAAGTGTCTTCACCTTATCAGCTCTATCTAGAGCGAGCCGTTTGCTGAAATCAGTGGTGAAAGACCTAATTCTATCCTTAAGTCCCACCACTTATTCCCGATAACCGCCCCCACTATCTCCCGATGCACTAATCTAATTAGCTGCTCCTGGAAGTCCCGCCTGTCCAGTAAAGACAGATTGAACTTCCAGTAACCAGCCATTCTAGGCCTATGTTCTAACGCCACACGGGCACAAACGAGTTTGTGATCCGTGTAGCCTACCCAGTGGAACGTGGGACAATCTAACAAGTCTATGTCGGCTCTACGAACTAAAATTCTGTAAAGGTAGCTAACTACCTTGTCAGACGGCCAGCTAAGAGTCCACGTCCACATTTTCCCCCTGGGATGATCGACCCGGTATGTATCGACGAGACCATAATCGCCAATCAGATCGACCAGGCTGCGATCGCCCCTTCTCCCGCTAGCGCCCCGCCCCCTGTCTAACTTGGAGTCCAGGATAGCATTCCAGTCCCCCATTAGAACTAGGCGCGAAGAATCGACTAGGAACAGCCCCAACCGCCGAAAAAAGGAACACCGCTCCTCCCGGTCGTTGGGCGCATAAACCGCAACGACCCGAAACGAACCACTTTTCACGGCAATATCGGCCACGATTAACCTGCCCTCGGCATCTGTATGCACAAGGTCCACCTTCGCATCAAGAGTACGTCTGACTAACAAAGAAACTCCTCTGGCACACCGGTCCCCATATGCTGAATAGATGACAAAGTCATTCTCCAGCACACACGCATCGGACGTGCAAACAAAGTGGGTTTCTTCGATCGCGGCGAAATCCACGCTGAAGGACAGGAGATCCCGAAGCAGGCGGACAGCCTTGCTCCGATCTCTCAAGCCCTTCACATTCAGACTGGCTATCTTAATAGGCATTTGCTAGGCCTGCAAAAAAGAAAAATTATGGCAAAAACCTAAGCACATACAGGGCGAAAATCTGCGGCTGACAGGACCCCGACGGATTGTCCCAGGCTTCCTTCCAATCCGCCGACGTCCGTGGGATAGATTAGTTTTAAAGCTCTATATAAGGAGGGGTGGAGCAATACCGGGACCCTCCCAGAGCAAAACTGTCTTAATTTTTTAAAATTTTCATTTTCCAATTCGAAAATTCTCAAATTGGAGAAAGCCGCCCTTGCCTCGTATAGGTGGTTCCATACTTCAAGTTGGCCCCCAGTTTCCCTTATGCAAGTTATAACCCCTGGTGCCTCGGGGAAGTTTCGGGGATCCTATGTTTTTCCCGTCTACCAGGTCCATCTTGTAGAGTGTTCCTAACAGGGCCTTTCTCTGCTTGGAAAGGCCCTTCTTATATTCCTCCCTGGCTACTTTGCAGACCTGCTCTGGGCCTGAGTACATCTTTTTTTTCTTTTTCTTCTTCTCCCTTGATGGGTGAGGAGGGCAAGAAGTGGATGCGTGAGGGGGGGTGGAAAGTGGGCTGATGGGAGGAGTGAAGGGGGAAGGGGAAATAATGCGGGTGGGAGAGGAAGAGTGACGTCTTGTTCTTACGTGTTCCTTGGCATCCTCAAACGAAGCAGGGACGGAGATTGCTCTGGTTCTATCCATGACTCTCCCTGCCCTACCACGGTCAGAGTGGCCTTGCGACTGTTCGTCATCACTCTCCTCCCTTGATCTTTTGAGGGATGTCTGCCGAGGGGGAGGAAATTGTTCCACCTCCATCTCTTTTTGTTGCTGCTTTTCTGGCTGTTGGGGTTTCTGCTGTTGTTTTTGATGCTGCTTCTGCTGCTGCTTTGGAGATTTGGGGGATTTCTCCAGTCCCTTCTTTGGAGGTTGCACCTCTTTCTCTGGGTTCTTCTTGGGTTGAGGAGTCTCCTGTGGGGCCCGGATATTAGGGGATTTCTTACTCCTCACTACCACCGTCCAGGGTTCCTCCACTGCCTTTGGTATTGATCCCTCTTCTGAGGTTTGCTCCACTCTTGTCACTGTTGCTGCTTTTGTTGTTGTTGCCGCTGCTGTCGCTGTTGTTGTTGTTGCTGCTGCAGATGTTCCTACTGTTGGACTAGGTTTCTTGTTTTTAGCAGGGCACTCCTTGGCCATGTGGCCCAAAGTGTCGCAAAACCAACAAAAGGGTCGCCTGGCCTCGACCACCACCAACATCTTCCTTTGCCTGCACATTAGGGTATTCGGAAGGTTTTTGTAGCTTTCCTGGTTCACAGTAATCTGGATTTCGATATCTCCAGTCGCGATCCCAATCTTGCTTGTGAGGGCCTTCACCTCATGCACTTCGCCATATAAAGCAAAGAAGGCCCCCATCTTGTCCTCTGAAACATCCGCCGGCACGCCATGAACCGTAACCTTTCTCCTGCGTGTACCCATGTATTCGGTCTGCAGGCGCAAGCTTTTGGTCATTAGCACACTTCCTGCCAGCTCCTTCGTCTGTTGCTCCGTCGCCAGCAAGATGTCCCACAAAGCGTTTGTTCTCCTTGGGAGAAGCTTTGGACATATTTTTAAAGCCTTTAAGGCTTCTTCCATGTTGTCCCTGCTGACTCCAATTAATTTCCGCGTCTTAACGTCAGAAGTCAGCAGGGATATTGACCGGGTACGGATAACCTTAAAGGCGTCCTCAATGGTCAAGAATTCAGTCCCATTGAAGGAGTCTTCGAACTTCTTCCTCTGTTCTTTGTAGAAGTCCGGATTTTTTGTAATCGGCCTATTTTGGGACCAGGCCGTTTTACTTGGTGACACCGGGTCAGCAACCGGTGTTTCATTGTTATTTCTCACCATGGTAGGTTTTAAAACGCCTACCACGGTGAACAAAGATAAGGAAATATATTTAAAAACAAATAAACTGGAAAATAAAACGGAGCAAACAAGGACAATAGATAATTCAACAAAAGAGAAAAATGCAAATAAAAACAGGGGGAGGGTAGCAAAATAAAACAGAAAAGAAATAAAAGACAAACGGAAAATGTAAAAACTTACAATATACACTAAAACAAAAAATTAAAAAAAGAAAATTCAAAAGAGTTTTGAAACTGAAAAAGTAACAACTAAACTTATCTTTCAATTCTTCAATTCTTCAGTGCTGAAATCAGAAATACAGAATAGCCAATCGTCTGGGCAGCTGGCTCAACTAGCGTCCAGCTGACAGACAAAAATAAAACAGGTTGTAACTTAATACAAACCCTGCAAACTGTGACCGAGACAACACGGTGACGGTCAACACTAAAATTAGCTGCACAAAATCTGGTCTTTAATAAGTGCTCACATATGGCGGACCCGTAGGTGTTTGGGACGAGTCCATTCAAAGGCAAAGTGTGGTTCCTGATTTTGGTAGGAACGTGATGTTTAATATATATATATATATATATATATATATATATATATATATATATATATATATATATATATTAATAAATAGATAAAATAAATATATATATATTTATATATATATTAATAAGTTTTCTTGGTTTTTTTTTAAGCTTTTCACCCCAGGCAAGGCTGGAAGCCACTACCACGCAAGGGGTTACAGAGGATTTGGAGCGAGAGCAGATAGGAGTGTTAGAGGAAAGGATGTGTAGAAGGATAGAGGATAGATCAAGGCAACTGGAGATGTCGATTGACGTTACATTTGAATAGTTGGAGATTATAGTTGTCAGGGAAACAAGAATAGGGAAGGGAGTTCCACAGGTGTGAGGTGCGAGATATGAAGCTATTGGAGTAGAAGAGACGTTTTACATTTAACAGTTTCAACAGTGAAAGGGTGGGAACGGGATGCCAGACTCGTAGGACGCTTGAATTCATGGAGCCTGGGAACCAGCGATAGCAGCTCATCGGAGCAATTACAATGGAAGTATTTATAAAAGAGACAGAGATAAATATATTAATGAATATATTAATGAATATACACATTATTATTAAATTAAATATATAAAAGCTTTAGAACTAAGCAATATTAATGTAAATTTAGAGTATTTAGAAATAAACAAAGAAGATAAAAATATAGAGAAACACAGTAAACGCAACATTATATGGCTTAACCATATTGTGCAAATGAATATCGGGAGATTTTCCTAAATTTAATTCATAAACACTTTAATTAATCATCAACACTAAAAAAAAGGGTTTTTAACAAAAACAATGTTAAGATCAGCTATAGCTTCATTAATAACATAGACACATCCATCTCCCATCATAACAACATTATATTAAACAAACATATTTCCAACAAAGACAACGTAAATTCTTCTAAAAATAAATGCTACTGCCAAGAAAATATGATCTGTCTCTTAAACGGTCAATGTCTGACCGATAATATTGTATAGCGAACAAGCTTACATTCCGGTAATGATGTAAAATTTTATTTTGGTTCCACAGAAAATCCTTGGAAGTTTCGTTTTTACCATCATCGAATAAACTTAAGTAATTTAAAATACAAAAACAGCACTCCTCTGTTCAAATATTTCTGGCAATTAAAGAATGACGGCATATCATCATCAATCAACTGGGAAATTATATCTAGAGCTAAAGCTTATAACGGTAAAGGAAATAAATGTAACTTATATCTTGTTGAAAAATTGGTTATCTTAAAAAACTTGAATAACCCTAACTTATTAACAAGAGAAATGAATTGATGGTTACATGTAAGCCTAAGAATAAATATCTGCTTGAATACATTGATCCAGATTAATACCTCTTTTATATTGCATTGTGCACTATTTTATTAACACCAGCACTCAATGTGCGATATTGCATACACACACAGACACACACACAGACACACCCACACACAAACAGACACACACACAGAAACACACACACACACACACACACACACACACACACACACACACACACACATATATATATATATATATATATATATATATATATATATTTGTGTATTTAGGCAGCAATTCTTCTTTCATGCACATTTCATTGAATAGGACAGACAAGGTGCTTTGATTTAGTTTTTTATACAATTTCTCAGGGGATCTAATAATTTTTTCTTTTCAGATGATAAATTATATAAAAACTCTCCGAATATTCTTTTTATCCGGGCGCTTTCGGCTATACATTTAGCTATTTTCAACGATTAAATATTTTAACCGTTAAATAATAAGAAATAGTTTGTTGCATGTATGTATTTATATAATGTTTTCATTTTCAAAACACAGTCAAAATATTGTGTCCATGTTCATAGTTGATATTAAGTGTTGTTTTTATTAATAAAGCTTTCATTATTTTTTACCTTTTTACCTTTATTTGCATGTAGATGATGGCATTATTCTTGTGTTGTCAACAAGTATGTTACGAATAGGGTTAGGTAGGTCTCCATGAATATTTAAATGAGATCTAATTGAGCTATGATCAGAAAGGTGCAGAGTGAGTCTTCGTGTCTAACATGTTGTAGTGTGGCCTATATAATTATTTACGAATTTTGATTGATCATGAACACAATTTCTTAATGGATATTTAAATTTTATATATATATATATATACATAGATATACACATATATATATACTCTCGACTCTCCAGATCAGTTCCTAGGAAACTGACAGCCCGACACCAGCACATGAAATTTGATTATAGTTGTGAAGGTTTTGTGCAGAACCATCCACACTTTTGTGAAGGGCCGAATACAGAGATTTGGTGCACTACGTGCCACAGGGTCCCCAAACGTCTCTCCGAATTCAGAGGTATCCTTCTCCTAGACCAGTTGTCCACCAAGGCTATAGAAACCAGTCTGTCCTGCTATTTACCCATATCTGGAGGGTATTAGCACGGAAGTGAATGTAATTGATTCGACTGAAATTCGAACTCGGCTCTCCGATTCTTCAATCCAAGCCGCTATTCATTACTCTCTCTCTATATATATATAATTCAGATATAAATAAAATAATATGTATATAATTCAGATATAAATAAAATAAAATATCTGTAAAAAGACAATATGAATGAAAACAAAAGGGCAACAAATTTTTTACGAAAGCGTATCCTCCTCTTGATAAAGTCCATCAGAATATGGACTTTATCAAGAGGACACCAGAGGATGCACTTTTTTGAAGAGGGTGACAGATATTTTACTTATATCTGAATTATACCTGAATTCATCCATATATATATATATATATATATATATATATATATATATATATATATATATATATATATATATATCAGTGTAGGGAAAATGAGAAAATTTAGATGGTGTTGGAAGATATTTGGAAGAATGTCTTTGAAAGCGTTTTGCACGTTTATAATTCAGTTTCGAAATAGTGGCTAGTTCAGCGCTCATTATTTCTAAATGATCAACAAATATAGAAGAGCAACGGGTCAAAATATCAGTCACACCAGCTCGTTAAGCGTTACTCTACTACGAGCAATCCCACCCTCACCATCCCAAATAAATTTATGCATAAATTTTTCTGGAGATATGTTAAGCAGATATTTATCCTGAATGTAATATTAGGAAAAGAAGAAAAAATCAAACCGTAGATTAACTTACGAAATCTTTAGAATGAAGTGCATCAATTTTGTCTAAATATTGTTCGTGGCTGGGAATTTTCCTGTCAGAAAATGTTAAATTAGCGGTTATCTATGATTTTGAAATTTGTTATCTGCAAAATTTGAATTTGAAATTTTTATATATGAAATTTTTAATTTGATTTTTTATTTTCACTGCTATTATTTTCCATTTAAAAAAAAAATTCTGATTTACTTTCTGAATTACACTTGTCGGTATGTCCATGACATTGAAACTGAGAATAAAACAAAGTTAAATTCGTCCTCTTGGCCTTAATCTGGGACAATGCCACTGAGTTGAGCTGTATAATGTCTATAATAGCATTACTGACATGGATTTTTAAAATAAATAATAAAACTTCATTTGCATTTTTTTTAAATCCTGAAGCACTAGCTTCTAAAGTTTGTATTTACGTCTTACAAACTGAACGAGCCTATCCTTCCTTCCTTCCTTCCTTCCTTCCTTCCTTCCTTTTTGTCCTTAACCCCGGAAGGAATCGTTGGGACGCCGACGTGCTGAGCTCTCCACCAGTTTCTTCCATCCGTCGTGGTCGTGTTGCAGAGCCTGGGTCTCCGCGAATGGTTTCTGCATCAATTCCTCGATATTGTCATTCCTCTTTTTAGTCTGTCTTCCCCGCCACCTACATCCTACCAGGGCTCATTGAAGAACAATCTTTGCAAGGCCATCCAATCGTGTTACGTGACCACATCATACCAGCTTCCTTTTCTTCATTCTAGTGTGAAGGTCTTGGTGGGGTCCAATGTGCTGTTGATTTTCACTGAGTACCTGGTCGTTGGTGATGGGCTCAAGGTATGAGATGTCCAAGGATGTCTGATATTAGCTCAGCCGTGAACACCCAAGACTAGCATTCATACAGGAATACAAAGAATACCCGTGCACACAGAAATCAAAAAAGAGACCCATTCCAGAAAATATGCAAATGCGTAATTGTATATTTGAAACCAAAACGAAAAATGTTTACAGGAGGATCTTCCTCTGTGTGCCGTGTCCCCTCAGGATGTAGGCGATCATGGCTCTTCGCAACTTCCTGTTCTTCGTAACTCTTAATTAATTTTGTTATCTCTCCTGAATACTGTTCTGCCATCCATTTAACCAAGCTCGTTAGGTAGGTTATGCGTTGTGTCCCCCTGTTTTCAATCTGTTTTGTGTGTATCAAATTTTCCAGGTCCTCTTTCCTCATTATATGCCCTATACATTTCAATTGTCTCTTGCTGGTGTCAAATACAGTGTAACCCGGATATAAGAGACCCGAATATAAGAGAAAACCGGATATAAGAGCGATTTTGTCTGGTCCCAAATTAGAGCCCGTGTTAATGTATATATAATAGACCAAACCCGGATATAAGAGAAATCCTCATATAAGAGACTTCTTCTCCGGTCCCGACAACTCTCTTATATCCGGGTTACACTGTACAAGTATATTTCTTATCTTAAAAAAATGATGATTTTAAAAAGTGATCAGATGAAAAATATAAAATCAGGAATCTTTAAAATTTGACTTCTGAGTCAACTCCCGCCGCGCGACGCATACTTTAAACAAGGGAACGACAATCCTCGGCCCGCGAAGAATTTTTGTCCTGCTCGCCAAATGGCAAGTAATTTGCATTTTTTTGTTGATTGTATGAGTTGTCATCCTGTTATTCCTGCTGTAAAATAAGAAACCTTGTCTCTCTGTAGTTGTCTGTTTGTTGTTTATTATCGAATTCCTCCAAAGGTTTTGTAAATAGACCACTATATGTTTTGTAGATAGACTCCATATATATTCTGAAGCTACATTACCCAGGGTACTTGTAGAAGTATATTTCATTTTGATCACCCCTGAATTTTTTTCCCTTTGATTTAAATTAAATTTAAATTTAAATTTGAACAAGGTAATTTCTCCTATCCAAAATGTAGAAGGAGAAACGCCATAAAATGGAGGTCACATCGGCAAGATCATTTCTGAAATGCATCACTTTTCTCCACAAATTATAAGAATGATTTAAAATCAATCATCATTTTCTTACAAAAAAAAAAAAAAAAAAAATGTGTGACGTAATTCGGGTAATTCGGCTAGTTTAAATAATATAACATTAACTACGTGGTCTTTTCTTTAAACTCCAGACCAAGGCATCCTTCTAGAGGGAGTGGACTGAGCTCGAGACAATTTATTATAGTATATTTGATATCTTGGCTCTCCTTCGAGGCACTGCATAGCTGTCTAGCCCGCTCTCCCCAAAAGGTTGCCGACCCCAGCTTTAAACCTTTGATTTATATCCACCTCCCACCTCCCGATACATGAAACACTTTTTATTTTATGACAAGGTTTGTGCATTGCTGCCATGGATTTTTAAAATGAATGATTAAACTTCATTTTCCGTTTTTTTCCCCTGAAACATTAGCTTCTAAAGTAGGATATCCTTCATTTGGTCTTAAATTTAATACTCACAATAAGATAGTTTAATTGGAAATTAGTAAGGATGTCGTATATACTCGCGTATCATGCAACCTTTGAAGACCTAATTTTTAAATTAATTTCTCTGCAGTAAATGGATATATAGTTTGGGCAACAGCGTAACCAGGGCCAGCAGTATATGTGCTAATTTTATATCACGTGTATGGTGTGACTCTCTTGAAATTAGCCTCAAAATTAATTCTTCAAAAGTCGCATGATACACGAGTATATACACTAATTATTTTGTTAATTGGGAAGTAGTGATTATTTATTTTAAAGATTTTAGAATGTCTTTTTTTGGTCATATTTATTTATATGGCTTGCACTATTTTATACTGCAACATAAAACATTAATAATAAAAAAGTTAATTTCTCCATTTTTAACCATCAACTGCTACAGGATATACACGTTTTAATTCCACATTTATTTTTACGTATCCATAAATGTATATGTAGACATAGGTCTTCTTTTTATGCTTGATATATTTTGCTTTGTGTTTTTCGATATTACATTGTTTCGTGAACGCTGAAGTTTTATTAGTTCATTTTCAATATCTTACCGTTTGGATTTTTTCTTGTCTTTATTTATTTCTTTTCATGACAGGATTCAAATCGATTTTTGCTTTCCTTTACTGAGTATATCTCTTTCACCTCAACAAGTGGAATGAGTTCTTTATTAAAATATTCTTTATCCGTGAAAAAAAAAACCCAAAAAAAACAGAAGTTGATTTTTATTGAAATATCTTTTGCCACGAATGAAAATAGGGGCGGGAAACTGAGAACTTCTATTGATATTAGAAATGAGTCACGTTAAATGGTATTGAGCTGAGAAAATAAGACAAATGGCATGTAGAAAATGTTCACTGTGGTGATTAAATGAAATTAGTTTTGCATTAGAGATGTTAAAATTTTCAAATCACTTCTTGCCCCAGTTAACCACTGATTGTAGTTTTTTTTTTTTTTTTTTGAGAGCAGTTCCCAGTTTTACTTTGTTGGGTCTGTCGGGCTACGAAGACGAGAAATTTACTTGTTATCATTTTTTATGCTTACATTTATGTAAGGATACTAAGAATTAATAAAATTTATTGCACATTTAGTGATCGCAAATGCATCGTTTTCCGTTTCAGAAGCAAATTATTAACAGAAGATAATTTTCAGGCATAAGAAAAAAAAAACAATTCATTCTTCACACGTAAAAATCAATAGGTTTGAAAAAAAATCAGGTTCAATTCCTAGTGCTGTATATTCAAAGTTCATTTATACAACGCACA
Organism: Acanthosepion esculentum; assembly: GCA_964036315.1. Classification (NCBI taxonomy): domain Eukaryota; kingdom Metazoa; phylum Mollusca; class Cephalopoda; order Sepiida; family Sepiidae; genus Acanthosepion; species Acanthosepion esculentum. The sequence goes on along the minus strand of OZ038503.1, from coordinate 67,187,415 downwards.
CTATGGAAGGACAGTTTTGTACGAAATTGCAAGACGAAACATTTAATCAACGCACTGATTATTCAAAATAGTATCTTCGTCTTTGTCATTTTTATCACAGTCTTGGACAAATATGCTCTTCATACTTTACAGTGTTGTCCGAAGGCTTAAAATATTTTCATATATTTTTTCATTATTTTTATTTTTGTAACAGTTTCAAGCCAAGCCAGCCAGGACACAGAGGGGTGACAGGAAATGAAAGTGACTGAGAAGCCTTTGGTGAATACAAGTAAGGAAAATGACAATAAAAGAAACGGGTCCAGGAACACAGGAAATAGCGATTGGCGTTGCATTTAAATTTTTGAAAGTTATAGTTAGCAGGGAAACAAGAACTCGGAAGGAAGTTCCACAGGTGAAAAGTGCGAGAAAAGAAACTATTAGAATACAAATGGCGGTAGTATCTAACTAGTTCAACAGTAAAACCGTGAGACCTAGTTACCAATCTAGCAGCACGCTTAAGTTCATGTAGTCGAGTCACTACGAAAAAAAGCCGATCAGAACAGTAGTCATGAAAATATTTGTAAAAAAGACAGAGGGAAGCCACGCCGTGGAGGTGAGAAAGTGACTGAAGTCGAGATAACTGGTCAGGATCTGTTATATCACAGACCCTTCGAATTGTGTCAAGAATCTTGAGATATACAGCAGGCACGCCAAACCATCGATGGCAGTAATATTCGATGTACCGAGGAATGGAAAATGGATTCTGACGAGAAACATTTTCTGGTGCCAGATATACAAAAGCAAAAAAATAAGAAATAGAAAAATTCAAAAAATAATAAAAAAATATGCAAGATGAAACAATAGCAAAAATAAATTGACCTAGAAGAGTTTTCTTAGAGGTTGGGATTTACATTAAGAAGATAGATGTAGATAATATAACGGGTAAGGGAAGGTAAAGAGATAGGAAGGTCAACGTTACAGCAATGTCTCAAGTAAAGTTCACAAAAGGAGGCAGTTAAAGTGGTGTCTGGTTAGACAGCATCATCGTCGTTATATAATACAATCATCATCACATAATACTAATACTACTACTAATAATAAATTGAAAAATATATGTAATATAAATATATACATATATATATCTATATATAACAAAAATATAATAAATAATAAAAAATAAAGATAATCATAATAATCTAATAATAAATCAAAAATATAGATAACAAAAATAAATAAGTAAAAAAATAATAAATAATTACACTAATAATAAAAAATAATATATATGGTAAAAATAATGAATAATGTATATGATGTATGCATCAGCATGGTAATCACATAATTAAATATATTTACAGACCCATATATATATATATATATATATATATATATGTGTGTGTGTGTGTGTGTGTGTGTGTGTGTGTGTGTGTGTGTGTGTGTGTGTGAAAAACTGAAAAACACATACAAATATATATACATATACACAGATACATATGAACACATGTACACATATATGATTGTACCCATATACAATAAGAACCAAAATTACAAAGTCGCAAAGACAATGTTTTTTAGGGTAATTTGAATTTGTTTTTATGTCTACATTTGGATATAATTTCATTCCTTTGGTTCGACAGTTGGCCAGCATTTTGCCTTTAATTAATAGGATTATTCCTATCTCTTTACCTTCTCTTGTTTCATGTTCTATTTTTATTACTTTTTAATTTTTTATATTCCTTATCTTTGTATATTTGTCTGTCTGTATATATTGATTCCATTTCATAAAATGTAGTCGGTCTGATAAGATGAATATGCCTATATTTATAAGTAAATAAATTTATTACAGACAATGGATTTGTAAGGTTTTTCCTATATATATATATATATATATATATATATATATATATATATATATATAACAAAACGGAAAAGTTTTCTTGTGAAGCGTTTCGTCCTTTAGGACTTCATCAGACTGAAGGACGAAACGCATCACAAGAAAACATTTTCCACTTTGCCATACATTTATATATAAAAATATATATCGTTATCTCATATACATATATATATATATATATAGAAGAGTAATACATTTCAGATGCAACAAGGAAGGTCTTCAGTGATGCACTGTCTTCATAGCCGATTTCGGGTTTTGCATCATATCGGCTCCAACAGCAACCCCGACCTAATTCCACAAGATTCAGGCCGCCTCCTTGATAGCGTTTTGCTACGCACTTCGACATTGCAAAAAAGATAAATAAAATATGGCTAGGATTCCGACCGTTCTTATTGACATCCGTCAGTCAACATCAGACAATGAAATAAGGACTTTCCCCCCTTCCCTCCTATATAGTCTTGTATTTTGCTACATCCGGTTTTGCGCTATTTCCTGGAATTCGTAACGAGGTAAGCTGGACTCGTTCTTGCAAGGTTCAATCCAATGTTTTACATTTCATTAATTACTAATTCAATAACTTAACTCTACCACTTACATTACCCCCCGCCAAAAAAAAAAAAAAAAAAAAAAAAAACCCTCAATAATTCTTACTATTCTATAACAATCTTTAAGTCTAACCCTATATGAAACCGTTCATTACAAAGTTATCTTGTACTATTTATTTTAATTTCTTACTAGTTTTGTAACCTATCAATTAAAACAGAACAATGGCCTAATCTAAGCAAGGAAAAATAATAATAATATTACTTTAAAACCTAAAAAGCTAAAGTAATATAGACTAATTTACGAAACAGTTCATTGCAAACTTGTCTCGTCGTACTATCTATTGAGATTTCTTACTAGTTTGTAATCTATGAATTAAAATAATACGATGACCTAATCTAAGCAAGGAAAAATAATAATTAAATATACTTAAATTATTAAAAAATCTAAGAAAAGCTAAACTACTCAAATAAGTAACATATTCGCTTTTAATTATAAATATTATTCGACATGAATCTAGTAAATTAATACTAGTATTACCACTAACTTTTAAACTATGAACACTATGATCTAATTTTACATACATAAGAATTGAAATTGATAAAAAAAACAAAAAAAAACTCCTATGACCCTCCCCCAACGTGCGCTAACACTTCTCAACACCCTCCATGCTGGATTAACTACCTTAAATTAAATTCCTCAATGTTACCTTATAGATTGACCCTCCTCCATTTCCCTAAGCATGTTTGGAACATTTAATTCTTCCATGGCTCTGATCTCTTAAGCCAAATCCACTTTGAAGCATTTAAAACTGCATTGGTAATGTCCTTCAACGCTCTCCCCCTCTCTGTACCCACTATGCCTATTTTTGCAAGAGCTCTACACAGTGACTGACCTGCAAAGCCCCTGCAACCAACTTCTATCGGATCATAGTGTATTCTCCATGACTTGCGACGACATTGTTCGACAAGTTCTTCGTATTTGGACCTCTTCCTCTCATTGGCCAATGTGATAAACTCCTCCCACGACACCGACAGTTCCCAAATTATACACTACTTCGTGTTGTCGGAGTGTAATATCAGATCTGGCCTGAGTGATGTTTCGGCTATGTGTTTGGGGAATTTCAGCTGGGTCTTTAGGTCCACTATCAACTGCCAATCATTTGCGGTAGTTAACAGGCTCGTTCTCTCTCTCTTCTGTTTCTGAACCTTTACTCCAGTTTTGATGAAGTTAATTCGGTTTAGCGTCTTTCCGGGTTGATGTTTATTAGCCCTTATTGCTTTGGTCACCTCCTCTGCAATCACTTTAAGGGCTTGGTCGTGGCGCCACCGGTACCGACCATCACCCAAAGCTTTTGGGCAACTACTCAAGACATGTTGAAGTGACCCTTTCCTTGCACACAGTTGGCAATTGGGGGTATCGCTCTTCCCCCATATGTGCAGGTTCGTTGGGCTCGGAAGAACATCGTAGACCGATTTGATCAGAAATCTAATCTGGCTGAAATCTGATCGCCAGCAATCTGACCAGGTAATTTTTTTCCGATCAATGTTCTCCCATTTTGTCCAGGCTCCCTGCTGACTTAGGCCGACCATTCTGCAGTACCATGCTTCTTCTACGCTTGCACGGACTTCATCTTGGATGAGTTGTCGCCTTTCCTTACCTTTTGCAACTTTGTTTAGTTTGCTGGGAAAAAATCCCAACCCGGCTTTGCCTTTAGCTATTGACCCCAGTATAGCTTTATGCCTAAGTCTCTCTTCCGCCACTTGCAACTCTCCCTTAGCGCTCCATTTCCTGCCCGATCTAGTCTGAATTCCAGCTGCTGCCACTTTTGGATCTTTGGATTCTGCATATAGCAGCTGTTCTCTTGTTTTTGTGACTTTAAATTCTTCTATAATGCTACTAAAGGGGAGGCGCAATGCGTTGCTGTTACCATAGAGGGCCGCACTACTTAAGCATCTCGGCAAACCGAGCCACCTTCTCAACCGATTGCTTATAGTTCTCTCTAACATTTCCACGGTGGTAATGGGGACATTATAAACTAGCAGCGGCCACAATATCCTGGGCAATACTGCATGCTGGAAAAGCCATGCCTTGAAACGCCCTGGCAATCCTGATTTGTCTATTTTTGTAAGCCACTCCTCAAGATCCTTTTTAGTCTGCTGGATTGCGGCCGTATCCTTCAGACCAGAGTTGAAGGTTTTTCCCAAGCTCTTCACAGGTTTTTCGCTCAGGGTCGGAATTGTTGCTCCTGCAACTGAAAAGTGGACTTTCTCCATGACTTTGCCTCTTTTTAATACTAGAGACCTAGATTTATCTGGTTTAAATTTCATTCATATATATATATATATATATATATATATATATATATATATATATATATATATATATATATATATAGAGAGAGAGAGAGAGAGAGAGAGAGAGAGAGAGAGAGGCCACTGAAAAATTGAAGAGATTGAAAAAGTCATAACTTGTTCGTTTTCACTCATTTTTATTTTCTTTTTCTTTTTTTGCTGGTTATAGAGCATCCTTGGGAGATTAAAATGCCTACGTATGATGTCCAGCAACGAGTAAAACTCGTTGAGTTTTTCTATTCGAATGAAAGATCAATTATTCAAACTCAGAGAAAATACTGGCAACATTTTGATGTCAGAGTATCTCTTAGCGATAACATGATTCGAATCCTAATCGCCTGGTTTGAAAGAACTGGACCAATCGTTTATCTTGCGGGAAGAGGTCCTAAGTGATGGAAGCTTTACGGCAGACTGTCCTTGATGATACGCCAGCATCTACATGCCGTCCATCAGTTCAAATAGGCATCGCCAGAATATCGCTTCAGAAGATTCTGAAACTAGATTTTAAAATATTTCCATACAAAATACGAATGTTCCAAACTTTATTCCCCCAAGATACTCATGTGCTTGTATAACTTATTTTTGTTTTACATCATTTAGTCTTTCAGTGGCCTCTTTGTCTCTCTCTCTCACTCTCTCTCTCTCTCTCTCTCTCTCTCTCTCTCTCTCTATATATATATATATATATATATATATATATATATATATATATGTTTATCGCAATCTGAATAAAAAAGCTATAAAATTTTATTTTATGGTAATTTTTATCGTGATAATCCAAAGTGGAAAGAATGAAAAAAATAATATAAAGATTTTAAGCGAAGATATTTTCATTTAAGAATGTTGTTTATTTTGTGTAAAAACTGTCAGTATAAAATATTGCTTTTGGGGAGGTCGTAAAAATATATCGATTTAAAAAAGATACTCTATGATTCAACTAATTAATAAAACATTTGGCGTTCATGTAAAGTTGAATATTACATTGAGGTCTGCCTTTTACAAAGTCCTCGATACGAATGTTGTAGTCTGAAATTAAATAAAAATAATAAACAAAATAAAATATGGCTTTTATCGAACATTTTTTTCTTTCTTTTTTTATTCATATCCTAGAACTTTTATTGTCTGTAACTGTAACAACACATTTTTACTCTGATATTTTTAGAGATTTTTATAATTTTCAGTGATATCGATTTAATAATTTTTATATATTTAAATGTCTTTATTTATCGTTCAAAATGTGTACGACTCTACGGGTTTTTTTTTTTAAATGTCCCTTAATAAATACTCGAAGATATTGCGAAAATATTCTTTCCAACTATTCTCTCTTTTTTTATCATAAAGCAGGAAAGCCACTAATACACAAGGTGTTACTGAGCGTGAAAAAATAAAAAAATGAGTGAAACGATATTAAACACCAAGACCAATAAAAGAAGGGGAATCAAGAAGAAAGTCGATAACGATTGACATTGCATATAAATTTTTGAGGTTCAATGTTGGCTGGAAAACGTGGAGCCGGAAGAGTGTTCCACAAGCGAGAAGTGCGAGAAAAGAAACTAGTAACATAGAACTTACGGTTACCTCTAGCCATTTCAACTGTAAATCCATGACACCTTGTTACCAATCTAGTACTGCGCTTAAGTCCATAAAGTCCAGGTACCATAGCGAAGAGCTCATCCGTACAATTACCGTGAAAATATTCATAGAAAGAGTTAGAGAAACTACATTACGGCGGTAGGAAAGTGACTGAAGCTGAGATGTCAGGTCAGGACTATTAACATAGCAGATTCTTGTTTGAATTTTATCAAGGATCTCTAAATATATAGCAAGAGCACCGAACCACATTTAGTAGCAATATTCAAGGCATAGGCGAATAGTAGATGTATAAGAATGTAAGATAGATTCTGGAGAAAAAAAATTGTCTCGCACGACACAGTGAGCCAACTTTCTTAGTAGCTGACCAAGCAATGGATACAATATAGTCTTTCCACTTCATGTCAGCTGAAAAAATTAGCCCGAGAAAGCACAACGAGTTACTCTCCTGGATGTGTGTGTGTGTGTGTGTACAGAGAAAGATAGATAGAGAAAGAGTATAAGTATGTATAAAAACTCGGAAGATTTGTAATTAGGTCAGTGGAGAAATGAGAAATGAGAATAACCTTTTGTGGGTCATTGCAAGTCAGGAAATATTTTAGGCGGTAAGAATTTTAGGGAGATAATAATGATTTACTGATATAAACTTACTAATTAACCCATAGCTGGGGGAAGAAGAGGTGGATTCATACCTTTCCCAAGGGTATTTGCACGTAAATGAATATAACGAACCTTACTGAAATTGGAACTCTGCTCTCCAATTGCCAGTTGCGAAGCGTTATCCATTACACCACCCGCACATCCAAGCACCTAGTACTCCCAAGTGGTCACCCATCTAGGTACTGACAAAGCTCGAAGTGAGCTTAACTTCGGTGATTGTACCAAATTTTTAACTTAAGCTTTCGATGAAGGAAACATTAAAATCATTTCACCCCAAGCAAGGCTAGAAAGACACTAAGACACAAGGGGTTACTGAGTGTGAAAGAATAAGGAAAAAAAGAAACATTATTAAGGAGCAAGATCAATAAAAGAAGAGGAAGCAAGAAGACAGTAGATAACGATTGACATTTAGCACTTTTGAAGATCAAAGTTGGCTGGAAAGTCGGGAGAGAGTTCCACGGACGAAAAAAGAAGCTGTTAGCAAAGAACTTACGGTATTAACATGATTATATTAATATAACATAAAATGATTAATAAACTGAAGATGTTTCTTGTTTTTGCTAATCTTCAATATTAAAAGCAATAAAGAAAATATGCCAATTTTTACAAAATTATAAAAACTGCACGCTGATAGATCTTCTTGGTTGAAACGAATTAAACGGAAATACTCCTAAAACTAAATAACAATTAAAAAAAGATCAAACCATTCGATCAATACAATATTTTCTTTTCTTTTAGATACTTCCTCTAAGTTTTTTTTTCGCCTGTTTACTGCCATAGCGTGACAACCAATAATGAAATCACAAAAAAAGGAACCCTTTTTTTTGGCAAACGAAAAAGTAATATCCCTTAGATTTTTAACGTTCGTAATCTGAGAGAAAATGATTCATTAATATTTTTATTATAAATGCTATTTTTAAGAGCGATAGAGATAGACAGATGTTCATTAAATTGATTATATTTAGAGAATGGTTTTAAAAAAAAGATTGGTCAAATATTTTGAGCTTCAAAATAATTGTAAGAAACAGACGATAATACAAACTAGGTTCGATATAACTTGTCATGTAATGTAGACATGTCTATTTGCAACTGCGTGAGATTTAAACAAAATTAATTCATTCATTTATTCATTTTTCTAGGGTTTCCCAAGAAAACTGGTTTAAAAAAAGTGACTAGATAATTTCTACATTTTTTCGAATTAAATTTTCTCTGGGTTGGCAAGGCTTTAATTTCATCTGAATTTTATAAAGTTCCAAAAGACAAAACAAGGATATTGTTTTTGTGTAAATTTTTGGTCTATTATTTTTTTGGGTGGGGCGGCATTTAACACACACACACACACACACACACACACATATATATATATATATATACTGAAAGAATATGCAGGTCATTTTTGAGAAAGACATTTAACTATTAGGAAGATTTAAAAGAACCAAAACCAACCTCACCACCCGTTCCCTCATAAAATTAACTAAATCATAGAAAGGGATTAATAATTTAATTATTGCTAATGATTTACAACACTTGATTTAAATATTTTGAGTAATTATTCGGATCAGCATCCTTATCTTTCGTGTTATTCTCACAGCATTTTATCCTCCACCTCAGCTTTCTTTAAATTGTTGCAATTGTAGGAAATTCGGTCCAGGTTTCTTATATTGAAAATCGAACGACTGAATTCCAAACAATAATAAAATTAAAATTAGGAAAACATGATTATCTCTGTTAAATAAATTAGTTGTATTTACAAACATATATACATGAATTCAAAAGAATTAAAAGTTAGAAAAGATTTTTAAACAGTTGGTTCACAGACAAAACTGACTGAAAAAAATCATTTTATCGTTAGCAAAAACTCACTAGCCGTACATGCTGTTGTTGTTCAGGGTGGATCGCTTGAAGTCGCCGACTGGCCATAAATGCTGTTGTTGGAGATGATTCGTTTGAAGTCGCCGACTGGCCGTCCATGCTGCTGCAAGAGATGATTCGTTTGATGTCGCCGACTGGCCGTCCATACTGTTGTTGGAGATGATTCTTTTGAAGTCGCCGACTGACCGTCCATGCTGTTGTTGGCGATGACTCGTTTGAAGTCGCCGACTGGCCGTCCAGGCTGTTTTTGGACATGATTCGTTTGAAGTCACCGACACATGTTTTGTTTGTTTCTTTTTTCAGCACACGCTGGAAGAGAGACAGTCGCATCTTTGATTTGGGTTCGGCTTGGAGATAGCTACATCTCTGGTCTGAAAAATCATTTATAAGAAGTTTTTTTTTCCGAAAATAGGCTGGAGAAAGATAGAGTTTTAGTTTTCCCTGACTGGTCAAATTTTTCACATAGTGATCTTAATTTCTACCGAATAGACACTGATTTAAACGTTGTGTGTTGTATTGTGGAATCGTTTGACATGTTTGTAATATTGTCTGTTATTGGGTAGAAAATAAAGTTTGGGCGTGTTTTAATATGGTATGCAAACAAGGAGGAAGCTTATATTTAACATTAGGAAGAGGCAACTGAAGTTTCTGGCACATAATGAGGAAGGAGGACCTGGAGAATCTGATACTCATGGGTCGAATAGAGCGAAAGAGAAACAAGGGGAAAACAACGCGTGTCATACCTGGCGGACTTAACCAAGTGGTTGACAGAACGTGGTCTGGGGAGGAAGCCGGGTGAAGGAATTTGTTGAGAACTGCAAGGGATAAAGGAAGGTGGAGGGCCATGATCGCCTACGTCCTGAAAGGTCATGGCACATAAAAAGAAAAGAAATACGTGGGCATATAATTGTGTTGGAAATCGGGTTTATTTTTTATACATTCTTAGCAATTGTTGGAGATAATGAGAGACTTGTAGCGAATATGTCACCCATGGTTGTAACAGGTTGCTGTGTGTCACCAGCTCGTAGTCGGGAGAGTTGCAATTTGTTGCTCCTGAGGTGGAAAACTTTTAGAGTAAATGAATTCAACATGTGGAGGAATTTTATACATATAGTTTTAAATAAAGAATAGCAACTCAAGAAGAGGGAAACTATATTTGTGCGTACACAATGTAACAAACAAGTCGCGTATATATAGGTCAGCATACTTTATTTACATGGGCGAGATATATGTAGAGCGTATTGGCATCTACTACTATTAGAACTACTACTACTCACGGAAATCACGTGAACCCCAGATTCTAGTTAGATGTGGCACAAGACCGAAGGTATGGGGCACCCAGTGATGATAGATCACATTATTCAATCTAATTTAATGAGACAAACTCTCTAACCATTACACCACGTCGAAGTGCCCAAATGGTGATTTTCTAAGAGTAGCTTAGATGTGGCACCCAGTGAGGACCGAACTCACTATTCAGTCTAATTGATTTAGTGAGAAAAACTTTCTAACCATTACACCACGTCGAAGTGCCCAAATGGTGATTTTCTAAGGGTAGCTTAGATGTGGCACCCAGTGTGTATCAAACTCACTATTCAGTTGTAACTGATTTAGCGAGACGAGCTTTCTAACCATTACACCATGTCAAGAGCCTCATAGGGTTGATTTCCAAAAGCAGTACCCAACTTGCTGGTTTGGCGTAAATTCTTAATCATTAATGTGTCTCCTGCTTTTACTCTTTAACCTTTGGTCCCTCCCCTTTGGTTGACGACTATATCACGCTTGAGTTTGCGTTGAGTATCATGATTTTTCTCAAATTCCATTGGTGGCTCTGCAAAGTTAGGCAGTTTGTTACGGAGTTCATGATTCATCATCAGCGTATCAAATGGTGATACGCCAGTCACTGCGTGACGGTTTGTGTGGTGCAGTAATAACATGAGAAACGAGCGTCCAAACATACTCCGATCTCACACTGTTTACACTCTTTCTCTGCCATTTTCTACGCTGTTACTATAAGGTTAAAACATTAAGCTGGTTCTGTGACTCGTTCGACGACATCCGGGTCATCCAACTCTTGGACTTTGTCTATAAGACATCGCCATCGGTTAAATGGAATCCGACCTATTGGTTGAATAACAGGAGTGACTTCTTGATTTATTTTGAATTCCAGTTGATAGTTCTTTAGTTTTCCTAGCCCACTGAATACCTTTCCAAATTCTACATGCAATTCTGGCCATACATCATCTTCAGAACGTCGCAGGATGTTGGCATCAATACCAACTTTCAAAAGTCCTAGCTTTTTGCTAGTTATTCCGCTTAAAATTGATTATTAGGCCTAAATTTGAAAGAGGATGTTTAATGGGGTCGGGATACGATTTGGTAAACTTTGGTAGGAACTTAATTTCCGGTCACTCTTTTTCCAGTTTCTTAGTCTTTTACCGATAATCTCTTGTGCTTCGGACTAGAGTTTATCACTAAGGATAAATCAATATTGTTGATATTCAGACTCAATATATCTTTTGTTATTGATATTGTAGGAATATTATTATTAATAAATAAAAATATAAAATACTACTACTACTACAATTACAAGTACTTCTACTAATAATAACAATAATGATAATAATAATAAATATAAATAAAATAAAATAAAACAACATTACAACTTTGTTTAAAATAAAATAAATAAAATCCAAATAATAAAAGTTCTCCCAGCATGCAACAAAAAACGTTTCCTGCCTGAAAAAGAATACTTCGCAACAAACTCATTCTCTTTGCTACCGACTCTCAAATGGTCAAGACGTCCATCTCCTTTACTCGGCACATTGCTTGTCATAAGAAGACGGAGAGACTTTCTTCCTCTATTACATGCAACCTTAAAACACATGTAACTAAAATACACACACACACAAGTAAACAGAAATAAATAAAATTATATGATTTTAATTTAGAATTTAACATGCTTTTAGTGTTGTTTCTTTGTATGTTTTCTTTGTTGTGAACACGGGGCTATCCCTGCTGGTATGATGTGAGTGATCCCACAATATTTTAAATAGATTGCAGTTTGAATGAATGAGCAAAGGAAGAAGTTTTACCTACCTAATGCCTATAGGGAAACTGAGTTAAATGGAGTGTTTTTTTGTGGGTAGGTTCAAAGGCATCTTGGGTTATGTATATAAATCCCCCCAGTTAATACGAAGCGGAAGCAGATTTCTATAGGAGACAGGAGGAAGCAGAAGCAGTGGAAGTTATAAGAGGAAAAGAATAAGAAATCATGGAATTATATTTGGTTGGATTGTTCAAAGAAGTTAGAATTCTAACAGTTCTCCTGCTTACAAAATTAAAAGAACAATCATTTTCCCTCCAGATCTCTTCTGTGACATAAGTTGGTAAATACATACTTTTCATTATGATTATTTTTCTTTTTCAAGCCAGAATGGTTTAAAGCTTGCGGCTCAGGTTCAGTTCTGCTATGCAAGAAAATGGTAACAGTATACTGTTTTTGAATGTCAAGGCCAAGAAATATATCTCCGCAAGATTTCCCAATATTTAGAAACAATTGTTTTAGTTTTTGTTACTGATTGGAATGTCAACATGACATACACTTTTAATTACATTAGAGCATGCTTAGAGGATATAGCTAATGTAATATAACATGTATATGGTTTGACTTTTAGCTTAAGACTCAGTCTAAAGAGCGATAAGAACTGCGGAGTCAATCCTAAGGATGCGTAGACTTTTCCCAAAATAGAAATGATGGAAGATGACAAACAGTGTGGGCAGCGGCCAGAACTGCACATAAATCTCCATGCACTGAATATTGCTATCATATTTTGTCTTGTGATTCTGCTATGTATTTAGAGATTCTTGAAAATCTAAAGAAGTATCTGCAATGTTACCGGCCCAGACATGGCTGGCATCTCAGCTTCAGTGCCTTTTCCATTGTTGTAAGATTTCCCTGTGCCTTTTCTGTAAATATTTTCATGGTAATTATTCTGATGATCTTTCCTCTTTGGTCCCTTGAATTTATGAAGCTAATCAGAAATGAACCTGAGTTGTAGGAGAAAGGAGGAAGAAGACGAAGCAGTGAACGTTATAAGAGGAAAACAGGCAGAAATCCAGGAATTATATATTTGGTTGGATTCGTCAAAGCAGTTAGAATTCTAACAGTTCTACTGTCGGTAAATTGAAAGTAAAGGAACCAAGGGCATAGGTATCCATTTCCTTCCAGCTCGCTTCGGCAGGAGTTGGTAAGTACGTGCGCTTCAGTGATTTATTTTGTTTTCAAACCACATAGATGGATATCGTCATCACACTAGTGATTTTATTTTTCCTTTCCTGTATTCTTCGTTGAACTCCTTCGATGGGGATCTTGTATGCAATTCATCTCCTCACGACTGTGTTTTTGAACTCTGCTATAATTATTACTACTTCGAGTGACCATTTGTTTGTTTTATGGAGCCAGATGTTTTTAAAGTGACCTTTCTTCATACATATTTGTCTTGTTGACTAGACGATTGGTACTTGACGTGCGTCCTTAAATTAGAGCTTCTTTATGATGGTGTGTCCCGATAACCTAAATGAGACGTCCCAACATCAGATGTTCCTCACAATAAAGTTTGGCTTTTAGCTCTGTATTGTTTATATGGAGGAGAATCTCTAACAAAGTAGTCTGGCTCAGGATTTCGCCATTCCCTTTAGATGAGTGATTACATTTTTTTACTGTCTCTCCCGTGTTTGACTATGACTCCCAGAATTTTTGTACGGGCTTTGTGAATATTTTCCTTCATTGAACCAACTTTCTTAGCAGCTGACAGAGCAATGAATTCAATGTAGACTTTCCACATTATGTCAGTAGAAAATGTTAGTCCAAGAAGATGAAATGAGTCACTTTCCTGTAGGTTAGCATCAGCCATGCTGAGGGAAAGCAGTGAAGGGTTTCTCAGATGATTAATGGAGAGAAGTTTAAGTTTTGAGGTGTTAAAATTAGCAAGTCATCTTTTGCCCCAGGTAACGACGGATTTGAGATCGTTTTGAGCATTGGCTGCCATTTTGAATTTGTTAGACTGATTATCCTTACCTTCGCGGCAGGAGTAAATAATTGTGTCATCAGCGTAGATACCAAGTTGAGAGTTGATTTGATCGGAGAAATCATTAAAGAAAATTAAAAACAGAGTAGGACTAAGGATAGATCCTTGGGGAACACCCGCGTTAGTACGAAAGGATCTAGAGGAGTGGCCGTTCAGGATTACCTTCATTTCACGATGGTGGCAAGTTTTTCATGGAAATAGGCCAAGTCCAGTAATTGTTATCGATGTTTCCATTGTTGGTGGAGGTTTCTTTCCTAACCTTTTGTTTAAAGTAGTGTGGAATATCAGCCTCTTGATTATGTTATTCTTTTCTCTTCAAGATTTTTCTTCTAATCAATTCTCCCCGAGCAAATCGGTAATGCCATTTAGACGCAAAGATTTTAGAAGGAACCGGAAACCCAATCCTAAACAGGAAACAAGGGATAAACTTCTACTCCTGTTCAAAAGACCAGGGAGGAGTGTGAACATGCTTGTTAACCATCGCGCTACAGGTGTCGCTCATTTATTCACTTAGCACTGCCTTTTCTGTCACAAAGCCAGAGTAGTGGCTTTTGAAAATTGACTTCACTCATCTCAGGATATATTTTTAATCATTTCACCCCCAAGGAACGCGATAATGCCACTAAGACGCTACTGGGAGTGAAAGAGAATGAAAAGATTTTAGAAAGAACCGGAAACCCGGTCCTAAACAGGAAACAATGGAGAAACCTCTAAAGGACCGGGGATGGAGTTACATATGACATCGATTTTGGTTGCTACTGCTGTTGATAGTCCTCAAGTGATGTGGTTTATGCTATTTGGTACAGTTATTTGTGATTCTGTAGCGCCAGTACACAAGTTTCGAAGTTTCATCGCCAAGACCCACAGGTTTTACTTGCTCATACTTATGCACTTTCTTTTGTAGTTCTTGTGATCGCCCTCTAGCGAACGTTTTGGCAGACAAGATGGAGTAACTCTAACACTCTAAAATAGAAAAATAGAAAAGCAGTGAAAGAAGGTGTGTGTATTAATATGTTCTTTTCCTTACGCATGCGTGTGCAAAGTTCCTAGGAAATTGTGAAAGACATTTAAGAAGAATTCTTTTTTGGTTCGTAGAATTATTAAATATGTGTGTGTGTAATCTATTAAACGTAGAGCATATATATGTAGTTCTATCCCTTTGCGCCATTTTTCCTATATACTGCTTTGAGCAACACCATCTAACGGTCACTAACAGAACTTCTTTGGCGTACAAGTAGGGTAATCCCTCCTCATTTCTGTCGTCGTGCTCGGAAAACATATCCGAAATGTGCGTAGTATTCTGCTAGAATAGCCCTTTCACTCATTTTCTACCCCAGGCAGCTGAATTTTGTGTAGTACTATGCCAGACTAGGCCTTTTCACTCAATTTCACAACAGACTGAGAAGAAAACCATGTACAGTGTTGACTTGGAGTTACTCCCAGCCGTCGTATGGAGAAGCAAATGACCACATATTTGCATGCGGTTTTGCAAGCGTGCGATAAATCCACGCGTTTATAGAAACAACAGTCTCAGAAGGAAGTTGGGCAGTCTCTCAGGCTTCACAAACGGATATTGAAATGACGATGTTCATTTGAGGGCCCAATAGGACCGCACACTCGTTCTGACCGAGAATAATTGATGTAGTCAGGAGCTGAATAAAACTTAATGATAAGTATAGAAGATTCATTAGTCAGCCCAGGTTATTCTTAACCGGAACATCCACTGAATTAAGTTTGATTCGAACCCTTCGTTCAAACCTAAAGAGATGATTGCTTTCATTCCGTTTCAATGTTAGAAATATCTTTTTAAAAAAGATACCTCATTACAGACAAATTCTTTCAATATTCTACTATAATAGCCTTCTCGATAAAATCAAAATCGATATTTTAAAATGAAATTAATTATGACTAAAGTCTCCTAATGCCATTGTTGAGTTAATTTCCTTCCGCTTCACTAATTAGCATACAAGATGGCCATGTTTAGCTGGTCATGTGATTCTTAATGTTCCAGTCTGTTAACTGGACAGCAAACAGCTTTAGACGGGTAGAAGTCATGAAAAGAAGATGCATCCCGTACATGTGGGAAAAACACCACCATTTGCACTATAACCTGCTAGATTAGTGAAGAAGACCAAATCTTTGTATGATTCGATATCTTTCCTTTTAAATATCGGGGAGAAGGCGTGTAACACGTTTTTACACTTTGTTAACTTGTTTTCTTTCTATAAAATTAAACTTTCATTTACATCTTTCGAATATTTAGATATGTATTTTTATTTTGTGTGTGTGTGTGTGTGTGTGTGTGTGTGTGTGTGTGTGTGTGTGTGTGTGTGTGTGTGTGTGTGTGTGTGTTTAATGTTTGGGCAGATATATGTACCTTTGGCAGGTAATATTAAGGCCTGCCACATATATTTGGAAAACACAACGCCATTTTGTGATAAAATCTAATAATCTTTTTGGCTTGCTCATCGTCTCTCACATTTTCTTATCTGGACATAGAGTGTGTAAAGTTTTTTCTTATTATTATTAAATTATTCTTGCATTTGTGCATAAGTGATTTATTTTCTGGATATAGAATGTGCTAAAACTCTATACAAGAACTTACAGATCGTTCCTGCTTCTAAAACATGGAAACACTCGTGTGCCACAGTTTACTCAACATGGAAATACATATCTTATGTTGCTGGGAATGGATGGATTCCACCAGGAGTTTTGCTACCATTCTTTATTTCAGCAAAACGTAAAATGTAAAGCATTGACAAAACTTCACTGCGGAGATAAAGAAAAAAAGTGCAGGGGATATGTTGACAGTGCACGGTAATAATAGCACAGGTAAAAGTGATACCTGTAAAAATGGCACAGGTAAAATGGCACGGGTAAAAATGGCACAAGTGGGAAAATAGGAAAAATGGCACAAATAAGTCATCCAGGTTATTGCTATAAATCTCACTAGGTTGATCTTTTGTTTCTTCTGCTTTTTTCTTCATTTTGTTGATGCATTTCGTGGATGCAATAACTGCATAATGAGGAGCGTGGTTGTGGCTTTTAGCTGGTCCAGGATCAGTCATATCAAGGCCGGTGGTCATGGTCCAGGATCAGTCATATCAAGGCCGGTGGTCATGGTACCTTTTACAAAAAGATGTTCTCTTAACACGTCTCCATCTGATAGTAGTTGATCTTGCCATCTGTTTTGTATACATCTACCCTTGAAAGGAAATCTCTTTTCCTTTATTACTTGCTATAACTTCCATGATGGGCTTGTGATAGAACCACTGATACGAATGGAAAAATGAACCGATTTCTACGCCAAGATTCAGCCCGATGTTTTCTAGATGTGTGCTCTGTTCAATAATTGAAGTAGAATTCCTGCAATTGAACCACTGACAAGAGAGTTACTGAATAGATAACGTGTGCATTTCATTTTTTCCCTGTATATTTTCGCTTTGTGCCATTTTCCCTATTTCCCCACTGGTCCATTTTTACCCTTGCCAATTATACCTGTGCCATTTTTACCGTGTCATTTTTACCTGTACTATTTTTACTTCTGTCATTATTACCAAAATTCGTTGGAAGACATATAGCAAAGATGATGTGACGGTATAAATAACAATGCTTCATCTCAGAAATTCATTAGAAAAAGGACAGATGGTACACTGAGATTAATATAGCAAAGATGAAGAGACGGTATAAATAACAATGCTTCATCTCATAAATCCATTAGAAAAAGGACAGATGGTACACTGACATTAATATAACAAAGATGAAGATTGGGTATAAATAACAAAGCTTCATCTCGGAAATTCTGAAGAAAAAAATAGCAGATGCTACGTTGAGATATATATAGCAAAGACGAGGAGATGTTACAAATAACAAAACCCCATCTCATAAATTTCAAAAGAAACAAGGTGAATATACATGAGCAAAATATTTTAAGAACATCACAACGATGAGAAAAATTATCAGAAATAAAGCATAATAAGAAAACCTCATCTCATGATATTTATTTGAAGACGTTAGAAGCTACAACAACAAAAATTGTCCGCGTAGATAAAAATCCACGAAGACAAAAGAATTGAGTAACAAAACCTCATGTCAGTAATTGTGAACGAAAAATGAGTAAGTACAGCAGTAAAAATGTTTTAATAACCCAGCAAGTATAAAGATGAAGAATGCACCAATTGTTCGTGTCTTTAAAATTTATCAAAAAATAAGTATGATTACTGAATAATTAAAGGTGTTTAAAATTAATATTTTGGTATTGGAAATTTAAAATTTTATAAATAAATTGTAAGATAAAACTCATGATAGGTTTAAAAATATCAGAAGGTTGGTATAAAATAGCAAAGATGGGGCGACGGTTGAAATAAAACATTTGAACTCAGCAATTCTGAAAGAAAAAATGGTCAGAAAATAATTTGGGATAAAGATAGTTTACATCATTCTCAGATTACAATCGTCAAATTTCGCTCTTGCCCTTTGTAATGATTTAGGTCAGTATATTGCTTTTAGTGAACAGTTTTCAAATTTGTAGCTGTCCCTTTATTTAGATTTAAAACAAAATATTTAAAACAAAATATTTTCTGTTTTAAAATGTCTTTAGCTGACCTATATATTTGATGAAGGTGAAATGCTTTCTTTTTTGGAACGGTGTTCGAAATTCTTTTTGGCCCTTATCTATGATTTAGGTGGAAAATTGTTTTCTTTCTTGAAAATGAAACAAATTGTGATTCTATATTCTCTACGATCAAATCTAAAACGTGAATTGATTAAGAATTGTAAATGTCTTCATTCTTGACCCCGAGGTTGAATTCTCAGTGGAATGCAATCAATCAGTAAAAATATATCAATCAATGCAATAGGAAGTTTCTTTTTATCACGAATATTAATGACAACTGCTGTGCGATTGTAGGGGGCACGGAATAATAATACTATGTTGATTTTCATCCATTTTTTATTAGAAAATTAACCCGAACTTAGATTAATAGTCAAATTTTTTAATTAAAATGGCTAGTGTGTAAAGATTTCAAAAGTACGTAAAAAGGCTACAGCCAATCAATACATACATACACTCACCCACATATGCACATATATATACATATATACACACACACACACACACACACATATATATATATATATATATGTGTGTGTGTGTGTGTGTGTGTGTGTGTGTGTGTGTGTGTGTGTGTGTGTGTGTGTGTGTGTGTGTGTGTGTGTGTAACAAAATGGTAGACTCCGGAAATAAACGAAATGAAAAGAAAAAAGATTTAGGAAACTGATCACGAAGTATGGAAAAGTATATTTACGACGAATTTTTGTTCGTTTTAGTAATTCTTTTAATCATTTCATCCCAAGGAAGGCGAAAAAGCCACTAAGACACAATGGGTTTACTGTGTGTGAAAAATCGGAGAAAAATTATTATTAAGCTTTTTTTACCTCCTGAAAATAGATAAATATTCAACTTTGCAACAAGTCGTAGTTAGTCAAATAATGCCAGCTTCATACATAAACCTATGCAAAGAGATAATGGAAACCGCTACAGATCAAATGACTAATCTACAATTAATGCTACATACCGAATTCACTATGCCTATACGCTCATGTTTCTTGTTCTTCCGTTAACTGTGAATTTTAACCTGTAAACTTTCAAACACACGTCTGTTTCTAAGGAGACTCCAAATACGATTCTTCACTATGAAAAGATAGGTCCACGACAAATCTACTTACCAACGTTTTGTTGTATAAACGTCAATAAATAACGCGTTACTGTGATTATGACTAATTTATTTACTATGTAGTATATTACAACTACATAACAACAACAACTAAAAAGGATGTAACTCTAACTAAACAACTAAAAAATTTCTAAGAGAAAATATTGATATAATGAAAGATGTTGACGTTCCACACTACTTCAAACGAAAGGTTGGGAAGGAAAGCCCCCATCAATATTGGAAAGAGCGATAAAATTTAGCGGACTTGAAAACATATCTTTCTGAAAAAATAAGAGAAAGATTTTATAAACTAGCGCTGGTCAGTGAATGTTTCCTTGTAAGGAAACGGTTAATATTACCGTCTTGTGGCAGTTGAGAATTGTTGCCCTGAAACGAACAGTTGTTAGTTGTTGAGGAGTGTTGTCCCGAAGAGGATAGTTTTGTAGTCGTTGAAGTGTGTTGTCCTGAAATGGACAGTTTATTGCATATCGTTGCTGCTGGCGAGGATGACTGGCTGGCTAGAGCGGCAAGCTGGAACAACTGATGGCTGGGGCCGTGAGCCGACTGCCTGCTACTGGAACACATACTACACTTTGATCCTAATATTTATTTGTAAGAGGAAATACAAAATGTGCCACAAGGGCTAAAAAGTGGGGATGGGGAAAATACTGGTCTTCTCTCGTCTTACCTCAAAACTAGCTAGACTCACTCATTGACCCATTCGTACTTACAATTTTCCTTTCACCATAACAATGCGTTTACCCTTTGCTGTCACACCACGGTCACCAAAATACCTCAATGAAAGCCAGAGGATGAATTTTTTTTTTTATACGACGAGTTGGGGGTGTAAAAATCAGAACCCAATGATTATATACAATGTGAAAGATCTATTAAATGGTGCAGTATAAATAATATTATAAAGAATTAATCATACAAAGAATTAATCAGTAAAGTTAATGTAATTAATGGCGAATTCACTTCGCTAACAGATTTAATAAAGCATTAACTTATTGTATTACTTACATTAATGACGCGATTATTAAAATATTACGAAAATAAATGTATTCCAGACCGAAAGACGTTTTTTTAAAATACTGCACGCTCCCAAATTATGTAACCGTTAATATATAACACACTCTTAAAAAACATCTTTCGGCGTGCAATACATCTATTTTTGTCTTGGAAGTTACCTGAAAGGAAAAAAGATACTAATGCCTGATGATGAAAATATGTTGATTTTCGAAAGTACTAGCATCATTGCAACATCTAATCCATCTTACAATTTTAAACATAAAGATCGCGTCATTGAACGAGTGGTTATTTAGTTAATACTTTATTAAATCTGTTAGCGAAAAGAATTCGCCATTAATTACATTAACTTTACTGATTAATTCTTTGTATGATTACTTCTTTATAATGTGAAAGATATATAAGTACAAGAAACTAAAGAAAACAATATTAGTATGAGGACCCATCGCAGAAAGCAAACGTGTGGCAAAAATCTTGGTTAACTGGGTGAAAACGACAGACTTGAGGAATCACGAAAAATCTTGGCCGCAGAATATGCTTTTCAGGCTTTGACACCGTTTAATATCCAGAATCAGTTTTACAACAATCGCTGGTCCTGGAAGTTTAAGCTTTTTCTACCGTTTGTTTGTTTTTTAAATGTGGGAATGCCGACAGGATACAACAGGCTTATTACCAATGCTACTATAATATGAAACCTTTAAACCTTTATTAAAATTAAGATTACTTCTACTCTTGCTTTGTCTGTTTGTTTCTCTCTATATATCTGTCATGTCCCTTCAGCAATGCTTTGCTATAGATTTCAACCTTTAGCCTGTTTTCTGCAATACCTGTTCTTTTATAACTCCACTATCCTTACGCAACCCATTTGCTCAAACGTGTCAAGTAGGTTACCCTTTCTTTCTCTTTCTTTGAATTTGAGTCTTAAATTCTCCAAGCCTTATTTCCTCATTATTTATCGCCAGAATTTCAGGTTCCTTTTTTAGCGCTATCAGCAGTGTCTTTGTAATTCCTTTATTTAAAATGTCCTCGTTATATCCATAGTATTCTCAACATTAGTCGGTAGCGTCACACCTTTCTCACTTCAAGAGCTTTTCATTTGTGACAAAATTATACAGCATTCACTGTGTAAAGCAGGGGTCACCAAACTACGGCCCGCTGGCCAAATCCGGTCGTCGACGTCAGTCCATCGGCCCGCAGTTTTACTGTGCCACAAATGAGCTAAGATAGAATTATTTATATGGAATTATCAATAGATTGTAGTTAAACTTACTATGTAAAAAGAAATGTAAGTAAAATGCCAAAATTTGGCCAATCTGATTTTTGCATCTGACAGTAATATAAGTTTTAGGAAAATCAATGAAATAAAAAAATTGAGAGACATTTTGCAACTTTTGATATCCGAGCGTCTTTTGTGTAAGTACCTGCAATGAAGTTTCTAAGAAAAGCGATTACGAACCTGCTGCCGTAATCATGTTTTAGCTTGCATTGCCGTGTTTAAACCATTTTGAAGAGTGTCGTATATAAAAAAAGGACTGACTTCAGCGAATTATGTTATATATTTTGCCTGAACTTATTATAAAATCTAAAGTATGTCCAGCCAGCACATGTAACGAGTTTGACTGATGAACATTTGAAAGCATTTCTCTTGGTTGGATGCAGAAATACCAAAACAAATATCAATTATATTTTAAAAGGTAAACGCCAATTTCACAAATCTCACTAACCTTTTGTGCTGCTTAGTTTGTGAGATTCGGGTATGTGCGCACTTGGCATGATATAACTAGTTTATTGGTATTATCGCCTTCTTGGATAACTTTGTAGTAAATAAGTATGTTTGTTTTATTTTGTGCATTCAGTGTATTGTATTGAACAAAATGGTTATCCGACCCGCCCTTGTCATTCGCTGTGAGAAAAATTTGGTGACCCCTGGTGTAAAGGAACTGCTATGGGCATTACTCCCTTCTTATTTGAAGCTTTTAAAAACAACTCCTTAAACTACATTCAAACAAAGACACATGGTTATAATGCCTGAAATAACAAGTAATGTTACTGTCTGCCGCTCGCATTAATCCTAGCAGTCGTAAAATTCGATTTGGAAAGAGAGAGAAAGTTAAATCAAGCGAGGTTGGATACGACCAGTGAATCAAACAGAACCATTTAGTGTGACATACACAGAAAAAAAACATATTATCACAAACAAATAATAAGCAAGAAATGTACAAGTGAGGTTGGTGTATGAAATGTCCGTAGCTGAAATGTCCAATTGTATGAATCTTTTTTCAGGACGATGAAATATGTCCTGGTTGTGATGGCTGCATTTTTGAAGGCGTTAACACGATGCCTTTCTACAGTGACGAACCGATGGAAAAAGGCTGACCCTCGTGACCAATGTTCGGTGAAAGAAAAAAGTGGCAGAAAGGAACTCTTTTTTTATACGCCCTCGCGAGCGATTCTCATTAGTTCTCCAGTAGCCTACGTAATGTCTATTTTTAGTGACGGAACCAAGCGTGAAATGCAGATTTTAATTTCTGCTAAACTCCACAGAACACAAAGTTAATTATTTCGGACGGAGGCCGGTTTAGATGAACCGTGGACGCCACAACAAAAGTCGGTAGAAAATTTAAACAATCTCAGAAATATGCTCCCGAACTGGCCCCTGTTCTCTGTAAACTGTACAATAACCTCTTACTTTCCTGCTTGTTAGAAATCCGCTAGTATTTAAGAACTCAGGTGAACTGTCTGACCCTTCGAAATATTAGCCTCTCAGCCTACTACCTCTTTTGGGAAAATTATTATAGTCCCTAATATACTCTGAATTTGTTAAGCATCTCACATCGGAGTGTTTTCTTTCAGATAAGCAATATGGCTTTTGCTTCTCTAGGTCAATTGCAGACGTACTAACAATTATTGTTGAAAGTGTCACGCAAGACATTTTTTCTCTTCAGAATCTATCATATATATTCATAAGTCTATCATTCATCCATGACTCAAATATTGCTGCCACAATACCTGCTATATATTTAGAGATTCTGCACCTGCTATATAATTAGAGATTCTGGATAAAACAAAAAGCTATATTAGTTGTCCTGACCTGGTTTGTCGTCATCTGTTTCTTTCCCACTGTAATTTAACTTACCTGTGACTTTTCTGCAAATATTTCATAGTAATTATTCGGATAAACTCTCTGCTATGGTATCTAGACTTTACGAATACACAGTACTAAATTGGTGGCAAGGTCTCCTCATTTTACAGTTAAATTATCTAGATATTTCCAGGAGTTCTATGATAATAGTTTCTTTTCTCGTACTTCTTGTTTATGGAACTCCTTTCCGGCTCTCCGTCCTGGGTATTACGATAAACTACATCCGCGTCCAGGGCAAGACGATAAACAATGTCCCACAGCAAAGCCTCTAATCAGGAGGTTTTGAAGAGCGTGAGACTACCTCTTAATTGCTGGTGTTCCCAGGTTCACCCTGACACGGGGTGGTAGCACCTGTCCAGCTATGGACAAATAGTTAACCCCCAAATTAAACCCTTTATTTCGATCACTGGGGTAGACTGTTCTAGTTCAACGAGCCATGTTTGATGGATGTCAGTTATCAGTTATCTCCTGGTAATTTTCCCTCTGAAAGTTCTCCACTGCCTGAACCGGGTATTGAACTCACACTCTTTGGGTTTGTTACTGGATCTAACCAACGCCTTTATCCACCGTACCATGTGTCCTTGAGGACATCTGGGTATGAATTTCTGAGTATTATAAACCTAATTTTTCAGCAACCGTTTTTTACCAGTACTCATATTGCAATTTTGCTGTTATCATTGCATGTTTTTACCAGATCTCGTATTGCAACTTTTTGTTATCATTGCTGTTCTCTGGCACTCCTTATTACTGGTTCCCATATTGTATTTATTTCTATGCTTGGCCGACTGACATCCATCAAACATGGCTCGTGGAACTAGAACAGTCTACCCCAGTGATCGAAATAAAGGGTTCGGTTCGAAATTCCAACCACCTGAAGAAGGCCGGAGCGTACAACGGCCGAAACGTTGTGACAAATATGGCGACAAAGATGAGGACAATAGTCCGAATAATGTAAATACAATACATTTTTGAATAAATTATTACTAGCCATAAAAATCTCGTCGGCATTAAATAACCCACTAAGGAGTTGATATGCCGTAAAACAAAACAAACTAATAATAATAATGTTTCTCTTTTTTTCTTATACTTTCCCAACCAGTAACTCACTGTATTTTAGTGGATTTACTGTCTTGCATGGGGTGATATGATTGAAAAGAAAAATGTGGTTCGGGGAATAATTTGTTTCTCAGAGCGGAAACGAGACTACAGCATCTTGTGGGTGAAGAGAAAAACGCTTTGCACACTTTCGTTTTACACTATTCCACCTAGCGAGCGTTAGGAAAAGTCTCTTGGAAGATAAGATAGGGAGATTTGACTTTATATGGTAGCTCAGCTGCGTAAAAATTTGATTTAAAGTAAATAACAAATATGGCGCTTACCGAACGGAAGATGGCGAATAAGTTTAACAGCTAAATTTGGATTTCTGTCGATCGTTAAAGACGTGGAAGCGCTCATATTTAAAACACTACAAGTATAAGCATCCTTTGTTCAAAAGAGATGTGCGTTTGGCTTTTATCTAGAGAATTATTCTTTATTTCCAATATCCGCTGTTTACTCGTTGCCATTGATCGACCGAGTAAGTTGCGATAAAAAAACAACAAAGAAAAATTAAGATGGAACGTGTAGAATTCGTTTCTGTTCTTTTTTGCGTCGGTAAAAAGACGTAATGACTAGGGGAAAGGTGACAGTATGAAAAAAAAGAAGCGTCTCTACGTTTGGGTGTTAATATTGGAAAATGTCGGGACACAGACACGTTTAAAGCAATGTTTATTTTTGGCGATTACCGAAAATATGCTTTTGGCATCAATACTTGTATAAGCAGAAGTGTATTGCAATAGGAACAATACACAATCCCCGACACACGAACTGGCAACTATATACAAACGCTTTTTTAGATAAATGGTTTCGAGCGATTGACGTAAGTAGGTTTTAGCGAGGACCATCCATCTTTGGACATTGTGAACCGGAGCTACAGAATCTCAGAGAACTGTATGAAATAAGAGAAATCACATCACTTGAGGACTATCAAAAGCAGCAACAACTAAAATAGATAGCACATCTAACTCAGATAGAAAATAATGACACACACAAGATGTTGACATTCTACACTACTTCGAACAAAAGTTTAGGAAGGAAACCACAACTAGTACTGGAAAGAGTAATAACAGCTAAAATGGATAGCACTTGTAACTCAAAGAGAAAATAATAACATAATCGAGATGTTGACATTCCACACTACTTTAAAGAAAAGGTTAGGAAGGAAACCCCAACCAGTACTGGAAAGAGTAATAACATCTAAAATGGAGAGCAGATCTAACTCAAAGAGAAAATAATGACATAATCAAGATGTTGGCATTCCACACTACTTCAAACAAAAGGTTAGGAAGGAAACCCCAATCAGTACTGGAAAGAGTAATAACAGCTACTGGACTTGAGAAATTTACCGGAAAAATTGTTTTATAAATTTCAACCGACACCAGCTGCTCGCTTAATAAATGCCGAATGTTTCCTTATAAGGAAACGTCTCATATTACTATTACCATAACATGCTATCCGCATGTTGTGAAGATAAACGCATCTCTCCACAAGAGGACTTAATACTAGTCCAAATACATATAGACTGACGCTGAAATTCGTTAGTAGAAGGAGAGAAAAAGCAGAGAGTTAGAGATTTAGCTTATCTGCTTGCTACCTATTTCAGCAAGACTACGTCGTCTCTAAGCGACATGCTACTTCTTGAGTGCGTTATTCAAGGAAATAAAGATATAACAGTGGCGACGAGGATGAGATTCGAACACACGCGGGGAATCACAATGGATTATCCCGATTTATATCGAAATCTAAAGAAGATTGAAACATACATTGATTGCTTCGCTGGAACCTGAAAGCGAAATTAAAAGACTGATATGTAAAACTAATAAAGAATTACCGGTCACGATAGACGATATCCAAATTCATTCTAAAAAGAACACGTTTATTAAAAAAAAATATGAATAACGATAATTCGAACTGGAGTGAAACTAAAATTAAACCTGCTAACAATAATACATTTTCTATTTGTGATGGAGTACTTTTGTATGCGGATAGAGTAGTAATTCCGTAATCATTACAAAAAGGACTTTAAAACAATTCCCCGTAGGACATCCTGGAATAGTGAGGAAGGAGTTCTTGATGATTAGCTACGTTTATTGGCCAAAGTTGGGCAAACATATCCAAAATACAGTATCTGTCTATATTTCTGAGATGAGGTATTATGTACACTATTTACATGACTATTGTCTTCATCTTTGTCGCCATATTTATTACAGCGTTTCGGCCGTTGTACGCTCCGGCCTTTTTCAGGTGGTTAGAATGTCGAACTGAACCATTTATTTCGTTCACTGAGGTAGACTGTTCTAGTTCCACGTGCCATGAAGAAGGCCGGAGCGTACAACGGCCGAAACGTTGTAATAAATATGGCGAAAATGAGGACAATAGTCCGAATAATGTAAATAGTATCCAAAATACAGTTACAAAAATGTAATGGCTGTAACTCAGCAGCAAAATCCCCACCTATAAATTATCAAGCATGACCGAGCACTGATAAATCGTGGACAACACTACATATGGATTCAACAGGACCACTAAATGGTTCATACTATTTAATTGTGGTCGACAGTTTTGCAAAATGGCTCAAGATATTGAAGTGTAAACGACCTCTTACCGCAATAACAATTACATTCTTGTGTGAACTTTTTGCCAGGTTTGTAGTACCTGACAGTACCAATAATGGAACTGAATTTACTTCTAGTGAGGTTAAAAATCTCTGCAAAAGCTACGAGACTGAACATTTGACAACGCCGATTTATCACCCGAGGTCAAATGGTCAAGCGGCACAGTTTGTTGACACATTCAAAAGAGCATTAAGAAAAGCTAAAGCCTTGGAAGATGAAGAACGGCATTACAAGAATTTTTGTGCGTGTATCGAATGACGTCAAATATAAACGTCACTGCGAAAATGTCACCTGTAGAGCTCATGTTTGCAAGAAAAGTTAAATCAATTTCTGAAAAATGACTGCCAGGGAATAAGAAGAAAGTTTGACAGTTTCAACCCATTAGATCATTTAAGATCGGCGATAATTTTTTCTTAAATCTTTAAGCCCGGAAAAAAACTGGCAGGAAGGAAAATTATTCAGCGCCTTGGTAGTATGATGTAGATTGTCGAAAGTGGATTATTCCGTTATAAGAGACATATAAATCAATTGAGATCTAGATATACACAGAATAATCAACTAGTAGAATTTAATTTAGCGATGTACATATTTTACGATACTTTTGAAGTGCCTATTCCTAAAACTGAAATTGCAATACATCGTCAGGGTAAGCGAAAACGTAATCTGACTGAAACGTTGAAAGTGGGCCGATATCGGAAATAGTATCTACTAAGGAAAGTGCATATTTAAAAAGTGGGTGTTGTGGAAATTAACACACCTCTCCAGAAGTAGACTTGGACTCGTCCAAATACATACAGATTGACGCCGAGGTATCGTCAATAGAAAGAGTAAACAAGTAGAGAGTTAGAGATCTAGCTTATCTGCTTACTACCGATTTCCGTATGACTGCATCGACTTCAAGCGACATACTACTTCTTGATTGTATTATCTTAATTCAATGTAATGAAGACATAACACTCCACTTGATGTGATGATGGCAGTAAGGTTTCGACGTCGTAACTTTTTATTTAAGTTACGCTTTCCGTGGTAGATTCCTGGGCCATTTGTAGGGGTCTGCCGCCTCTTGGAAGTTATGTGTTAATAATAATGCTCACCAGACTAGTTTGAGGCTCATAGGCTGGACTCACGAAAGTTTAAAGTTATATACAGGGTGCGTAGCATATTTGAGGACACATTGAAGATCGTGAGAAAAACAACCGCATCTTACAAAAACCTAAATTTATTGATACCAAACTTGGTATACAAATGTAGTAATGGTTGGATTACAAGTTTATTCGATGTAACCGCCGTCAGCCATAATACGCGACCGGAATTGTTGATATGCACGCATCACGTGGTCTATTTTGTTATTAGAGATTACTCGGGTTTCAGAGAATCAGTTGTATTGTGGGAACATTGATTAGTCTCCCATTCAACAACGCCTCACTGCTTGGTCTGGTGAGTTAGGTAACTATGTATTTAGTGTAATATTGTTGTGCAGATGGACCGTCATCCCAATTTGGGTCACCACATCTATGTAAACAGCTACAGAATCTTACTGAAGACCTGTGTCGCGTCACAGGTGATGCACATATTGAACATTTGTGAAATCTTTTAGAAATTCTTTATCCCTTTGAAAATCAATTCTGAATTTTGGTAAATAAATCTTTTATTGTTCAACATGAAGTATATTTAATTTTGTTTGTCTGGGACATGCAGTTACTAAGTTATTCGCATTTTAAATAATGTCAATTTTCTGGGGACACTCTGTATATATATATATATATATATATATATATATATATATATATATAAAGACATTTATATATATTATGTTTAACGTTCTTTTTATAGATACAAGTATTTAAGCAAATGCTCTGTTTTATAATAAACAGTATTAAATAACATTTACCGGCCTGAATGTCCGAGAAATTTTCATAGAAAATTTTCGCTCTCCGACAGTAATCGAACCTGTATCCTATACGGAACCATCATTTCGCGTGATGTGCCTTAACCTTTCGGCCACAGAGCAGCGTCTGGTTAGCAAGGTCGATTTTACTATCTTTAAACTTAAATCTTCCATGAATCTCTTCTATTCATATCTGCTCTAGCGTATCAAATGTAAACAAATGACGTCATATATTTTAGAACTGGACATAGTCCGACAATTTATTTAAAGACATTAGACAACTGTAAATGTTTATTGATAGATTCTGATTTCAGTTCCACATACACACGCAGAAAAAATGAAAAATACTGGATTTTAAAATTAAATACATATAAACTAGGGTTAAATAAAGACATGGGTATTTTAAATCTTTATAAATATTTCAATACTTAAATATTTTTTCAGATATAGTTAAAAACTTTTTTACACAACATCTAAAAATATTATTACACTTAGATTTATGTTAAAAATATTCGAACAGAGTTGCATTCCATATCACGTGACGTCCGCGTCTCGCGAGGGACGCAACTTGCAAACAAACCTCTAAAACCAGTTATTTCTGAAGAAAGATCGAGGTCGATCTGAAATATCAAATTACATATATAAAAAAATATAAATAAATACTTTCATAAAAAAGATTATATTTTTTAAATTTACAACTTCTTAGTTGTTTATATATATATATATATATATATATATATATATATATATATATATATATATATATATATATATATATATATGAAGCGTGTTCCAATATCTTGGATCGATTTTAAATGTGAATTAAGTTTGAGCATCTAATGATTTTTCTTTTTCTTTCAGATATAACATCTTAAGTCTTTGCCAATTCCAATCATGGAAAGATTAACAATCAAACAACGCCTTAAAGTTATCGAAGCCTATTACGAAAATAGATGTTCAAACAGAAATGCATTTCGCGCATTTTGCGATTTTTTGGTCAACATAATCGACCAACCGAAAGTGCAGTTGGAAACGAAGTAACGTTGTTGTTGAGAGGTTCAATTCCTGCGCGCGATGACGTATCGAGTTGCCTGGATTTTCGTCCACATTCTCGTGAACTGCAGCAATGCTTTCAGCTGAACGGCGTAAACGAGCACGCAATGGTGTTTTCTCATCTGCCACCGACCCAGTTTGTCTGAATTCACGAACAATTTTATCCAATTGCCCTCTGGAAACTTTGACACGTTGTTTAATTGTTAATCTTTCCATGATTGAAATTGCCACAGACTTAAGTTGTTAAATCTGAAAGAAAAAGAAAAAAAAAATCATTAGACGCTTAAACATAATTCACATTTAAAATCGGTCCAAGTTATTATCCAACCTTCATATATATATATATATATTAAAGACATTTTTTATATGTTTAACGTTCTTTTCATAAATATAAACATGATAAATGTCTTTAATAAATTGTCGGACTATGTCCAATTCAATATATATAAATATATATATATATATATATATATATATATATATATATATATATATATATATATATATATATAGCATAATGAGAAGCCACGTATACTTTCTTAATATGTATATATAGAAAAAAAAAAAATTTGAGATTTCGCTTCAACAATCATAAACAAACCATACGTCAAAACAATCCTTTATTCCCCCATAGCTGAACATTTTAAATCTGTATAAATATTTCAATAGTTAAAATATTTCTTTAGATATAGTTAAAAAAAACCTTTTTAAACAACATCTAAAATACTATCATTAGATTTACGTTAAAAAATTCAAACATAGTTGCATTCCACATCACGTGACGTCCGCGTCTAACGACGGACGCTGTAAAGTGTAAACAGACTCCCAAATACAGTAATACAGTAATTCAGTTAATTTCTGAGGAAGGACCGAGGTGGTCTGAAATATTAAATATATATAAAAACATATAAATAAATACTTTCGCAAAAAACACCTAATTTTTTTTCAGTTATTTTATACATATATATATATATATATATATATATATATATATATATATATATATATATTGTATACATGAGTATGTGTGTGAGAGGGGTAGAGAGAGAGAGAGAGAGAGACAGAGAGAGAGTGGGAAGTTTGTTCAGAAAGAATCCAGCCATTAGGGAAGAAATGGACTCCCCAGACATTAATCCATTTCAAAATACTCCACTTGGATTTGATCTTTTCCCTTCTTCTTTTCAAAGCAGTCTGCAAAGTTTAGCTTCTGAGATCGCTATTAAATGCTTAGCTGCATTCTTCTAATCTCATTCATGAAGTTTCAAATTCTATATTAGCCTGGGAAATAGCCAGCTGATCCAGGGAACCAAGTCTGAACTGTAGTGGCGGAAGCAGTGACAAACCTGCGTGATGCAATATTTAGCGAAAACCTCTGCACCAGACCTGAAAAATCTATTCACACGGTCATTGCTAATGCAATAGTTACACTGTGCACGAGCTCTTAACATCGTCTCATTTTCACGGAAACTACTCCATGAATAGGTTCTACTCATTCATGCTTGTTCGGTATGGTTTAATTAATTTCAAATTACATCCAAGCCGTGCCAATGGTTCTTTAGATATTCAAAATGGTTGCATACTTTCGGAACAAATCTCGTGGAACCAAGAAGGAGAGAATGGTGAAATGGCTCTCAAGCGTGGACTTCATAGTGAATAATTCCAACAACTCGAAATTCATCTCTGTTTCTTTTTGGGATATCTCTGTCTCCAAGTTTTTCTTCCCTCTGTTGTGTGTGGCCAAGAATTAAACTCTCAACTCATTGGGTCAAGTCACTTTTTGAATAATTCGGCAAACGCTTTTATCCACTAGGCTATGTGAAAAAGGCCGAAGTGTACACACTG
>OZ038503.1:67067555-67147555 GCA_964036315.1 Acanthosepion esculentum | reverse complement strand
GATATTATTCGATTAGTTTGAATCATAAACAATTTTCCGCTTTTCTTTATCAACTTTATTCTTCAAAAATAATATATACATAGTATTTATATTTATATAGAGAGTGAAAAAGAGGAAGCGAAAAGACAGTGAGTGCCTATTTGTTTACTGAGGTAGATGCATTTTCCCTATAGGCACCGATGTTTAAGGTTTCAGAAAATTTAAATGCTCGGTGTTCAGAATAGCTCCCCAGACCACGCGTGAACAGGAAAATGAATATTATTTCTAAAGTATATTCCGTGTAAGGACCCCAAAAGATCTGAATGCCCAGTTCGCTGAATTGCTTCTTTGTCCATAAGTGTAAAGGTAAAATGGATATTATTTCTAAAAAGAATATTCCCCCAAACACTTATGAAAATCTGAATGGGCGGTACTCTGGGCCGCTTCTCAGACAATAAGTGATAAATATGGATATTATTTCTAAAGGGATATTCCCACAAACACTACAATGCTCTAAATTGCTCCCCAGGCAATAAGCGAAAAGGAAAAATGGATATTATTTTTAAAGGGATACTACCGAGGAGGCCAGAAGATTTGAATAAGCGATGATTTGAATTTGTAGAGTAGGCGGAAGCGAACAGAATCAAATCAAAGGAGCAAATGTATTAGAATTTAATCTGAGAACCGCTACTAAAATGTTTTACGAGTTCACGTTCTAGCCTCTTTTCTGATCTTTGCCACGACTTTTACCCCTGCTTTCCAATCCGGCTCCCAGAACCTTGATCCTTATCAGAGATAAGAATATATTTTCGAACGAACGAGAAAGCTGGAAAATATAAAAAGGAATGTGACAACCCCTACTCTGACCATGGTGTCATAGAGTCGGAGGTTAACGCTCGCAACTTGTCGGACTTTTGCTTTCAAAAACCTGCTACCAAACCTTTGATTCTTATCAGAGATAAGAATATATTTTCTGACGAATGCGAGGGCCGGGAAAGTTTGTAGCCATTTTGGAGGGAAACGCTGTAGTTATTTCTGAGCCTTCTAATTTCGATAAATACGGAGATTATGCGCCTCTTTGGTAGTGGGTATTGGACATCGTCTGTGATAATATCAAGTCGGCGACAGTAACACTCATCTTCGGAACCTGTTTCAAGGAAGAAATCTACATGCTGGGCTCTAAAGACAGAACGTCGGCCATCTTCTAAAACTACTCGAGATCTGCTTCTTATGACCTTCAAATTCCTGTCGTCGGGCTACGAACCCACTCAAATACAAACTACCGATCTTCCGATTGTTTCCCTCTCAACGAGAGCTCTGAAGAAATCCTATGTGACTATTAACACCTTAAAAATAATTTACTTGCTTAAAGAACTTTTAAGCAAGTCTTTATGAATACTTTTTCTTCCTTTAAATTAAAGGACTTTTCTTCTCCCTTTCTTTCTCTCATATTATATATTTTTTATATACATTTACCTTTTTATGTGTATGCAAATAAGCATTTTCTTCTTCTATGTTACACCCTGAGCAAGAGTCAGAATCTTTATTCTTCTGCCAAAATGAGAGAATTATCCGCACTAAACTTTCAAGCCGTTGTTGCTTTAATCGATTCTTTCACCTTTAACCTTAACAATTTCATGTGGGAAAGCCGGGACAAATTTCCCACAAATGACAAAAATAAGCACACCACGCACGCGCTCTGCGCAGCCTTATGGGTTTCAAACGTACTTCAATTTTTTAATTTTGTCATGTACTCCTTTGATTTGATATTTCCGCCTATTTTACAAAGTGTTCCGTAACCCATGGCTGTTAACCCAGCATAAATTGAGAGTTTTATATTCTAAACTTAATAATTCGAAAATGTGCTTTAAAACCTTTTTTGTTCATTGAAAGAATCACTTTCAGGCTTCAGGTACTTTTACTACTACAAGTAATACGCCTCCTACTACTACTCTTACCAACGTTAGTAATCTTACTATTACTACTACTGCTATTACTCCTAGTATTACTACTACTACTACTTATTACTACTACAACTCCTACTACTACTCTTATTTCTACTAGTACTACTAACCATTACTACTACTATTCCTACTACTAGTAGTACTGTTACTCTTATTCCTACTACAACTCCAAATACTACTACTACTTTACTACTCTTACTACTCCTACTAGTACTACTGCCCTTACCACTACGACATTTTTTACTATTACGACTTATACTATGACTACTACAACTCCGCCTGATCCTCCTCCTACTTTACTACTGTTACTACTAGTACTATTACTAATACAACTCCTACTCATACTTTACTACTCTTGCTACTACAACTACTTTTACAGCTACTACTACAACTCCTCCTCCTCTTACTACCACTACTTTTACTAGTATTACAACCCTTACTCCTACTTTACTACTTTTACTACTACTACTACTCTTACTACTTTACAATTCTTCCTACTACTACTACTATTGCTAGTACTCTTACCATTACTGCAAATACAACTCCTACTTTACTACGCTTGCTACTACTACTACTCCTACATTTACGACAACTCCTCCTCTTCTTACTACTCTTCCTCCTACTACTAGTACTAAGACTACTAAACTTACTACTATTACAACTTCTACTCCTACTTTACTACTCCTACTTTACTACTCCTCCAACTACTACTACAATAGCAAGTAATCCGTAATCTCTACTTGGATAAACTACCTGAATGTGATTAGAGAACGAATTCAGTACTTTTGTGTGCTGTATGCCTTCAGGGCGTTTGCGATTATGGCTCTCTACAATTTCTTCCCCTTTGTAGCTCTTAAAAAATGTTGTCTTTTTGTTAGCCACAATGTTCAAAGAAAGATAACCATTGCCAAAACTCTCAGGCTTTATTTGCCCAGAGCTTTTTTTTTCCACCTTTGATCTTAGGAACCGGTGTACAGCTGACAATTTATGTATTTCTGAACTGGTTTGGCACCATGTATGCTATCTATATTAATGTCTTTAACTCACTCAAGTTTTCATGTTAATGTTTTGGTTTCGTCTGATATCACATAGCAGTTCAGTACTCTTCCGGATATGGGTAAATAGCAGGACAGACCAGGTTCTATAGCCTTGGATGGCAACTGATCTATCGCAGAAAGAAATGGCAACCTACTTCGGGAAAAAAAAACTACCTCGTCAGTCATGTATCGAAAGATACATGATCGCCTAAGCGTGTATCAGGCATGGCACATAAGTGACTGCCTTGATTTCCTGTTTCTTAATACTTTGCTTGGCTTTTGGAAGGCAAATTTTGCTATATCAACCCCCCTTCCTATTTCAGTGTACCACTTTCTTCGTAGCTATTTAAATTATTGTGCTTACTAGATTTCGGTATCTCCAATTTGTGTAATTTGCATGTTGTGCTGTTACTTTTTCTGACAACCATGCATTTTCTTCATGCAAGTGTTGTTTAGTCTTTTATTCTCGCTTTACTTCACTACCTTCTGTAGAAGTTTTTGTAGTTTCCATTCTGTGTCAGGTATAACTCGATCTATTTAACCTAAACAGCCGACTGTAAGTATATATGCTGATGACACAACTATTTACCCCTGTCTTAATAGCAAGTCCGGTAGGTCTGACATAGTAAACTTGATAGCTGTTCTCGAAAATGACTTCCAATCAGTTCTTAACTGAGGCAAGAAATGGATTCAAAATTTTCACACCTCCAAAATGAAACTGCTATCTTTTAATCACCATAAAGATTTTTTTTAACCTTCCGTCAGCATAGCTGATGCTCAGGTGAGCAATTCATTATGCCTTCTTGAATTTACATTTTCCACTGACCGGAAGTAGAGTGATTATATTGAACTAATTGCTCGACCTACTCCTAGGAAAGTTTGTTCACTGTGCCGTGCCGGAAATTTCAACTTTCTCTTTTTGATTGAAGGAATCAGATTCCTTGTAGGTTCCGTTTCCATTTTCCCATTTTCTTCAAAACTTCCTAGTTGCTAAGGCACTCCTACCATGGTATTCTCAGCATCCTTCTATAGAACCAAATCTCTGTTCCATGAAGCCTCTTCTTTATCTGTGAAGAGATTGTCCAGCATTCACTGCCACATAGTTGAAATAATACTGTAGAACAGTTCAGCATTCTTTCGTTTCTAACGAAAATTTCCTTATCTTTTAAAACGCATCTTTTGCTATCCCAATTCGCTTTCAGTTTTGGGTATCACGTTTTCCGTCATCTGTTAAAACACTTCCAAAATATTTATATCCCCATTTTATAGTTTGCATCATAATCCTTTCCTCTTGCTGACAACCATATATTCTGTCTTCTTAGTTAGTCCTTTCTTCTCGCTCTCATTTAGTACTTTACCTCGGAAGTACTGCTATCAACATTGTAGGGATGGAATAAATCCAGCGAGAAGACACATCCTTGTCTTACGCCCTTTCAATTTTCTTTTCTATCCGTATACATGAGGTTTGCTCTCACTATATGTCCGGAATTGTTCCAACATCTATCCAGAATAAATCAAGTGTTTTTAAGCATTTCACTCAAAGCAAGGCAATAAAGCCACTAAGACACACGATGTTACTGAGTGTTAGAGAATTTGAGAAAAATATACTTTGAAGAATAAAAGAACAAGAATTAAGAAGACAGAAGGTAACGATTGACACTGTATTTTTGAATATCAGGGTATCAAGAATTTTACAAGCAAGAAGTGCGATATAAGCTGTTAGCATAAAACTTACGGTTACTTCTATCCATTTAAATTGTAAAAAGATGAAACCTTGGAATCAATCTAGTCAGTTATGTGCTATGCTTAGGCGATCATGTACCTTTCGATACATGATTGACGAGGCAGATTTTTTTCCCCGCAGTAGGCTGTCATTACTTTCTGATGGTTCTATAGCCTTGGATGGCAACTGGTAAACCAGTTGCCATCCAAGGCTATAGAACTCGGTCTGTCCTGCTATTTTTTCATAGCTGGGGAGAGAAGAAGAGGATTCATACCTTTCC
The DNA here is from genome assembly GCA_964036315.1 of Acanthosepion esculentum. Lineage (NCBI taxonomy): Eukaryota > Metazoa > Mollusca > Cephalopoda > Sepiida > Sepiidae > Acanthosepion > Acanthosepion esculentum. The sequence continues at coordinate 67,142,572 of OZ038503.1, read as the reverse complement.
CAAGGGTATTAGCATGTAAGTGAATGTAATGGATTCGACTCTAATTCTCGGATTCCTCAATCCAAGCCGCTATGCATTACTCCACCGTACCTAGTACTGCGCTTAAATTCATAAAGTCTAAGTAATATTTATTTAAAAAATACAAACATGTGGCACAAGGCCAGAAGGAAATATTGGAAAGGCGGACTTTCAATCTGTCTTATCTTAAACTTACCCAGTATTCCTTACACCAAAACAACACATTCTTACTTACCATTCCTACTACATCACCGTAATACCCCAGCGTCTCTATGAAGTCCTAACTAGTTTCCATATGTACAGTTTGTCTTGTGGAGGTGGGAATAAAAATAACAACTTAGAGGAAAATTCATCAGAACAATTACGATGAAAGTATTTATAGAAGAGGCACAGGGAAACTGCCTAGAAGTTTTCCTAGAAGTTCAAATAGATCCTTGTGTTACACCTTATCAAAATCTTTTTGCTTTGTCTTAAACTATATGAAGATGAAGATATTTATCAAATGCCTGTGGAATAATGAAAATACTTAATTTTAGAACCACAAACTACCGAATTTACTGTATATAAACTATTTTTTCCTTTTTATAAATATATTGTTTCCTCTCATTAAACATGTTTGGCTAGAATTTTATTACGGAATTGTCTTTGAATACTTCAGGAGGAATTAACTTCCTAAAACCAGAATAAGGTCAAGTGACTTTATTCAATTCATAGAAACAAAAAGGAATCTTATACTTAATACCAGGAAGAGACAGTTGAAATTTCTAGAACACATAATGAGGAAAGATGGCTTGGCAAATCTAATACTCACAGAACTGATTGAAGGCAAGATTGACAGAAGAAAGCAACGCATGAGCTTGAGTAAATATATAGCAGAACAGGGTTTAGGTGATATAACAAAACGACAAAATTTATTAACAGCTAAAAAGGAGAGGAAATTGTGGAGAGCCATGATCGCCTATGCCCTGAGGAGACAGCATATAAAGAAGATATTTATTCACTCGTATTCTTCATTGTTTTAACTGCTGTTCCATGTCGTATCATACAAAATGTAGTTTAGAATTTCAATAATTGTAATAAGATGTGATGAAGGTCTATACATTGGCTGACGTTGTAATCAAATTTTGCAGAATTTATTGGATTATGTTAATAGGACTGTAATCAGATATTGTCCAGCGTAGAACAGATCTTTTCACCCGGTTCGGGATATAATAAAGATTGGGTAGTCTTCATTAGCGCTGGCATCCATACAGACATCCATTTTTATAGTAAAATATTTCTCTCAGAAATCTTCTGACACTTTTATTGAAAAAGAAATTTTTAAAAAAGTTAAATAAATGTGATGATAGGGTGATAGTTTCTTGTCACGTAATGTGAAATCAGTAAGCTGGGTTCGAATTTCTACTCTATTGCGCGAACGTTCTCACTAATGCCGTTGGAAAATATACGCATCGACCCCTTCGTCTTTGCCCATCAGTATATAGGCGATGAGGGCTATCCACAGCTTCCTATCCCTGCTTTCGATATCTCTCTTGCCCTCAATACGCCCAGTGAGGATTCGGTTTTCTAAGCCCTCCATCCCCATTGTATCCAAGAAATTTCAGTTTTCTCTTCCAGATTCTTCCTATTCCACAGGCATTTGATAAATATCTTCATCTTCATATAGTTTAAGACAAAGCAAAAAGATTTTGATAAGGTGTAACACAAGGATCTATTTGAACTTCTAGGAAAACTTCTAGGCAGTTTCCCTGTGCCTCTTCTATAAATACTTTCATCGTAATTGTTCTGATGAATTTTCCTCTAAGTTGTTATTTTTATTCCCACCTCCACAAGACAAACTGTACATATGGAAACTAGTTAGGACTTCATAGAGACGCTGGGGTATTACGGTGACTGTAGTAGGAATGGTAAGTAAGAATGTGTTGTTTTGGTGTAAGGAATACTGGGTAAGTTTAAGATAAGACAGATTGAAAGTCCGCCTTTCCAATATTTCCTTCTGGCCTTGGATGTTGACCAGTCTAATAGAAAAATAATTCAGAATTAAACAAATATAGATAATGAGTAGGTTATATATATCGTGGACTCTCCCGTCGTATTCGACGTATGAGGGTCGAGCAGATCAGTTTCTAGGAACCAACGCCAGACAATCAAGGATATTTGATTTCGGATTTGTCTTCGGAAGTTCGATCTTCTTGAGAAACGTAGTAGCAGAATCAGCAACTGACCGTAGTCTTTATAAAGAAAAAACCGTTTTCAAAAATAAATACTGTCTTCCTTTTCCTTCGCCAGGTGTTAGGCTTGTCGACCCTAATAAAAATCGTTCCTCTACAACCGGTCATATAAGCAGTACTTTTCTTGTTTCAGAAACGTAGACCCTCGGACTCTGCTGTTAACAAAAGGCGTAGCTTTTCCACAGTCAATTTTTTTTAATATTCTATTCCTATTTTATGAAATAAATATTTTATAAAATCTCAGCCTGTCTTGTATTTGGCTTTCATTCTGTATCGTTCTGTTCAAAACATATAGAGTGGTATGGTTACGATCACGGTTGATATACCTCACACTTCAACAGTTTTAACAAACAGGTGTGTTTCTTTTCACCAATGTTCATCATGTAACATTCATATCAGCAAAATATTATCTATTTTTATTTGTGTTATATCTGCGCGAATAAGCAAGTCAGCGATGGAAAAAGTAATTATCAAGTCAACGTAAATATTGCTTTCCTACGTCAACGAAAGAAATCTCAACAGATGAAGCCTAGAACTCTTTTTATAGCCAAATGTGGCCTTCAGTTAATGGATTTGTGATTTCTGTTTGCTAACCTTGCTGGGAATAATGATGAAGTGTTTTTATTAGCTTAAAATGCAAACAATATTCAATGTTGATCTGTTCGGAATAATAACAAGATCTTAGCTTTTTTTTTCGGGTTCAGTAAGAGCAGAATGACAGAGGTAATGAAGCTTCCAACTGGCATCACAAGTTGTTCCACATGCTTGACTTGGTTTTAAAGTGTGTGTGTGGGGGGAGGGGTTGCTAGTCAAGAAAGAATATTACCATTTTATATTTCCCCTATTCTAAGCATTATTATATCTATGATACAATAACGGTCGGAACAGAATAGCTGAAAGAAAAGCAGTCATCACTTTCCAGTCTCGCGTCTCTGCGTCCTTGTGGGTGACAAATTATTTACCGCACTGCAACCCCCCCCCTCTCTAACTTCTCTATCGCTACTTACACGGAAAGTCCTCAGACGAACTACAATCTTCAGTTCCACTAGTTGTAACCTTCACGGCTAGAACCCTCCATGCTGCTCATATTGTAGCCAACCACCCTCATTCCTCATTGTTGAGAAGTAAGTTCCACCCGAATACAGTCACTGCTCCGTGGAATCAACTTCCAAGAGGTTGGTTTCTCGATCACAACAAGCTTGACCAGTTCAAGTCTAGGGTTAACCGTTATCTTTCCCGCCTAAACTATGCTTCTTACTCTGTAACCCTCCACGTCGAGTGGCTCTTGCGCCTTGACAGGATGTTTCTTTTACAATATTTACATTGTTCGGACTATTGTCCTCATTATTACTGTCATGTACACGAAAAAGTGCCAGAAAAGCTATAATAACAAAAAAGTTGCAATATGAGCTCTGGTAAAAAACGATTTTACTGAGACATTAAGTTTATAACCCCCCCCCCCCAAAAAAAATTAATGCACTGACACACATAGCCCAGTGGATAAAAGCGTTGGTTAGATCCAATGACTTTAAGCGTTGTGAGTTCAATACCTAGCTACAGCAGTGGTGAAACAAAAACTTCGAAAGTTGAGATAAAGTAAGATAACTGAGACATCTGGAAGAGGCATGGCACATGGAACTAGAACAATCTAGCCCGTTCGACGAAATCTAAATTGCGTTTTACACTATCCAAGCTTGCAGCAAGCGGTCACCATCTAGTTACTAACCAGCTTTGACGTTGCTTAACTTCGGCGATTGTACGGGAACCGGTGTTTCAACGTGATTTGGCCGCATGCTAGAATGACTTATAAAATCCGATGACATTATTTTCTCTGAATGATCCAAAATATTTCCTGAATTCTTTCTTCCGGTTTCTCATCTGTTTCTATATATTTCTTTGTGAATTTGAACTGAATTCAAAACTCAGTGTCACTTTGTTCTAACTCCAAATTTCACCTGATGTTTTTGTCACGTCCAAAATTAGATTAACTCATGGCGCCTAGAAGAGGCTCGCCTCACTCACAATTTTACAGTTTGTTTTTTGCACTCTCTAACCTTGTTCAATACTATTGTATAATCTGTTGTTATTTGTTACACATAAGTTGAATTGTTTATTTTTGACTCTGCCTCTACTAATTCTTACACCTGTGACCTGGTTCAGTTAACCTTCCTCCATTGTCTCCTTACTAGTCAATCCCGGTCGTTGGTTCGTCCACAACAAAAACACCAGTGTCTTTTATAAGTATGAAGTTTACATACTTCTATAAGATGATACATTAGCTCTCTCTCTTTCTTGCCCTCTCTCTCTCTCTCTCTCTCTCTCTTTCACTCTTTCTTTAATTTTGCCCAGAAGAAAATCACAGTACTTGGTTTTTCCACAACAAAGCCACTTTGTATTTTATAAGTAGAAGGTTTACACACCACTATAATCTCTCTATATATTTCTCTCTATATCTGTCTGTCTATCTATAAATTTAACATGTATTCATATAAAATTACATATAAGAATCTATCTATCTATCTATCTATCTATCTATCTATCTATCTATCCCTCCTTCATTGTTCCTTTCGTAGTAAATCATGGTTGTTGTTTCCTTCGCAAAAAGCCCACCAATATATTCTATAAGTAGATATACCACTACCACGTGATGCTTTATAGCTCTCTCTCTCTCTCTCTCTCTCTCTCTCTCTCTCTCTCTCTATATATATATATATATATATATATATATATATATATATATATGTATATTACCGAGAAAACCGGGTTTGAATGCACGGTACACTTTCTGACGAAAATCTTTAGTGACAAGAGCTCTCTGTTTAATGCTCAGTGGACAAGCGACCAATATAAAAAGTCAGAGCAAAAATCTGAAGGAAGAATTAAAAAAATGTTTTCCAGATGTTCTAGCAAATGAACTGGGTCGGTGTTCAATGCAGATTTTCAAATAAAAAATGGTTCGACGCTAGTATTCGTAACATTAGAACAAGTTAACGAATTGTTGGACAGACTCGAAAGAATTGGTTTTAATAGAAAAAAATAACCATTCGAAATGGGCTGCACCAGCGGTGTGCGTAAAGAAATAATAAGATGCGGGTTTGTGCGGCTTTCTTGACAGGATTAAACAGTTGTTTCGAAACACATAACTACCCATTACCAAGTCCAGAGGAATTTTTTCGAAGTTAAACGGCGGAAGAATATTTTCAAAGCTGTATCTCTTTGAAGCATAGTTACAAATTCAGATGGAAAATGAAAATTCTGAATTAACAACCATTAGTATGCACAGAGGATTATATAAGTTTAACCGATTCTTTTTGGGATAAAGGTGGCACCAGCTATTTTTCAACAAACCATGAATAACATGCTTGTGGATAGTGATTTCGCAATGGCGTATTTGGACGACATTTTGATCAAAAGTGCACCGAAAGAACATGTTGGGCATGTGAAAACAATTTTGGAAAAACTAAGAGAATACGTATTCAAGCTTAGTGAAGAAATATGCGAGTTATTTATTCCGAAAATTAAATACCACGGTTAAATTATTGATAAAAATGGTAGGCAACCAGATTCGTTGAGGGCAAATGCAATTAAAAATATACCTCCACTTACAAATGTAACTACGTTACAAGCTTTTCTAGGATTGGTTAATTACCATCAAATTCATATACATAATATTTATAAGTTAAGGGGTCCATTGAACGATCTACTTAAAAAAAGGAGGAAAGTGGAATTGGAATGATAAATATCAGAAGTCGTTTCACGAAATAAAAATTTTAGATTTACGTCAGATTTATCATTACCGCATATCGACCCAAAAGCAGAAATTGTGATGGCATCAGATGCTTGCGAGTACGGTATTGGAACGATGTTTTTACACAAATACGATGGCGGTAAAATGAAAACCTTTGCTCATACTTCTACCAGCAGAGAAAATTACAGACAGATAGAAAAAGAGCGTCTAACAATTAAATTTGTCTTGAAGAAATTTCATAAATTTATTCATGCAAGAAATTTCACGCTGCAGACAGAACACAGACTTTTATTAACAATACACGGTTCAAAGAAAGGTATATCTACTCATACAGCTAATAGACTACGACGCTGGGGTACCATTCTATTAAACTATGGTTTTACGATGGAGTACAAAGCATCTAAAAAATTAGGATATGCGGATGGATTATCTAGATTAATACCTAAAAATGTGGAACCACTGGAAGACACGGTCATTGCAGCATTAAAAACGAAATGAAAAAAAAATTATGGGCAACGTATTACGAGAGGTGCCATTGACCTTGGATGAAACAAAAGAAAATCCGGAAAATGATGTCTTTATTGTGAAAAAAAAAAAACAATTGAAAGGAAGTAACAAAGTACGAAATCCAGATTTAAACGCGTACTCGATATGCGACGGTCAACGAGTTGTGATACCGAGTGTGTTACTGAAAAGAATATTAAAGGATTTTTATTGAGGGCATCCTGGTATTTCAAGAATGAAATTCTTGATGAGAAGTTTCTTATATTGGACCAGAACAGTCGAAGATATTGAAAGAACAGTGAAAACTTTTAAAGATTGTACTCTTGCTGCAAAACTACCTATCACAATCATAGAACCTATGAAAGACAGAAGTCCTGAAGACTGCATACAGATTTTGCAGGTTCTATGAATGTATCGTATTATCTTGTGGTAGTTGATAGTTTCGCATATGAGGCCGGAAATTTACAAATGCAAAAAATCGACATCCTCAGTGAAAGTGAATTTCTTGCATGAATTGTTTGCGAGATATCGTATACCAGATACCATAGCCTCTGATAACGGTGCATAATTCACAAGTAAAGAATTCCAGGACTTTTATAATATGTTCTTTAGGGGACGCAAGTTCGAATCCTGCTGGAGAACGTATATTTTTCTTACAAAATTTGTCGAATATTCAGGCCGGTAGATGTAAATAAATAAATAAACTGTTTAATAAAAAAAAAAAAACAGAGCATCTACTCAAATATGGGTATCCATTAAAAATAACGTTTGCTTAAACACACACACACACACACACATACATATATATATATATATATATATATATATATATATATATGCTCTACGTTTGTATCGAGCTCTTTAGTTAGTTGTTTACTCGTATCGGGGTTTTTTCTTTGGGCCTTGAACCTGTATATATGCGATTATTTTCGACAGACTTCCATGTTCCTGGCTCTTTCTTTTTTAAAAACCTTTTTTCCCCTTCGTGATTGATTTGGCTATTGTTAAATCAAGTATTCGAAGGTTTTTCGACACGAGTATAGTTACCTATATGTATATATATATATATATATATATATATATATATATATATATATATATATATATCCAAGTTAAAAAGTTAATTAAAATATTAAAGTAATAATAAAAATAGAGCATTGATAATATTATATAGAGAAAAAATACTTCACTGTAGATAACGATTTTTGATGTTGTTTCCCCGACTTCGAAGTTTCTTGGAATTATGCATTCTTCAAGGGGTCTGTTGTTTGAATAAGTTTATTTTATTTATTTTCAATTTTTTCAGTTAACAATACTCTATTTTTAATATTACTTTAATATTTTTATAATTAGCACTATATGAAAATATATGTTTTACTTTTGAACTATTATATTCTTAAATCTTAAATCTTAAAAAAACCTCCAGGAATAAAAACAACAAAAATTACAAGTCGAGCATTTTTGTAGACTATTGATTATATAAATATCAATCTATTACTATTATTATATTAAAAAAAATATGGAATCAATACAATTTGATTATTCATTAAGAAATATTCCCTTATAAAATGTACACGATTACAAAATTAAACTTATTGAAAAAAATAGGAAATATTCATAAAAAGACTAAAATGGAAAATATTTTACTTTCTTAGCAATGATAACAATAATATTGATAATAATATTGATAATAATATTGATAATAACAACAATACATTTGGACCTCCGACAATGAAATGCCCACCTAAACAAAAAGAACTCTTAGATTTCGAAAATAATTTAATAAACATAATAAATAGAATAGAAAGAAGAACAAACAATAAATTCAAAAAAACAATTAATAAATGACATAAAATCAATAAATAAATCAAATAAACTGTTTATTCATGCCGACAAATCAAAAACAACCTATAAAATGGAATCAACTAATTATAAAAAAAAATTAATTGAAGAGGTAAATAAGTTTTACAAAACTACCAATAATGAATTAGAAAATAACATAAATAAAGAAGCAAAAAACATAGCAACCAAATTAAAATTACATAATAGAATTAAACAATAAAAGCAGAACTGTTGTGGATTCCGGGATGAAATCCGATATCAATGAATAACAAACGCCAAGAATGGATAAGGAAAATAAATGTATTAACATAACAATACAAACTGGTAATACGGGTTAGTAGATCCAGGAATGCGGGTTAGTAGAACTAATATATATACAGTCTTGGTATTGAAGTATCGCGGTATGACTCCTTACTGAGTCTACGGGGTCACTAACTGTGACGCTTGCCGCCGTCTCTGTGTGTGACTTACTCTACTACTACTGAACTCTACTACTCTTCTGTCGTTCCGTCGCGACTCCTTCACTGTTCGGGTATTCACTGGTAGTAGTATATGTATACACTGGGTGAATCCATTTGTGTGAAAAGAGGAGACCCCACAATAAGAACCATTCACTTAATTAAAAGACCATAAGGGCAAATAAACCAACATGTGGACTATTAAATCCTGCAAAAAATAATATCAGAAAAATAAGCAAACAAATAGTAGAAAACATATGCACAAAACTAAGACAAATACTGAATATAAACTAATGGAAAAATACAAAAGAAACCATTGATTGCTCAACAGTATTACAAACAAAAACAGCTGCTCTTTTATACAATTAGATATTTAAAAAAATATCCATTACTACTAAGTATATATTAAATAAAGCATTAAAGTTAGCAAAACAACACTTAAATATTCAAGACTGGGAATTAGACATAATAAATAATTGCAGAAAATCACACCATACTACAACAATAAAATATGGATAAAAAACTCATTAGTAACAACATGAATTATAGCTTTGATGTTACAATGGGCAGTTATTATGGCTCGTTATTATGCGAAATCATAGGCATATATATCTTACATAATAATATAATAATTGTAATAGTCGAAATATAAACAAATGTCAAATTAATAATAAAACAAAAAATGGAAAAGCAGCAATTAACAGAAAATCATATCAAAGAATTTTTCCTCACTCTTGATTTTTAAAATTCTGTAAATTAATTTTTAAATCTTTATTTTTATAGAATTATTACAATTAAAATTAAAATACCAAAATGTGCTTTTTCTAATTAAGAGAACAGATATTTAAAAAATATATTTTTTTTAGTTAGAGTAAAGGAATTATTTTAGCATCTAAGATATACCAATAGTATATTTTGATAACGATTGTAATGAGCCCAAACAACACTGACGACCTAGAGTCGCCACTGACATATATATATATATATATATATATATATATATATATATATCCTGTCTAAATGTATGTATATATTTCTTATCTAAAGAATTAATAGATTTATCTTAACCCAACAATGTATGTTATATATATGAGTGTGTGTGTGTGTGTGCGTGTGTGCGTGTGCGTGTGTGTGTGTGTGTGTGTGTGTGTGTGTGTGTTCAATCTTGCCCCTAAAGTAGTAAATCACAGTCGTTGGTTCGTCTGCAACAAGGCCACGAATATCTTTCATAAGTAGAACGTTTGCATACCGCTACAAGTTGGTACATTGTGGCATATTCTGTCTGTCTGTCTGTCTGTCTGTCTGTCTCTCTCTCTCTCTCTCCCTCTCTTTCTGCAAAGGTCACATACGGCTCAGTTATATGATATGATAATATTTTCGCTTTGGAGGCAGAAAAATATTATCTAATTTTCTTCTTCCTATTCCTCTTGAGTTTTCAAATGTCTCTTTTATGACGTTATCCTTATATGTATTTTGCCTAATATCCCAATATGTGCTACATTTTATCCTGTTTATGTCATTTGCAAGTGCAATGACCAAGATTTTGTCTTTTCAGCATGATTTCTCAAAGGCTACGTGAGTCGGAAGCCAAAGTAATGGAACCAGATTGATGTCTCTCAGTAGACTAGATGTAGATAGAACACACATGTTGACGCTAGAGCAAGTTGTTATCGAATCAATACCGGAAATAAGACAAAAAACATTCCAGGAAAATACATTGATTCTCAGACAGTGAAACTACGACTTGGAGAAAAAATTCAACGTCTCTGATATTTCTTTAGGTATAAAAATCATGATGAATATACTTAAAAATGTTTTTTATATTTTTATCTTAATACCGTTTAGTGCTGTGTATAATACGACTCACGACTCCGTATTTATGAAGTCAAAAACGCAATATCTTATATCCTTATCACACGACCCAGTGTTTATGAAGCTAGAAACGGAATAAATTGTATCCATGAGTATAATACGACCCCGTGTTTATGAAACTAGAAACGGAATAAATGTTATTCTTGAGTATAATACAACCCCGTGTTCATGAAGCTAGAAACGGAATAAATTGTATCCATGAGTATAATACAACCCCGTGTTTATGAAGCTAGAAACGGAATAAATTATATCCTTGTGTATAATGCGACCCTGTGTTTATGAAGATAGAAACGGAATAAATTATATCCTTGTGTATAATGCGACCCCGTGCTTATCAAGCTAGAAACGGAATAAATTGTATCCATGAGTATAATACAACCCCGTGTTCGTGAAGCTAGAAACGGAATAAATTATATCCTTGTGTATAATTCGACCCTGTGTTCATGAAGCTAGAAACGGAATAAATGTTATTCTTGAGTATAATACAACCCCGTGTTTATGAAGCTAGAAACGGAATAAATTATATCCTTGATTATATGCGACCCCATGCTTATGATGTTAGAAACGGAATAAATTATATCCTTGAGTATAATGCGACCCCGTGCTTATGAAGGTAGAAACGGAATGAATTATATCAATGAATGTAATGCGACCCCGTGTTTATGAAGCTAGAAACGGTATAAAATATATCCTTGAGTATAATACGACCCCGTGTTTATTAAGCAAGAAACAAAATAAATTATGTCATTGAGTATAAAACAAACGCGTGTTTATGAAGCTAGAAACGGAATAAATTATATCCTTGAATATAATTCGACCCCGTACTTATGAAGCTAGAAACGGAATAAATTATATCCTTTAGTATAATGCGACCTCGTGCATATTGTTGTGGATTCCGGGATGAATCCGATATCAATGAATAACAAACGCCAGGAATGGATAAGAAAAATAAATGTATTAACTTAATAATAAAAAACTGCTAATACGGGTTAGTAGATCCAGGAATGCGGGTTAGTATCACTAATATATATACAGTCTTGGTATGACTCCTTACTTAGTCTACGTGCTCGATAACTGTGACGCTTGCCGCCGTCTCTGTGTGTGACTTACTCTACTACTACTGAACTCTACTACTCTTCTGTCGTTCCGTCTCGACTCCTACTAAACTGTTTGGGTATTCACTAGCAGTAGTATATGTACACCTTGGGTGAGTGCATTTGAGTGAAAAGGGAAGACCCCTCAATGCCCCCTCCTTAAATCCCTTTTGGGGGGAGTTAGTATCTTTTCCTTTCTCTTATTGTCGACAATTAAAGGCACTGTAAATTTTCTCTTCCCGCTAGTCCTTCCAATTTCTGTATCTTCTTGTCGTCTTTGAATTTCAAAAACTTCAAAGATCGCCGCCATCGACTCGTCATTTTCTGCGGGTGACGAGCTTGGCTCTTCAACCCGTCTTTTTTGTATTTGGTCAATATGTTTTCTGTGGGTAAATCTTTCGCCTTTTGTGTACATCACGTTTCCTAGTCTGTTAATTATTGTGCCAGGCTCCCAGTAAGCCATATTGATTCTGAACATCCTAAAGTAAACTCGTTCTCCTGGTTTAAATCATCTCTTTGGTACAATAGCTGTATACTGGTTTTTGTTCTTGTTTGGCAATAATTTATCAAACACAGACCGTATTCTCCGGGCAAACATCAATTCCGCTGGTGAAAGACCAGATGGTGTGTTCCCGTTAGGTGTTATTCTGTATACTTGGAGGAACTGCTGTATCGCTTTTTCCGTCGGTACATCTTCGGCTTTTTTTAAAGCTGTCTTTAGTGTGCCTACGAATCTTTCAGCTTGTCTGTTCGACCTCGGGTGGTACGGAGCTATCTTGATATGCTTTACTTGGTATGTCTCACAAAATTCTTTGATGTCACTGGAGGTAAATTGTGTACCGTTATCAGTTACCAAGCAATCCACGACGCCGAATCCGGCGAATAATTCGTGTATACAGTTTATGGTATTTTCTGTCGCCGGGTGTTTGAATCTAGAAACCTCAGGCCATTTACTGAAACTATCTACTGTTATTAAGTAGTAGTAACCCTCTATGGGTCCTGCGTAATCCACGTGGATTCTGGACCACGGTCTGTCAACTTTAGGCTTTTGTATAGAGGGTGGTGCTTTCGCCGCAGCAGCACAGCCTTTACAACTTTCCACCATTTGCGTAATATCATCGTCAATGTTAGGCCAGTAGACAAAACTTCTCATAAGTGCCTTCATCCGGTTTTTTCCCGGATGTCCTAAATGAAAATCTTTCAAGATTCGCCTTCGTAGCGACTTCGGTATTACCACTCTCTCGTTATACAATAATATGTAGTCACAGATTGAGAAGCTGTCTGCTAAATTCCTTTCCTTCTCTTCTATTTTTTTCTTGGTATTCTGAATAAATTCATCCTTTTTCGCTTCTCTTCTTATCTCTCGCAAGGTCACAGGTAGTTCCTTTACTGCCTTGTATAACTCTTTACTGTTTTCATCTGTGGTAGCAAATGGCGCGTTTCGCTTCTTTTTACATACTGGTTGGACATTTTCTTTCAATTCAATTCTAGCTGTACCCTTATAAAACGAGCTGATAGGTGAATCCCATACGTCGAACTTTTGCATACAGTCTGTGCCCACCAGATTTTCTGTATCTTTCATTACGTATATCTTGAGTTTTTTTGTTTTCCCGTGAAATTTAACATTTACGATTATTTCTCCTTCGAATTTTATACGCTTTCCTGTCACCGACTTAGCAATTTTTTGTGTATGTAACATGGTTGGTCTGTTAAGCTTTTTCCATGACTGTAGGTTAATTATCGTTAGATCGGAACACGAGTCTAGTTGCAATTTTATCTTTTTATTTAAGATTTTAAGTTCCACATATTTCCTTATGTTAGTATTGTCTTCGTCATGCATCCTAGTAGCTTTTATCCTACTAGAAGTTTTTCTGTTCTTACGCTGGGATGTCTTGTGCCCCATTTTTCCACACACAAGACAGTTTTTATATTTAAAACGGCAATCCTTATTCCAGTGTAGTCCTCCACATCGATAACATGCAGATGGGGGGGGGCTTATATTTGCTTCGATTTTCGTCATAATTTGCCCTATATGTTGTACTTTTTCCCTTATAGAATTTTTGTTTTCTTTCCGGGGAGGGTGAAGAACGTAAACTTTTGTTTAACTTACGTATATGTGATACTCCTGACTCATCAATGTTCTTCGAGTCTTTCTTTATACTCAGGCATTTTTGGCAATCTTCTGATAATTGTTGTAGTCCACGTTCATTTTGTAGTTTTGAAAGCATTCTTTTGCGCATTTCACTATCTTTTGCTGGGACTAATCCTTGAAGAAAGATGACACACTTGAAATTGTCCGGTGTTAATTCTGCCAACTTGAAGTCGTCACAATGTTTCTTCACGATTGCAGCAAACGTGGAATAGTCCTCATTTTCGCCCTTTACCAGGTTAAGACATTTCCACCTCTTGTGAAAGAGTGACGTTTTTGGACTGAAAAAGCTCTGTAAGACATGTTACTGCTTCGTCAAACGTTAATTCGTTCGTCTTTTTTGGCAAAATGTAATCCACAAATTTTGTGTATTCTTCTTTTCCTAGTTTTCTGAACAACAAACGAAGCTTTTTTGCCTCTGTCCAGTTTTGACAATCGATGTTAAAGATGTCTTCGTGGGGTCTAAAATAATCCCTGAAATTTTTATCCTCTTCTAGGGAGTAATTGAATGTCTCTATCGTATTCCACACTGCGTCTTGGGAAGAAGTCGCCTCTTTTTTGATATTCTGTTGTTTGTTACCCGCTACCTTTAATATTAGTTCCTGCGTTTGTAGTAATAGTTTTTGCCATTTTTCTTCCATTCTTTCCTGGAGTTGTGATTGCTGTTCATTTTGGTATTTTACAAGTTCTACTAAAATATTTGTAAATTCCTCCATGATAAAAGTCTTACGAAAAACTCGCTTTTCCGTATTTTAGTCCTCGTAAATCTTTTGTCGCCAAGTTGTTGTGGACACTGGCAAAAAGACTTCAAAGGAGACTTTTGTTTTTTGGGGTTTTTTTTCTGTGTGAATTCGACGACCTCGTTGTCAATTTGTTGTGGACAACGAGGGAGAATTTTATTTCGATTTCCTTCCCGTGTGAGTTCGAATTCCTCGTCGCCAATTTGTTGTGGATTCCGGGATGAATCCGATATCAATGAATAACAAACGCCAGTAATGGATAAGGAAAATAAATGTATTAACGTAATAATACAAACTGGTAATACAGGTTAGTAGATCCAGGAATGCGGGCTAGTATCACTAATATATATACAGTCTTGGGATGACTCCTTACTTAGTCTACGTGCTCGCTAACTGTGACGCTTGCCGCCGTCTCTGTGTGTGACTTACTCTACTACTACTGAACTCTACTACTCTTCTGTCATTCCGTCGCGACTCCTTCAATGTTCGGGTATTCACTGGTAGTAGTATATGTATACGTTGGGTGAGTCCATTTGTGTGAAAATAGGAGACCCCTTAATATACATGAAGTTAGAAACGGAATAAATTATATCCTTGAGTATAATGCGACCCCGTGCTTATGAAGATAGAAACGGAAGAAATTATATCCTTAAGTATAATGCGATCCCGTGTTTATGAAACTAGAAACGGAATAAATTATATCCTTTATTATAATGCGACCCCGTGTTTATGAAGCTAGAAACGGAATAAATTATATCCTTTAGTATAATGCGACCCCGTGTTTATGAAGCTAGAAACGGAATAATAATAATAGGCCTAGATTGTGTTTTAACAGAGACCGGAAAGTGCGTCACAAACCAATGTATCAACTAATTAAAAATTCTCGTTAGAAACAAAAAAAAAATACTAAAGCGTTACGTGATATCTCTCTTTTGTACGAGAGGGAATGCTAGACACTCCCTTTAAAGATGAAGAAAAGACTTGAAGCAACAGAAATATGGATTATGGTATGATGTAGTATGGACTAAATATGTGTGCAAGGGCGAAATTCTGTCGAAATAGTAAAGAAAAAGGACACCAGAAATGTCTAGGGGACATAATGCGGAAAGAGGGCTTAAGAGGATACTCACAGGATATGTTGAAGGCAAGAGGGACAGAGGAAAACAGCGCATAATATACTGAGCTTGAGTAAATGGATGGTAGAAGAAAGTTTAAGTGAAATAACAAATGGAATAAAAATACTAAGTGCTACGAAGGATGGAAATTTTGGAGAGCCATGATCGCCTACGTCCTGAAGAGACACAGTACACAATGAAAGAAGAAGTAGTCATCATACTTACTAATTTTCTGCCGGAAAACTTCAAATTAATATTAGCTAAAGCCCCCGAGGGTGGTGGGGGCATCTTTCAGAGAAGTGCCTCACCTTCGGGAGTGGGATAGGATCATTACCCGGCGCTTGAGTTATCCCCAAAAGGGGAAGTGCTGAGCGAGCTTCAGCAAGTTTTCGATGTTCCATCACGAGTCCCGCAACCCATTATGGTCGTAGGTGGAACCACCTGTACTGCAGCCTCAATAGAAGTGGTGTGTCTTGGGCGAGCCTGACAAAGCCCAACCATCTCCAGGCTGGTTTGAATTCAGTTTTCATTCTCCTAGTCTGGCTGCCAACCATGACTATAGAAGCCAGTGATGGATTCATACCTTTACGAAGGTAAGTGAATATAATTAACTCGACTGGAATCCTATTCCTCAACCTATTAATCCATCATTATTGCCGGTAAAAACACATTAAACCCTGACGGTGTGTCACCTCCGGTAGTAACGTGGATGCGCTGAAAAATCCCCCCTCGTAGTACAGTTATATTTCTCCGTTGCAGTTGTTCGTTTCTGCCGGGAAGTTGAAAATAATAATAGCCCGAGTCCCAAGGGGGATATCCCAAGTAGCTCTCCTTTGGGAAGGCTGGGTTATTAACCAGCACCTAAGGGGGAAGTGCCGAAAGTGTCTGAGCAATTTTTCTGCGGTATTGCCGAGAACTCCTCATTGACCCTCAACCTTGTGTCCCATTATGTTGCGACGTGGGAACAAAGCTAAATACTCGCGTAGCACAGCCAAAGATATGTATTTTCTTTTGAAAATACATAGGGCTTTTTCATTATGCATTAAAATCTCAATGACGTATCAACATAAATTATCGTAATATTTTTCGATTTAAAATTACAAGCAGCAGTTGTACGCTATTTATATAGCAATATAATTATGTCGGCTAGTTTACGTAACTATTTTATATTGTTTTATTTTTATCGAATAGTGTGGAGTTTTCAACCTGTATACTTTGTATCAATAAATGGAGGGATATCAAAAAAAATAAACAAAATCTTATAGCATGGGAATTACGCCCCATTTTCAAGCCTATTGCCTGGGATGAAACGTAGTATTTGAAGGCGCCCAGTTTTGGAGATTGCAACCCTGCTCAAACCCAGCCTCATTCACTGAGAGGTTGGGTCGGAGTAATATCGGTGCCAGCGTAACAGTGGTCGCGAGAATGCATATTCATGTGTATGGGCAGCCCACGTTAAAAATGACATTGTATCACATTCTGTGTTGGTGGGGAGATTGGGAGAATAATCGTCTTATTTTTCAAACGAAATTTGTAAAAAAAGTACTTAATTTAATAATAGTCCTTTGTTGTAACGTTAACGTTATCAAAACATGGCCGGTCTTGTGTATTCCCTTTATTATCTTTTTAAATCAATTTAGGTGAAGTTTCTGTCTTTGAGACAAAAGACATTCAATTATCCTTATTCCCAAAGAACAAATATCACCGACATACCAAATACCTATTGTAAACAACTGATATTAACTACTTTGTGTTTCATTACTTGTTGCATATTAGTTCACGTCTGAATATTGCCAGTGTGGATAGGCGGTAGGATAATTATTTTTTCGGAAACTTTGGGAATAAATTGAACTGACTCAAGTGTTTAAAATAAATAATATTTTTTATTTATTTTCTTTCACGAGTGAGTCCTCTGGTATTCGGTGTAGCAAAAGGTTCGTTAATAAGGCGGATATTGGTAGCAATCTGGAGAAATATCCATTAGTGGTCGTTTAGAAGTAAAACCATTATAGAAATATGTGTTATTTTCGGACCAGAAACAAGGCGGAAATGTTAGTAATCGATGAGCTCTTAACTGCTTTTACACGTGTCACGCATGACTGCGTTCTTTTGTCCCGTTCTCTCCTGGTGTTGTTCCGTTCCCTTTGTATTTCTGTCAAAGGTGTCAGATTATCCTGTTAACCAGGATCGAGAATTTATGGCAAGTCAAAGAAAATAAAGTAAAGGAAGCTGTGGAGAGACATTGTTCTGGAGAGACATAGCGTTTTTAAAAAACGCCACACAGATTTGTAGGGAATTCACATTTGCAACTTTCTTAGAAGTCATGTAACAGAGAATCAAGTCAGCCCGATAAAAGACTCCATGTTGGTTGTATATGCTGATGTAAGCACTAAGAGTTGCGTCCCCTTCAACAATGGGCTGCTGTGAGAAGACCTTCTACTTAGAGTCGGTGGCGCTGACTATTTGCTTATGAACGATACTGGGCAGGTAATAGTCAGCGTGGGTCTGGGTCTGGGACTGGGACTGAGACTGGGACTGGGAGAGCTATATAACATTAGTTTTTTCTCAGTCGAGACAGGGGCTCTCAACGTACGGACGTGCGAAAATCAGACAAAACCAACACATGCAAATCTCAGTTCTTCAACTGACTTGGATTTTTAATGATTTGTATTCGGGATAATATAACTTTCTGTCAGCCAATGAATTTCTGGACACCAAATTTTGTTTTTGTCTTTTCTTTTTAAACTCTTGAAAGAACAAGAACAACAAGAAAAACTGAATAATTTTCGGAAAGCCAGTGATCACGTTTTTTTTTAAAACTCCCGCAAATTAAGCAAATTAAACCACTTTAGCTCATTAATAGTCAAAATAGGTACTATCTGATTGAAAATATGATTTTCTAAGCTTGGAAACCATTCCGCTTCTTTTAGTCTCATTTTACGCAAATGAATATCCATGGAAGGAAGAGACGTGACTTTATTATTAGAACAACTTGCAAATAAACCCTGGGGGTGATCTTCTTAATGCGCTGTGTAAATCTTCTACTTATATAAAGAAAATCATGTGTAAATGATAGATAAACCAGGTAACAAGTGTGGGAATTAGGAAAATATTCACGACGTTTCGGCAGTTATACGCTCCGGACTTCTTCAGGTGATTGGAAATTTATTTCGTCCACCGAGGTAGATTGTTCTACTCCTAAGTTTCGGATATCTCAGTTTCAGTTATTTCCCTTTAGTAACTAAAGTCTCCAAGTTGTTGTTCACCTCTGCTGAGGTCAAGTATTGAACTCACAACTCTTTGGGTCAAGTCACTGAATTACTTCAAGGAACACTTTTATCCACGTGGGGATATCAGTGTATGGATTTGGGGGATTTATAAACCTAATATTTCAGTTATCAGTTTCTTACAAGAACTCAAATTACACTTTGTTGTTATTATTGTTTTTCACTAGCACTCTGTATTATTGGTTCCCATATTGTATTTATGTCTATGCTTGGCCACCATAGGAGGTTTTTGTAGCGTATGCGCTGATTCCTTAAGTTTTCGTATTGATGTTCTCTGTCTATTATTTCAACCTCGTTTCACAGGAGGCGGTGATTTCCCTCCCGCTCCATTTCAATGCCCAAGACGTCGTCAATATGAGAAAGATCGGGACAACAGTCCATACAATGTAAATAGTTATAACTCATATCAGAAATATAGGCAGATCTTGAAGAAGGCCGGACCGTGCAATGCCCGAAACGTCGTGAATATAACAACAAAGATGAGGACAACAGTCCAAACAATGTAAATAGTGTAAATAGTTATAATAACTCATTTCAGAAATATAGGCAGATCTTGAAGAAGGCCGGGGCGTGCAATGCCCGAAACGTCGTGAATATAATAACAAAGATGAGGACAACAGTCCATACAATGTAAATAGTGTAAATAGTTATAATAACTCATTTCAGAAATATAGGCAGATCTTGAAGATGGCCGGAGCGTGCAATGCCCGAAACGTCGTGAATATAACAACAAAGATGAGGACAACAGTCAAAACAATGTAAATAATGTAAATAGTTATAATAACTCATTTCAGAAATATAGGCAGATCTTGAAGAAGGCCGGAGCGTGCAATGCCCGAAACGTCGTGAATATAACAACAAAGATGAGGACAACAGTCCAAACAATGTAAATAGTCTAAATAGGTATAATATCTCATCTTAGAAATATAGGCAGAATTAGAAGTAGAGTAAAAATTAAATGATTCAACTTTTGTTTAGCAAATAACTATTTAACACAGAAATATCAAACACGGTTAAAGAGGGTAGAAAACTGCTTTAAAATGCTGTGCCTTTATAAAATATTTGTAGGAAAAATACGTGGAACTGAGAGTCTTTATATATCGTTCCTTTTGAGGAACGTGCTTTAAAAGGGAAAACGGTAAGTGTTCTTTGAATGAAAGCTAAAGTAAATTAAAAAAAATACTGCTAATGCAGGTTTTGTTATGTAGGTCTTGTAGTTAATGACCCTAGTGTTAGTCACCTCGGATCTCAGAAAATGGATAATCCCCCGGGGTGTTTCCACAGCCCAGTATGAAAATGCTTATCGTTTTACAATTATGTAAAATATTCTCGTACTGCTGAAAAAAATAACGTAACAAGCAATCTCCGTTACAATATACATTAAATGAAAATTTGAACTGAAGATATGATTATTCATTGAAATGAAAATTAGAATAAATTTGTTGCATAGACATATGTTGTGATTTGAAGGTGAAACATTCCAATACAATAATAGAGAAACGTTTTATTCATCAAAAATAGCCACAATATATTCCCATGAATAGAAAGTAGGTACCTCTACGTTTTTCGCTAACTTTTTCAATACCTCAGGTTTTAAATGATTTTTAAAAAATGAAAACGCATTCTTGAAGATTTCTTTTTAGATTTAATTGAAAGATAAAGGATTAAATTGACTATTTCCAGTAGGTAAAATATTCTGGTGTATTTAAAATAAAAATTATATAGATTGGAATGCTAAATATTTTCTCGATTTCAAAAAATCTGTTTACTGGCGGCCATTTCTTATATTTTAACAAGTTTTAAAATAATATTTAATTATCGGTTTAAAAATCTTCCAAAAATAAAATATATATTTGTGAGACGTTATTTGAATAAAATTAGCAAATTTAAAGTTAAATTAGTCTGATTTGCAACAAATATTACTTACTTATAGAATAAAAAAAATAGTATACAAGCATTTCTTAACGACGTGTCCTGTTTTTCTCATGTCTTATTGACGTTATCGATTAGCTCCGATGTGTTGACACCTAGTACGGGTGACCTAAATTGACATCAATTTACGAAATTAAAGTGAACGCATTTTTTTTTTAGTTTTTAACTACCAAATAATTTTTACAAATTAAAATATTTTTTAGCTAATATTAATATATTTTTTATTTATATATATATTTTTAGCTAATATCTAATATTTCGTTGAGTTTTAGTTACGTATGAAGTTGCTTTCTGAAAGAAAATGATAACATATTCTTAGATTAATTTAAAAATTTAGTAACTCAGATGAAATACCATGATAGAGATAACTCAATAATTCATGATATGTTACGGTATTTTATCTATTAATAATTTATATATTTTGATGTCTTTTTTTTTACTTTTAAAGTTGAGACGTAAACATGCAAAGAATAACGAATCGCAGACAAGCGAATTTCTCTGAAAATGGAGGACAACTCTTACAATATATTACCTTTTCAAAATAATGCCACGTTTAGACTACCATAGGTGCAAAATGGGAATGATTAACGTAAAAAAAAAAAAATTTTTTTTTAAATATAAAAATATTTTTTAAATATAAAAATATTTTTTTTAAATAGTAAAAAGACGTATATTAAGCTTTTCAGTTTTGGATTCGTACTTTTCGTTTCCACTTAATTACAATATCACCTAAAAGAAAGAAAGTAATGCAGAAGTTTAAACGATTTTAGAATTATTATTATTAATACTATTATTATTATTATTAAAAATGAAAAAATTCTTGTAAAAATTCATTATTAATTATTTTTCTTAAGACAATCGTGTCCTTAATATAACCTATTTACAAAAGCAATTAAAAGCTTTTCTAATTAAATAATGTCATAGTTTGATTACATTTTTTTAGTTTACCACTTGGAGCAGATTTTCAGTACATATAGTAAAAGTTTGAAAAAAGAAATTGAATGATTTACATTCTCCAAGAAGTTCTATTTTAGCTAATAAAATATTCTGGAAAGAATATCTAATTTCACGAAATTTCATGAAATTAAGTAAGTGGGGGTAACATATATAAAATTATTTTTTACTAAGATTATCTAAAACAAAAAATTTCAAAAATAATTTCATTCATTTGTGAAAGTCCTAACAGTTTCATTAAAATACGACAATTATCTGATTTTTGCATGAATTTCCAAATCAATGTGTTTTTCACCGGAAAAAGGCGAAAACAAAACGTTTCGCGATGACGCAAAAAGAAAAAATTCCGAATGTGCTAGAAAGGTATAATTTTTTTTTAAATAATAAAAGAATACTTTGGCCTTTCCTCTTAATAATAAGATAAACATTTTGACAATAAAACTTTGATTTTATTACGTTTGTGGCTTTTTTCATCGTGTTTTTTCAGCGAGTAAGTGGAGCGACCTAATACAAAGATATTACATTAGCTAAAATCATAATTACAGGACTGAAATAATAATAATAATAATAATAATAATAATAATAATAATAATAATCATGCTATGCCAGAAACGTCCTCAATATGATAACAAAGATGAGGACAACAGTCCAAACAATGTAAATAATGTAAATAGTTATAATACCTCATTTCAGAAATATAGGCAGATCTTGAAGAAGGCCGGAGCGTGCAGTGCCCGAAACGTCGTGAATATTACAACAAAGTTAGAGACAACAGTCCAAACAATGTAAATAATGTAAATAGTTATAATAACATATTTCAGAAATATAGGCAGATCTTGAAGGAGGCCGGAGAGTGCAATGCCCGAAATGCCGTGAATATAACAACAGAGATGAGGACAAAAGTCCAAACAATGTAAATAGTGTAAATAGTTATAATACCTCATTTCAGAAATATAGGCAGATCTCGAAGAAGGCTGGAACATGCAACATATATATATATATATATATATATATATATATATATATATATATATATATATATATATATATATATATACTTTTAAGAGGTACTTTTAATCTCATCCATCTTTAGGGGTGATCTGCTAAGACAAAAAATTAATGTAATTTACAATTGTGATTTTTTTTGTGGATGAGATTGCAAGTACTTTGGAAAATAAAAAAAATAAAAATAACCAAGGCATCTTCCTTAATCTGTTTAATAACAACATTAGGAAATTGACCCGTGAATTTGAGAGGATTAATATTAAAATAAGTAGAGGTAATATTTCAAAATTATGCAACCAAAAATGCTTGAATATATATATATATATATTTATATATATATATGTGTGTGTGTCTGTGATATATATATATATATATATATATATATATATGTGTGTGTGTGTGTGTGTGTGTGTATATATATATATATATATATATATATATGCAATTTTATATATATATCATTTATATATTTATGCGCAGTACTTATTGGAAAGCGCTCAATATCAGTGATAGAGCTAACATATTTAGTTGGATTGATGTGAGTTTGTGCCCCTGGGTTTCACGCTATTTGCGATCGTCAGACAAACTGATTAATTTTTAAATTTTGGATTTATATATGGTTGCGTATATCGGTGTTTTTATGGAAGTGGGAGAAAAGATTGTCGTCGGAACCCCACTCGTACTTACTCAAACATACATACACGCACGTACACTCATTGACGTACACAGACACACACACGCACGTCGATTCACTGGAGCTCACACAAACATAAACATATATGAACAGTGTGTGACTGGGCATATATGCGCCTCCATGTGTCGTTGTGTACATACGTACGCATTTGGTCGCTGTATTCAATGTTGGATTCTGTAGCGAATATTATTTGTTTGTTGCACTGTCAACGCGCAGATCGTTTTTCTATTTTTGTTCGATGAATAATGTTTTCTCGCACGCATGTATATACGTATGATGGGATCTGTGTAAGACTATGAGAGGTAAAAACTGCTATTATTTTTAATTTTTTAAGGCTGTTTTGTTATTATTTTAAAGTCGGTTATTTGCTTGTTTTTGGCGATTGCGCATATGTAAATGGTAGAAATTCCAATTTGTAATACTTATTAGTATTTATGCGGTGGTATGAATTTTTCTGGCGGAAGAAGAAGTAAGTATAATTGTGGACTGATACGGTAATGGTAATTGTGGTGACGTTGTAATTGTGGACTAATACGGCAATGGTGATTGTGAGGTGGTAGTATTGGTGAGTTGGCATCGGGTGACGATAATAACAATGGTAGCAGCAAATAGTTATTGCGGAGTGGTAGAAGTGATCCTAGTAATATATATATATATATATATATATATATATATATATATATATATATATATATATATCATGAAAACTTACCTTAGTTAGTCTGGTTCTACCTCGATGAAGACAAAGTTATGTCTACCTCCCACGACAACTGAGCTACAACTGCGCTACATCGCGTGCTATACGCCCCCACAGAGTCACGAGAATAGTAGGAGAGACCAAAAGAAACAAGATGCCAACAATCAATTACGAGCACTTTAAAAAATTGGGGGTAAGAATACACTCAGTCATAGTAATTGTGAGTTCAATCCTTACAAGGGATAGTGCAAATTCAGACTCGGTGGGAACAGGGATAGAAATAACTGAGCAGAACTAAAGAAAAGAAAAAAGAAGACAAGACATCACTAAATTGGATATAGCAATAAGAACAATCTACCTCCATTGATTAAAGAGTTCAGTTCGAAATTCCCTGAAGGCTACCCGGATCGACAAATACTTGAAAAGTGCTGGAGGTGCAAAAATGAGGACATTAGACCAATTGAAAATAATGATAAATCCTCATCAGGGAAATTTAGACAGGAATTACTCAATTGTTTGATATCAAAAAGCAAAAATTAAAACTTAGAGTACGAAAATGTTCACTACCATAAATCTGATATTTCAGGGTACCCAAAAGTGATATATTTTATGGTACCTAAATTTTAGTAACTTTTGATAAGTCCATTTAGGTGTAAGCATGTTCCAGGCCTAAGATTGCTTTGTCATCTTTTTAAGAGTGATACGACCCCCAGATGATATCTTTTACGTTTCTTATTTTGGAATTTGGCATTCATTCTTTCTCCAGTAGCCGTCTCGGTCGGGAGTTACTCAGCAACTAGTTTCCGCATCCATTTTCGTTTTTTTTTTCGATTTCTTTCTTTCTTTTTCGTTCATCCCCACCCACATCTTCTCATTTATTTCCATTGCCTTTCATTTTTTCCATATTTTCCTTATAATTTATTCTATCATAATTTATTCTTTCTTTCTTTCTTTCTTTTTTCTTTCATTTCTTTTCGTTCATCTCCAACCACACATCTCATTTTTTCTTACTTTCTGTTTTCTCTTTTTTTCAAGATTTTCCTTCAAATTTATTCCATCATAATTTATTTATTTTATTTTTCTGTTTTCGCTTTCATTTCGATTTTCTTTTCCTTTTCCTTTCTTTCTTTCTTTCTTTCTTTTTCATCCCCAACCTCTCTTCTCATTTCTTTTTTTTTAGCTTTCATTTTTTCCATATTTTCCTTCCAGTTGATTCCTTCATAATTTCTTTTGCTTTCTTTCTTTCTTTCTTTCTTTCTTTCTTTCTTTCTTTTGCGTTCATCTCCAAAACCTCTCTTATTATTTCCTTCATTTGGCTTTCACATTTTTACCATATTTTCCTCCTAATTTATTCCATTATAATTTATTACTTTCTTTCACCAACTGACTATTCTCACCACGGCCTCTCGTCACTCGCGGGTTGTCAGGTGACCTGTAAGACCCCTTACGACGCTAGTAAATTCGTACTGCAAAAAGAAAGATAATCACCTTCTGCATCTCTACACAGATATTCATCACTTTTCATTTGCAATCAGCAAAATACGCTAAAATAATTTCAGTGCATCGTGGTTAACACACGGAAGGTGACTCTTGAAATTACTTCTGTATAGGTCAACCAGTCAAGCGAAAAAACAATTAAAAACAGAAAGATTCATAATTTAAATCATATAGAACACACTTCGAGGTGAAAGCCTTCTATTTCTTGAAAATTAGTATGCCTGAAACATTGATTGCCCAAAGCAAAATGTGTGCCATTTTGTTATTTTGTGAAAAGTTTCATGATTTTTTAAACAAAATGATCGGGTACAAATCAAGGACCACAAATGATAGAGTAATAGAAATTACATTTATTGTTAGGTAAAAGGATAACATTTTAGGATCTGCAAATATTTCGTTTCAAACATGAAGCAAAACTGTCAAGAGGAGCCCTAGAGTATATCCTCCAGATATCCGCTGTTAAGTTGAAGGCACTGTTGTTGATAGCGCGTGCATATTCCTCCTCCTCGGTGATGGCTGCCTTCAATGCAGCAATGATGCGAGTGTTGCTCTGGTAGATGCTCTCCTTGAGGAATCCCAGAGAAAGAAATCTGGGGTGGAGAGTTAACGCTTTGCGGCTGATAAGACGCTGCCCAAACTTTTCAGGGAGCCATGCCATGATAACATTAGAAGTGGAGCACCAATCTGCTGGAACTACTGTTCCTCTTCATCAACATCCTCACGCGCCTCAAGCCCTCGTCATCTGAGAGACCGCTGCTTTGTTTCAACAATTGTGAAACACCCTGTACTGTATATTTCCACTCCAGAACTTATTCAAAACAACTAGAAAAGACTATTATTGTAGTACATTTTCCTGTTAAATATTTCTTGTTTAAATCGATTTAAACAATTCCTCCATGCCACGCCTACGCAGCAGATATTTCTACCTCAGAAAATTATTCTCGAAACATAGGTGAAAAGTTATTGTCCTGAACAAACATTAACTATAAAAAATCAACTTTATACGTATGTTCCTTTTTTTCTTTTCGAAGTAAGGCAGGCATTTTTTTCTTAACGTGACGAAACATGGTCATTCAGTGGTGAAAGGCTAAGTTTAAAGATAACATGAAAAAAGAATACGACTAAAAAATGAAAGAAAATATAATGGAGTAGAAAAAAAAGATAAAAGCAAAGAAAGAAATCAATGAAGAAAGAAACAGAGGCAGATAGAATATTATTATGAAAGAGGAAAGAAAAAAGGAAAGAAAGACGAGGGGAAAAACAAGAACGAAAAGGAAAAGAAAAACTAACGGTAGTAAGGAAAGAAAGAAAGAGAGATAGAGTGTGGGAAGAACGAAAGATAGTGACAAAAGGAAGAATTATTATAAAGAGTGGCAAGGGAAACATTAGAAAAAGAAAGAAGACAGGAAAAAGAAAGAAGTCAGAAAAGAAAGAGAGAAGAAGAAAACAGAGAATGAGAAAAATAGAGTGTTTACAGAGGATGAAGGAATATTTATGAAGAAAAGAGAGACGTGGTAAATATAAAAGGAAGGAAAAGAAAAAAACGAATAAACAAAGGGAGTGAGAATGAAAAACAAAGAAGAAGAATGAG
The DNA here is from genome assembly GCA_964036315.1 of Acanthosepion esculentum. Classification (NCBI taxonomy): domain Eukaryota; kingdom Metazoa; phylum Mollusca; class Cephalopoda; order Sepiida; family Sepiidae; genus Acanthosepion; species Acanthosepion esculentum. The sequence goes on along the minus strand of OZ038503.1, from coordinate 67,115,144 downwards.
AGAATTATCACAAAGAATAAAGTAATGCTAATGGAGGATACTGAGATATAAGAAAGGAAGAAGAAAAGAATGAAAAAGAAAAAAAAGAAAGAAAGGAAAAGTAAAAGTAAGCACCAAAAATGGTGAAAATTCGGGGAATTATTAGAAAGTGTCGGTATTTCATTAATTTAAGTTTGTTCGAAAAGATAAACAATTATCGCTGTAGGAAAAAGGGTAATTCAGCGACATGACACGGCGTAAGAAAAAAAGAAACGAAACCAAACCTTTGAGATTCAATCCGTTTATGAGTATAACAGAAAAATCAGAAGAAAGGAAGAAGGTTTACAATAATGGTCTTGCAAAAATGGTATTTTGCGAACTCATCTTGTCACAGAAAAGAAATGACCTGTTAATAGTTCTTTGAGATCTTGTGATTTCTTGTTGTTGTGGTGATGGCAGCGATGTCTTGGAGTCCGATCTTCCTGAGGATTGAAAAGATATTTCTTCACAGGGAGTAGGCGCTACAATCCTGGATTCCACAGATCTGCTTGTGAATTTTCTTCCGAGAGCAGTTTTTTGTACTTGCTACTTGTTGAAAGTCAACGTGGAAAAGAGGAAGAAAGATTCAAACATGGCGCGTAGATTGGGACGAAGCAGATTCAGTAAGGGGCCTTCTGATTTCAGCCAGTCACAAAGATCGTTATAACAACGCCAAGGGTTCCGTTCAAAAGAAGAGGTGTACTCCGAACGACTTGTAACAACTTCAATAAAAGATTTGATTAATAGTTATGAAAGAGAGACATGAGAAAGAAAGAATGAGTGAATGAAAAATTTGAAGAAAAAAAAGCGAGAAAAAGAAGTAAATAAACAGAGTCATAAAGAGTGAATAAAAAGAATGAAGGAGTAGATATGGAAACGAAAGAATGTAAAAGAAAGAAAGAAAGAAAGAAAGGGAGAAAAGGAAATAAGAAAAAGGAGCGACAAAACGAAAGAATGAAGGAGTAGTTAAGACAGAAACTTTAAAAAGAAAACAAAAACTAAGAAAAAGAGAGTAAAAAAGAATGAATGTGAAAGAAAGCCGGAAGAAAGAAAGAAAACAACAGAAAAGAAAGAGAGAAAAAGAACGTAGGAGAATGAGAAAAAGGGAGAATCATTAGAAAGTTATAATGACTGCCTATTTATGAGCGAGAGAGAGAGAGAGAGAGAGAGAGAGAGAGAGAGAGAGAGAGGGAGAGACGTGCAGTAAGAAAGCCGGTAATTCAGACAAGAGAGAAAAGAGAATAGACATGGTGGCCAGGCTGTCTCTAAATTATAATGAACAATATTTGAATAACTACGCTTTTTGATCCAAGCAAATAAATATTTTTTTTTGTTTTGAATATTTTCACATTTGAAGCTATCGTAATCAATGCTGGCAAACTTTCCATGATTAAGAATTTTATATTTTATAATATATTTAGGGGTTGTTCTGTTTCAAAATGCCAACCTCATGAAAAATCAGCTCAAAAATGAATATGAAAAATTGATAATCATCAAAATGAAGATTAAAATAATGTTTGCAAATTTCGTCCCTAAAGAACATCAGTGGGATTTCTTCATACAGAAGAAAACATATATTTGATATTGAAAAATGTTTATGAAATAATGGTAAGGAAAATGGCAATAATAGCCGTTTCCCTATAAAGAAACTTTTGACATTCATTGACCGAGCAGCCAGTACTGATTTCAGCTGAAATTTATAAAATCTTTCTCTTAAAACAACTTTTCAGGAAAGCAGATTTCTCAAATCTAACGATTTAACGCCCTTTTTTTATTGATGAGGGTTTCCTTCCTAACTTTGTATTTGTAGTGGTGTGGAATGTCACCATCTTCATTATGTTATTTTTTCTGTTTGAACTATCTGCTATCCATTTTAGTTGTTGCTGCTGTTGAAAGTCTTCGAGTGATGTGGTTTCTCGTATTTAGTACAAATCTTTGTGATTTTGTAGCGTCAATACACAGTGTTCAAAGCAGGTTGATCTTTGCCAAGACTCTTGGACTTTACTCGCTCATAAAAGTTTTTAAACATTGATCTTAGAAAGCAGTTTTATACAGCTGACAGCTTAGATATTTCTGAACGCGTTTGACGCCATACATGACATCCATATGAAAGTCTCTATCGGACGGGGCTATTTAAGTACACGTCTCGAGTTTTTAGCTTGATGTTTTGGTTTTTTAGCACTTTGCGGTGTTGGGTGAAACTTCCTCTAGTGCGGCCTATTCCATATTCAGTGTCCTTTTCTTTTATACTAAATTTGTTATAACTGATTCACACGCCGAAGCATTTGAAGTGTTTCGTGTTTACTAATTTCACATCCTGAATTTTTATGTAGGGGTTAGTGTATGTGTAACCAGTGCATTCATTCCAAATACAGAACAGGGTTTACTTTTCCCATTTCTTGAAACACTTGGTAAAGGATGCTAATTTTCTGTTCAAGATCATTCTCATTCTAACTCTGAATACCTATGTCATCAGCAGAGAACCCCCCCCCCCAGCATCAGTACATTAAAAATTGGCGGAAAGAGAAGTTTGATAATTAAAAAAATAATCAAATTTGAACAGAGGAAAAATCTCTTATTTCCCTTAAAGCATAAGTATCTCTACCTAATGAGTTCAACGATGATATTTACTAACTTCTAGCTTTGTATTTATATATTAATTCGCGTATAAATATGTAAGTTGTGAAATGGTTATCGCCTCGGAAGGTGAAACCGTCTATCTGAGTTCAAATTCCAGGCGCGTTCGTAACATTCACACGAATCTATCTCTTCCCCACCAGTCGAATGTTAAATAGTAGGACTGACTATGTTTTTTAGTCACAGTTGCCAAATAGTCTAAGAAAAGAATGACTCTGGATTCAAAATCATGGAGAGGATTGTTTGGAGACAAAAATTTAAGCGTCTCAGGATTCCCTATGTATGCATAATTATAACCAACGTTTGCGTTTTTGTATTCCCCTCTCCTTCATACTCATATATAATTACATACACAAAAACATTACTTTAGTCCGACAGAAGTCCTAAAAGCTGACGCACTTTATCCCATAAAATATGGTGCGATAGATAAATTGCCGTCTAAATTACGCAAGAATAAAAATAACACATCTCATTCTAACAGATATATTTACCAAAATTACACAAAAATCTGTGAAATACTAAAGAGTAAATATATCCAGTAAAATCGCCATTGGTTTCAACCACAGCATGCATACGACTTCGGAATCTCCTGAATCTCTTCTGTACAGTCTCCTTGTTTACGTTGGTTCCCCCTCATAATAATCAAGTGGCTTGCAGTCTGGGTAGTTAGGTTTCCAGATGTAAGGAGTGATGCGATCGAAGAAATGGCAGCCATGACTGTGTTCTCTTGCTTGTGTGGCAGAATGCAGAGTCCTGTTCCCAGACATAGAATCTTCCAGCAGTCACCCTCTTAATCCAGGGCAGCACTACCTTCTCGAGACACTTGATGTAGGCTTCTGTGTTGAGTCTGAGGCCCCGTGGGAAGATGAATGGAGACGTAACGTCACCATCACTTGTGATCACTGCAAACAACTTCGTAGCCACCATTAGACTCATCCAACTCTTTCCGATGTTGACTGGATATATCATCCAAATCTTTCCGAATCCTTTGCATTGTCCTCAGATTGACACCAAAACACTGTAAAATGTTCGTATTGGAATATTCTGGCGGAGTGAATTGCATCATGTTTGTCTTTTTCTCACAGATGGTGTCCAACTGACCCTACCATTCTGTGCAGTCGACAAAAGCAAAAACAAACAATGCGCAAAATTGAAAATATAAAATGGCGACAATCTACCTATGGTTTGTTTTGGTTTGTTTTGTGGCATATCAACCCCAATGGGTTATTTAATGACGACAAAATTTTCATTGCTGGTAATATTTTGCTTTGTCAAAAATGTATTTCTGGTAATAATTTTTTTTTCAAAAATGTGTTGCTATGATAATATTTTCAAAAAGCTATTGCTGGTAATATTTTTTCCTAAAAAATGTATAGCTGGTAATAGTTTTTTTCTTCAAAAATTTATTATTTTTTTATAAAGTATTTATGGGATTAAAACCTGTTTTTACACTTTCATAGTGTTTTTACCCCAATTTCGGGGTTAACTATTTGCCCATAGCTGGAACCCTAACAGGTGCTACCACCACGGGTTAAGGTGGACCTAACCAGGACGCGGATGTAGTTTATCGTCATACCCAGGACGGACTACCTATGGCACCCTATATATATATATATATATATATATATATATATATATATATATATATATATATATATATATATATATCGACAAAAATAATTTTATTATCTATTTATAAAAACTAAATACTTCCATCATGATCATCATCAACAACGTAATGACAAATATGAAAACAACAAACCATTGATGTCTATGAATTCACTTGCACATTTGGAGATTCTCTCTAACAATATTAATAATTCAGACAATACATTACATTGGTCACGCAACCACGACATCGTCGCGCATATTAACATGCCATTTATTCGATTTAATCACATATAACCAGCCATCAAATACCAAGAAATCCAACAAATCAATGTTGTTTATGAATACGCTGGCTCACTTGGAGAATTCTTCTCTAAAGATAATAATTCAAATAACACATATTTCACAGTAACCACACTATCGCGCCGTTTAACGTGCAATTTATCTGATAATAGTTAATCGATAATTAAATCTCATATCACTAACCAACACAACGGCGGAAAACCCAAGAATCTGACAAATATTTATCAATAATGTCAGATAAACTGTAAAAATCGACTGTAACTACAAGAAGTATTATGTCTATGTTAAAATATGTACCTAGAACCAAAAAATAGATCTAAAACGTAAGGAAAATAGATTTTTAAAATCCTTAACCGAAAACTTTTTACTATTAATGAGAGAGGACAATAAAAACACAATAATGAAGAAGACAGAAGTTAACGATTGACATTGCATTTAATTTTTTCAAGATGAAAATTAACTGGAAAGCAAGTTACCGGAAGAGAGTTCCACAAGCGAGAAATCTGAGAAAAAATATTACTATCTCAGTATTTGCGACCCCTTGACCCTGTGTTAGAGCGCACCCACCCTCACAACCACAATAGACTGATCCTATTATTATAAATAGAACAGTAGTTCTAGAGACTGTGAGTAGTGTAGCAGTGTATGAGACGCAGTCTCTGACTGTGCGCGACTCTTGTCGAACTCTCTGCTTTGGCAGAGAGGAACCCGGACGAGGCTTTGCCGCAGGGCAAAGTGTCGTCCGGGGAGGTAGACAGTCCCTGAACCCGTTTATACGGGTTCTAAATGGGCATATTTTTGGCCGAGCCGACGGGCTCGGGGAGCCCACATTAAACCGGCCTTGTGCCACATTCGACCCACGTGGGAGGGTTGTTAAATACCGTAGTGTAGCAGTGTATCAGTAATGTTGCTCTGCTGTCGAACTCTCTGTTTGGCAGAGAGGAACTCGAACGAAGCTTTGCCGTAGGGCAGTTTCGTCCGGGGAGGTAGACAGTCCCTAAACTCGTGTATACGGGTTCTAAATGGGCATATTTTTGGCCGAGCCTACGGGCTCGGTAAGCCCACATTAAACCGGCCTTGTGCCACATTCGACCCACGTGGGAGGGTTGTTAAATATCGTAGTGTAGCAGTGTAGTGCAGTGCAGAGTGAGACTTCTGTATTGATCAGTTACACTTCCGTTTCTCGACCGGAAGATACCGTTGGACTTTATTACTATTACTTATTGTTACTACTAACCTACGTTCGTTCTACTACTAATCTCTCTTATGTAAATACCTCTCTGAATATACCAGTATTTTCCCCTACAAGTGTGTTTGTTCGTTATTACCATATACTCACGTGGAAACACTCAACATCTCAACACCCTGTGACCCATTGCAGATTGTGAAAATCCACGCTTAATATGATTTTTTTTTTTAACTTTTCGCCAGGATATTGATTTCCTATTTTTAAAGTATAAGTAAAATTAACCTCCAGCTTCCGTATCAGGTGAGATTGTTCCCTGTAAGAAAGAATCTGAAAGAAACCACTTCACTGTCTTTCCCCAGAAGTTATGGCAATTCACAGATAACAAAGAGAAAGCCTCTGTAGACAGCTATAAAAGACTACGCCTCGAAAAGATTAAAAACAAAACTTACAATGTCTCATCAAAAAGTATTAGTACTCTTACGCAGAATAGAGCCTTCTTGGCATAGATTGACTATGAAGTTATAACCTTCTCGCTCACCCCTTCTGTTTTTAGCAGTGCTTGGAAGGAAAGTGTGTAGAGTGTGGTCGTCTCACCATACTACAGTTTGACGTTTGAAAACGTTTTGAAAATTGTCATAACAGGTTCAATCCTCACTGGGTGCTCCACACCTTCGGCTTTGTGCCACATCTAAGCTAAGCTTAGAAAATCATTTAAGGGTATCACGAAATGCCGTAAATGGTTAGCAAGATTGTCTCGCTACATGAATAATGAAATTCACTGGGTGCTCCAGACTTTCGGCCTCGTGCCATATCTAAGCTAAGCTTAGAAAATCATTTAAGGACATCACGACGTGCTGTAAATGGTTAGCAAAATGCCTCGCTACATGAATGACGAAACTCACTCGGTGCTCCAGAATTTCGGCCTTGTGCCATATCTATGCTACACTTAAAATATCATTTAAGGGCACTTCGATGTGTTGTAATGGTTAGCAAGCTTGTCTTGCTACATCAATGACGGCTGAACAGTGAGTTCTAATCTCACTGGGTGCTCTACACTTTTGCCCCTGTACCATATCTAAGCTACGCTTACAGAATCATTTAAGGGCACCTCGACTGGCTGTAATGGTTAGCGTGTTTGACTCGCTACATCAATGACTAAATAGTGATTTCGATCCTCGTTTTTGTCTTGTGCTACATCTAAGCTATGATTAGAAAATCATTTAAGGGCATTACGACGTGCTGTAAATGGTTAGCAAAATTGTCTCGCTACTCGAATGACGAAACTCACTGGGTGCTCCAGACTTTCGGCCTTGTGCCATATCTAAGCTATACTTAAAATCATTTGCGAACATCGACGTGGTGTAATGGTTAGCAAGCTTGTCTCGCTAGAACAATTACGACTGAGTAGTGAGTTTGATCCTGACTGGATACTCCATACTTTCGGCCTTGTGTCACATCTAAGCTTAGAAAATCATTATCACAGGTGACGACTCGTGGCTATCAACCCGAAACCACTTTTTTCCGAAGAAAGCATGAATGGGTCGAAACAATATGAAGACAGATTGTTGATCATGAGTATGTTCCACCTGGTCAGACAGTAAGCAAGAAGCACTAATGTGACGTGTTGCGGCGTTTGTGGGATGCTGTTTGTCGGAAAAAGTACAGATTTGCATGCGTCCGGTGAGCAGCAATTCCAGCATGTCAACGCACCTGGCCATTCAGCATATCCTCTGCAGTTGTTTTTGGTCAAGATCATTCCCAATGTCCAGAACCATCATATTCTCCAGAATTCTCTTGTGATTATTTTCTCGTTCCAAAAATCAAATCACATTTGAAAGTAAAAAGATTTCAAGACTTCAAGGCAACCCAAGAGAATGCGACGGGACAGCTGCTCGCTGTCCCCCAGAAATGAGTTCCAGAGATGCTATCATGAATGAAAACGACGCTAGATAAAGTGAGTTGCTTCAGAAGGTGACTTTTTTGATGGAGATTAAATGTCGAATTGATATGTGTTATACAGTAATCCTTCGACTATCGCGGGTGTTACGTTCCAGAACCCGCTTCGGTAGGTAAAAATCTGCAAAGTAGTAATAGGATTGGCTAAAGTGATTCATCAGGGTATTGCAATGTATATTTTTTTTAAATATTTTCATATATTAAAGCTTTTATAAAGCCTCCACACATTCTTATAAAGCTCTTCTACACGCTTATAAACCTTTTCCACGCTGTTATAAACCTTTTCTACAATCTTATAAACCTTTTCCCAACTCTTATAAGCCTTTTCTACAATCTTATAAATTATATAAACTTTTTCAACGCTCTTATAAACCATTTCTACACTCGTATAAACCTTATAAACTTTTCTCACACTTTTATAAACCTTTCCTACACTCGTATAAATCTTATAAACCTTTTCCACGCTCTTATAAGCCTTTTCTACACTCTTATAAACCCTATAAACCTTTTCCACACTCTTATAAACCTTTTCTACATTCTTATGAACCTTATAACCTTTTCGACACTCTTATAAATCTTTTCGACACTCTTATAAACGTTTCTACATTCATATAAACCTTATAAACCTTTTACACAATCTTATAAACCTTTTCTACACGCTTATAAACCTTTTCCACACTGTTATAAACCTTTTCTACAATCTTATAAACCTTTTCCAAACTCTTATAAGCCTTTTCTACAATCTTATAAATCAGATAAACTTTTTCAACGCTCTTATAAACCATTTCTACACTCGTTTAAACCTTATAAACATTTCCCACACTTTTATAAACCTTTCCTACACTCGTATAAATCTTATAAACTTTTTCCACGCTCTTATAAACCTTTTCTACACTCTTATAAACCCTATAAACCTTTCTCACGCTCTTATAAACCTTTTCTACACTCTTATAAACCTTATAAACCTTTTCCACGCCCTTATAAACATTTTCTACACTCATATAAACCTTATAAACCTTTTCCACACTCATATAAATCTTTTCTACATTCTTAAAGATTTTTTAAACATTTTAAAATCCTTCTTGATTGAGTGAAGGCGGGATTCATTGAGGTCGTAATGGTGACCAACAGCCACATAGTTTCTTTCTTCCTTCAATATGTTGAAGAGTTTCACCTTCTCCGCTATAGTAAACATCTTCCTCTGGCGCTTGGATTCACTGCTAGAAGGCTTAGAAGTGCAGAGAGACATCGTAGCGGCGTGGGATGGCGAAAACTAGGATGCTGGAAACTGATGCTTCGCTCACTAAGAAACCCACGGTGTACCGAGGGGACCGCCATATTAATTTACATTGAATATTTTTAAAAATCCGCGATGCACTGAGACCGCGAAAGGTGAATCGCGACATAGCGAGGGGTTACTCTAGTCTTCTTTTTCGGACATCAGTCCCGATATTTTTTTTTATCGGACCTCGTAAATTTAAAACAAAATTTCTCAATTTTTTCCTGTTTCAGAGAGAAAGTCAAAAGCCTCAAACTTTTGCGTCAAAGAATGAAACAATTTTTTTTATTAATTATTGAACCGCCATAACGTCAATATTTCCATTAATCGGCTGCCCCAGTGATCATATGTAAACATTTCTGTCGTCAAGACTTCTTTTTTAACTATTAATTTCAGCTTTTCCCCGAAGCATTTGATAATTTAAGTTTTTGATGGCTTCCAAAAATTGGTTTTATTCCTCACCTTTTCCAAATACTATTATTAGAAAAACTTATATTATATCTATGGTAATAGATATAATAAGGTAACATTGAGCATTCATTAACAAAGCAGCCAATACTGGCGATGGAAAGTTTATAAAATCTTCTCTTAAAACAATTTTTCAGTAAATGTTATCGCTCTTTCCAATACTGAGAGAATTACGGTTATATCATGTTTAAACATCGGTTCCCATACAATCCTGGTCAGTGCCTAGATAGGTGACAACTTGGGAATATCAGATGATGTAAGCTTGAATGTGTGATTGATGTAATTGATAATGGCTCGGAAATTCTCTTCTAATTCCACCCTCGACTCTTCAGGGGCACCTTTGACCACCACCCCCTAGAACAGAGTCTCTAGTGAGTGATATGCACATAATTCCGCCCATGGTTTCTGCTACCATCCCCAAACTAGATCCCCACAAGGCATAGGGAGTTGACGATATCCCTGCCACTATCCCAGGGAAATGTGTTCATGAACTGGCTACTGATGTCTCCAAACACTGCAACAAATGTCTTGATGCTTCTTGTTTTCAATCCTATTTTGAAATCACATTCTGTAGTTCCTGTCTTTAAGAACTCTGGTGAACCTTTTGATCCGTCGAGTTAGTCTTTTAACTATTTTTGGCAAAGGACTAGAGGTTCTAATCAACACGGAATTGGTTAAGCATCTCACTTCACAAGGCCTTCTTTCAGATAAACAATATGGCTTTCGTTTCTCGAGGTCAACCACCAATGTATTAGCGGTTATTAGCGATTTTTTTCTATCTAGATAAAAATGGCGAAGCTCGGACTGTGGTTTTAGATATCTCGAGCTGTTTGGTATGCTTGTTTTTTTTACACCAGCTCAAAGGTTATGGTGTCCCTGGCCGAATATTTGACTTAATCTAATCGTTCTTAAACCGCGTAATGGGAGTGGTTTTGAACGGACACGCTTCTAGATCATTTCACATTAACGCAGGATTTCTCTAGGGCTCAATCCTTGATCTTTCGTTGTTTCTTCATCAGGTGCCCATTGATTGGTTGATATGGGATAGCTGTTGATTTTTGTGATATTTTGTGTCTGTGGTGTCAGCTATAGCTCGTTTAAAATTAATTTATCTATCTATTGACCCTTTCTTTGCTAGTATTTCTATTTACGTTTTGATTTGGTGCTTCACTACTTAATCCAGCGATTGAACACATGACCACTAGATGACAGTAACATATGTATACCCAACAACTATATCTAATCCAACAGCTTCCCAGAGGACATAGTATGTTTTTGGAACATTTTAGATTTAGATTTTTTTTTACATTTGTTTTCGTAATGCTTATTGTAGTAGAGACTTTGTAATCGCAGATACAACTATAGTACGCCGTTGAACAATACTGGTGTCAGACACCTTCGAATATCACTCGCACTAATAGTACTTCCTCGATAATACTCGCTCGAATAGTAACCACCGAATACTGATCCGAAAAGAGAAATAGTAAAATGAATAGACTAGAGAATAGCAATCCTTATAGTAATAGAGGATAGACTAGGAATAGAGATCGTTAGTCGTCAGCTACTTCCAGCATATATGCATTTCTTCTATGGTCACGTGGTCTACTTAATTCAATAATGGGATCGCCTGAGTATATTCACTGGCGATCTATGTTCAAACTCAAGTGTCAGCAGTGACACTTTATTCCTATATAACAATTTGATAACCAGAGGGTATTTGGTCGAAACGTTGTGCGTATAATAACATCTATATCAACCAATACAGAACAATAGTTCGAAATAATAAAAGAATATTGACAATCACTCAACTCAGAAATTAAATATTAAATTAAGAAACTGCTAGCATAAAACTTACGGCTGCATTTTGCAATTTCAACTGTTACAGGAAAGATATGGAATAGTCCCCAGGGCTGTGCAAGGGAAGTTTTAAAGTGAAGTACAATATTTGCATTATCAATCCTATCCTTTGACCAAGTAAAATGAGGAGTTAGCATTAAGGTCCTGAGATTGGATACCTGATGATGAACAGGGGCTGACTGGAAGAAACGTTGTGTCTATAATGACATCTATATCAACCAAGATGAGAACAATTGTTCGATATAATTCAAGAATAATAATTGCTACTAATGATAAAAAACTTAGATTGGAATTTAATCACAAAATCAGAAACAGGACAAAAATAAATCAACCACCAGTTCCCTACCCACTTAGGAATCTTAAAGAGTTTATGATGGTATATCTGTTATTAATCGAGCCACAGGAATACGACTAAATATTTAGTCAAATCCTGGGAATAACGAAGCTGCTTCAAGAAAATCTAGAGATTTTCTGTCTATTACGAGGAGTGTTGAAAATTTCTCCGCTCGACCCGACCCAGTTCCCAAAATCTGACTTAACATCTGAATTATCATTTAAAGATCTTGGTTGGGCCAAGAAATTTCAGCGCCCGCGGGCGTCTATTCCGGTTCGGACAAAAATAGTGTGTTTTTGGAACCTTTTATAATTAGATTACATTTTTTTACATTTGTTAACCAGAATGTACTTGGTCAAAACGTTGTGTTGATAACAACATCTATATAAACCAATATCAGAATAACAGTTCAAATCATATAAGAATATTGACAATTATTCATCTCAGAAATGAAATACAAAGGTTTTTTTTCTAATTCGGCTAACCGCGGTTAAATAAAACCGTATTAATCCGTGAATTGGGAGACCACGTGATCCACGAATCTATTGACCCTCTTTTTTTATTGCCATTGATATTTGTGCTTGATAAGATTTCGAAAATAAACTTTTCATGTTTTTTTGAAATTTCATCAGTCAAAACTGGTATTATACCTTTAATTAAATTCTTTTCTTTTTACATATTAATAGATTTGACTTCTTTGAAATATATTGCTAAAACTGCGTATTATACATGAATAATATGGTAGTTAATTATTAAACACGTATGTCATATCTGTGACTTTTTAAATATACATATTCGACTTCTTTGAAATATATTGCTAAAAACTGCGTATTATACATGAATACATATGCTAGTTAATTATTAAACACGTATGTCATATCTGTGACTTTTAAAAAATACATATTTGATTTCTTTGAAATATATTGCCAAAAACTGCGTATTATACATGAATAATATGGTAGTTAATTATTAAACACCTATGTCATTTCTGTGACTTTTTAAAAATACATATTTGACTTCTTTGAAATATATTGCTAAAAAATGCGTATTATACATGAATAAATATGGTAGTTAATTATTAAACACGTATGTCATATCTGTGACTTTTTAAAAATACATATTTGACTTCTTTGAAATATATTGCTAAAAACTGCGTGTTATAAACAAGTAAATACGGTATTTACAATCTTTACTAAACACTTATATTTATGACTTTTTAAATACATATTTGACTTCTTTTAAATCATGTGATTTCTGAATGTTATGACCTTGAACTGGTGTTCAGCATTTATAAAATTCCAGGATTTTCTTTCTGCACGTTTCTCTTTTTTAACACGGTCTTCTTAACTTCTATAGTGAGAGTAAAAAAGAAAAAAAATAGTTTCCGTTAGGACTTGGACATTCATTCCATATAATAAGAACTCCTTTTTTTTAAAGCATCTTGAATTCGATTCAGTATTATGCACCTAATTTTTCTGCAACAGATTCGGAGAAGATTCCTTCAAGGTATTACTGAATTCTTCCTAAATAATGAGATGACTTTGCCAAGAAAGAATAATAATAATAATAATAATAATAATAATAATAATTTTTTTTTTCAGTGGAAAGTGTCATGATGCCATTTCTAACCTTAGGTCCCTGGGCGGGACCCGGAAAGAAATGTGTAAACGCCAGATATCAAAGGAAATAATAATAATAATAATAATAATAATAATAATAATAATAATAATAATAATAATAATAGCAAAAAAGATATAAACTAATAAAATAACATACCAGTAACTGGTGGCACCTACCTTCCTTACTTTTTTTTATTTAAATATTTGTTGATTTCTGTTTGTTTTCCTTTTTTATTTATCTATTATGTTTAGCCACACACACTAATTCATGCCCCGCCCCATCACCAGTAAAAACAATGAGGAAAAAAAACCTAATCTTAATAAGTCAACAGTTATTTGAACAAGTCCCAGTGAATCAGCCAGTCCTTGCGGGAATAAAACCTGAACGGGGCACAGAAAGCCGAAATAAGCAGAGATAAAAATGCAATTAATGATTTTTTGATTAGAGAAGAAATATAAAAATCAACACTATCAACACCTCTGGGACATATCCGACTATTCAACAGACGACTTTTATGTGGTTGTTTTATTTTTACTTACAAAGCATATAGCATCAAGGACAGACACAGCCTACATGTTAAAAATAAATGTATGTAATTATTAATCACTTAGTCATTGGTCATTTATTGATTTCTTTCTTTCTTTCTTTTACGGTTTATCAACCTTTTGCAAGTTATTTAAAGCTAGAAAGTATTTTTAGATTGTAAGAATTTTTTTTGAGATAATGACATACTGATACAAGTTCTACTAACTAACCCATAGCAGTGGGAGAAGGGGTGGATTCCTACCTTTACATGTAAGTGAATAAAACAAACCCGACTGGAATTGGAACTCAGATCTCTAGTTCCGAGTCGTTATCTCATACACCACTTGCAGACCCAAGCTTATAGTACGTGGTATTCCCAAGCGGTCAGCCATCTAGGTAGTAACTAGGCTCAACATTGCTTAATTTGGGCGGTCGCACGAGAACTGGTGTTTCAACTTTATATGTCCGTAAGCCACGATTATTTATGCATTTAAATATATAGATGCCAGCTAAAAAAAATATTATAGGTTTTTGGGTAGGAGTAGTCAGACACTTGCCTATAGGGTGTCGGCATGTGTGGCTTCCAGACTTTCTACTGTTAAATTGCGTTTTGTCTTTGATGCTATTCTGGTGTTCGCATCTTTCGCTAAGGATAGTTTGCCCTACTTGCAAAGCAGTTCTGTTACTTATCAATTTACTTATCAGTAGGATGCTGAGGGTGAACCAACTAGGGGTTGGAAACCTGGATTGGATAGCACGTATCTACTTATATAAGAAAGGGTGGAGTCAGCATTAGTATTCATTTGGAATACATTTGCTGAACAACCCGGGTTGTTCAAGTCATGCGCGTTGGTTTTGGCTTGACTATTTATATATGCTGGCCAATGGTGTATTACGAGTAGTGAAGTCTATTCTATTATCCTAAGGGTTATTGGGAGGACGGTAATGATTATGTTTAAATTATTCTAGAGACTATTCAGTAGAAGCTATTTTTTAATCAGTAGTAAAGTCAAGGTGGTAAAGTCACAAGGGGTTACAGGGTGTGGAAGAATTACGAACCGAAACATTAATAATGAGGAGGAGGAGGAGGAGGAGGAGGAAAGAGTAATCAGGAGGAGAGTAGATAGTAATTGTCATTGCATTTAAATTTTTGCAGATTAAAGCTGGCTGGAAAGCATAAAGCCAGAAGAGAGTTCCACAAACAAGAATGCGAGAAAAGAAATTGTTAGCATAGAACTTACGGCTACATCTAGCCAGCTCAACTGTACATTGGCGAGATATCGATGCCAGTCTAAATAGGCGCTTAAATTTAAAACGTCTAGGTACCCTAACAAAGACCTCACCCGAATAATTACCATTAAAGTATTTATAGAAATGACACAGAGATGCAACTTGACGGCGGTGGAGAAGTGACTGAGGCCCGGTCACCAGATCAGGGCAAATAATATTGCTGATTCTTCTTTAGATCTTATCGGGGAGCTCAAGGTAAATAGCAGGGGCACCGGACGATATGTGGCAGCAATATTCAAAGCATGGATGAATTGTAGACATAGATATGTAAGATAGATTCTGGAAAGAAAAATTGTCTCGCACGAAACAGAGAACCAACTTTCTTATCAGCTGACCTAGCAATGGATTCAATATAGGCTTTTCACTTGATGTCAGCTGAGAATGTTAGCCCAAGAAGGCGCAACAAGTCACTTTTCTGAAGGTTTCCTGATGGAAGGCAGAGAGGAGTTTCTCAGATGATTAGTGGAGAGAAGTTTAGTTTTGGAGGCGTTCAAATTAACAAGCCATCTTTTGCCCCAGTTAACAATGGATTGGAAGTAGTTTTGTACATCGGCTGCCATTTTGACACTGTCGGACGGCTCAGCCTTACTATCGAGGTAGTGGTAAATGTTTGTGTCACCAGCGTAGATACCAAGTTGAGAACTGATGTCATCGGGAAGGGAAAAATATCCTGCTATGATGTTGCAAGCGACTTTAAAATTAGCAGCTAATAATCCACAACATAAAGTAAAGGAATTTTATTTCAAATACCAAACTTTATAATCAAGGAAAGTGGACAAAAATAAAAGCAATAATTAAGAAAAAACTAAAACAATAAATAAATAATATATATATATATATATATATATATATATATATATATATATATATATATATATATATATATATATATATATTAACAAAAACAAGCAAAGGCAATAAATAATTTTAAAAAATAAACCAAATTCCCATAAGAATAGAGTTACATATATATTGAGGACGCACAAAAAGTTATAACACGTAGTTTGATGAACGTTTGAAGCACAAAACTGCAGGTCTGATAGGGATGCCATACCGTTCATATATATATATATATATATATATATATATATATATATATATATATATATATATATATGTGTGTGTGTGTGTGTGTGTGTGTGTAGAGATAGAGAAAGAGAGAGAGAGAGGGAGATGCATATTTTTGAATTTATATATATATTTTCATTTATCATTTTTCGTTTCACCGTTTAGAAGTCTCTCACACTACACCTCATTTCCCTCTCTGTTAAATTACATAAATTTAATACTAGCCGTCAAAAGTGTATAGGTTCATTTCAATTTTCATTTATCATTTTTCGTTTCACCGTTTGGAAGTGGAGTCTGATGAGCCAGTGTCCTTTAATAAAGGGCTTGGCGAAATAAATTATTACGTGGAGCCTTAAAGTGGTCTGTTTTTCCTTTATGGAGTATTGCTGCCATATATGGTCTGGAGCCCCTGCTGTTTTCCTCGGGGTTCTTGATAAGATCCAGAGACGGATATGCAATGTGATTGGCCCTGATCTGTCATCTCGTCTGCAGTCGCTCTCTCACAGACGCGATGTTGCCTCGCTCTGTCTTTTTTACAAATACTTTCACGGTAATTTCTCCGAGGAGTTGCTTTCGCTTGTCCCTAGGCCTCATGAATTTAAACGTCCTACGAGGTTGGCATCCCGTTCCCACCCCTTCGCCGTTGAAACTGTTAGATGTAGACGTCTCTTCTACTCCAATAGCTTCAAGTCTCGCACATCTCGCCTGTGGAACTCCCTTCCCTATTACTGTTTCCCTGACAAATACAATCTCCAACTATTTAAGTGTAACATCAATCACCATCTCCAGTTGCCTTGATCTATCCACTTCCCTTCTCCACATCGTTTCACCTTTCATTCCTATCTGCTCTCGCTCCAAATCTTCTGTAACTCCCTTGCCTTGATCGATCCACTGTCTTTCTCTTTCTCCACATCCTCTCCTTTACCATTTCTATCTGCTCATCCTCCAAGCTTTCTATAACCCCTTGGGTGATAGTGGCCTCCTTGCTTGGGGTGATACGCTTAAAAACAAAAAACAAAATATATATATATATATATATATATATATATGTATGTATGTATGTATGTATGTGTGTGTGTGTGTGTATTTGTTCTTTATTTGATTCACTTTATATATATATATGTTTGTTCGTGTATGTAATATATTGATAGTTGGTTTGTGCTGTTTTATTAGCATATTTTTGCTAGAATTTTGCTGGGTCTGATTATTTGTATATAGGTCCGTGTGCGTGATTTATTGTATATGCTTTCACCTGTATATACAGGTGTGACATCATTTCCTTTTGCATGGTTTTTATATGTTCCTCTGTCTTCATGCTTCTTCCTTTTCTTCTTCCTTTTCTTCTTCCTTTTCTTCTTCCTTTTCTTCTTTATTTTTCTTTTCCTTTTTTGAATATTTCCTTCTTCTATTTCCTGTGTGAATACCCGTCCTTATATTTGCGTGATGATATATTTGATTATATATACGTTTTTTTTGTATTAGGATGTGAATGTGTTTGTCCTGTCATTTGTAAAATCCCCTTCCCGATCTACCTCTTTATTTAAATTCAGACTTCCCTGTATCAAATAGGTGTATCTAGATCGTAGATCGTAGATACTTCTTACATTAGCGTCGAACTTAACTGATAAATTGGCACTTCGCTAAGAACAATATATATATATATATATATATATATATATATATATATATATATATATTGTGTATTTAGGCAGCAATCCTTCTTTCATGCACATTTCATTAAAAACGATTGACAAGGTGCTTTTATTTAGTTTTTTATATAATTTCTCGTGCGATCTAATAAAGTTTTTCTTTTCAGAGGATAAATTATATAAAAACTGTCCGAATGTTCTTTTTATCCGAGCGCTTTCGGCTATACATTTAGCCATTTTCAAGGATTATATTTCAACTGTTAGAATTAGAAATAGTTTGTTATATATATATATATATATATATATATTTCTCCTAGTTTCATTTCGGAATAATTTCGTGATAATTTAAAACTTATATTCGATTAAATTTAGAATTAGACATTTGTAATTTAATTTTTTTTATTTTACTGTGAAATTAAAATTTTATTAGTTGTATATTGATTTCTACTTTAATCTAATGTTAACTTTGATGCACTAACAGATTGTACTTAGTGTATGTTGTCACGTTATTTTGAATTACCATATACTTGTATTCTGACTGGTCATCATATGTTACGTAACAATGTTTCCCCTATTGAGGGGGTGGTTTTCAACTCTTAAAACTCTTTATTTTGCGATCAAAACCATCACTTGATAAGACACTAGAAGTGTTGAAACAAAATGGCTATTTTTGTAGTGGTGTTATAACATGTATATGTTATTATTTTGAATATATATATATATATATATATATATATATATATATATATATATATATATATATATATATATATATAATGTCATCCACAGACAGACTGTTTCGGTTTCTTATCAAGTGATGATGTTGAGTGTAGATTCTACACTCAACATCATCACTTGATAAGACACCAGAGGTGTTGAAACAAAATGGCTATTTTTGTAGCCAGTTGTTTGTTTTTGGCAGTTGTGCTTATGTAAATGGTAGAAACTCCAATTTATAATACTTATTAGCATTTATGCGGTGGTATTAATTTTGTTGTAGGTGGGGAAGAATTATAATTGTGGACTGATGCGGTAATGGTTATTGTGGTGCAGTAGTAATTGTGGGGCCTCCACTCTCTGACCTTACTTTTCTATTTAGTGTAGATCAGACATTTAATTGGTTAATCAAGACATACCCACAAATCTATGTTTTAAATTCTGACCTTATGTCCCCACCTTTAATTTTCGGAAAAGAGGTAAAACTTTGTTTTTAAATTTTCTTAAAAATCATTTAATCACCAGTTACTTGACATAGCCTGAAGAAATATCATCATAGTATTGAAACATGACAGCTTTTGTGTAGCAATTTCAAAATATTTTTATTATAATCTCTTATAATAAAAAATAATATATATATTATATATATATATATATATATAATGTCATTCAAAGACAGTACTGTTTCACTGTATCACAGCTCCTCAGTGCGACTAGACTTCCGAATGCCTCAAGCCAGGATTAAAACACAACTAATTTGGTGTCAGCCAGAGCTATCTTCACTCGGTAGAGTTACACAACTAAATCTAGCGTATTGTTTTTACAAATGTAAATAAATGCCAATCAGCCAAAGTGCTCCATTCATTTTATTGAAGAGCTTTGCATTAGTGCAGGTGGCTGTTGTTTATAGAATTAGCTTATCACTCAACAGTGCTCAATTGAAATGTATATATATAAACAAACACTTTCTGGTTTCTGGTTATTGGATCTGATAAGGTAATATAATTTAGTGCCACTCTTATCCTCAAAAATCCCAACACATTTTCCTTACACACAATTTTGTCTTTCATTCCAATGTGAAGAAGCCGAACCCAACACACATGGTGGGAAAACATTTTGTTTATATGCTTTTCCACTTTATCACACACACACGCACACACACACACACTTATATAAACATATATATATATATATATATATATATATATATATATATATAAAGAGAGAGAGAGAGAGAGAGTTATGTATAGACTGACAATTAAAATCACTTAAAATTCTGGTCAAATCAAGTTTCTTGCTGCAATTACCCATTTCATGGACATTTGGTCATCAAGTACCAAAATTTGAAAGAAAAAGCGTTTGCCATTTCTTTCCCAGGAAGCTAGTTGTCTACTTGAATTTACAGTGATTTGCATTTTTTCTCAAAACTTGTTTTCCATAGTGGCACAGCTTACAGCCATTTCATATGAAAAAACATTTCTTGCCGGATCCTCAAAGTTAAGTAAGATTGAGCCTGGTTAGTACCTAGATGAGTGACTGCTTAGGAATACCAGGAGTTGTAAGCTTAGATGTGTGGGTGGCATAATATATAATGACTCAAAATGAGAAAGAAAGAAAGAAAGAAAGAAAGAAAGAAAATGAAAAGAGAAATTGGAAAGGAAGGGAAAAAGAGAAAAACAACAAGTTAAAGTAAAGAAAGAAGAGAAGCAATAGAGAAAGAAAAGAGTTTTGAAAAGGAATTCATTTTTGATCTCCATGATTAATATTTATAACTGAAGAATTAAAAGGGAAATATGGAAAAATGAAGGCTAAAAGAAAGGAATGAAATGAGAGGTTGGAGATGAATGAAAATGAAAGAAAGGAATGAAATGAGAGGTTGGAGATGAATGAAAATGAAAGAAAGGAATGAAATGAGAGGTTGGAGATGAATGAAAATGAAAGAAAGGAATGAAATGAGAGGTTGGAGATGAATGAAAATGAAAGAAAGGAATGAAATGAGAGGTTGGAGATGAATGAAAATGAAATAAAGGAATGAAATGAGAGGTTGGAGATGAATGAAAATGAAAGAAAGGAATGAAATGAGAGGTTGGAGATGAATGAAAATGAAAGAAAGAAAGAGAGAAAGAAAGAAAAGAGATGTTGAAAAGCAAGGAAAATGAGAGAAAAAGAATCAAGCTGAAATAAAGAAAAGTATAGGAGAAATAAAGAAAAGAGTTTTGAAAGAGTATTCGCTGTTTAATTTTCAATCTCTATGATTAATATTCACAACTGAATTGTGTATACAAGGAAGATTATACGTAAATAAATAATTGTGGCATAAATCAAATGCGGTTTGTATCATTAAGCTGTAAACATTCTGATTTACTGACTCAGTTGTCCAAAAATGTTCCAATAAAATATGCATCTTATACAAATACAATAACTGCCTTACTAAAATATTGGCATGTATCTGGAGATTTTCTTGGGGTTTGTTTATATACACAGGCTTCTCTAGGTTGACCCCAAATAAAAATCCCAGAAGCAATCCAAAGAAGTGGTTGTGATGTCTTTTGGTGGCTTTGAGGATGGTGAAGTTGATATCATTGATTGACCTGAAATGTTAATTTTGCTTTGGTTGTCAGACAGCATTAACAGCATTCAGTTTGAAATGATTTTCGTCAAAGCCACTGTTTACGATTGCCTTGAAAAAGCTGACATGTCAACCTGCATTCTTGAAAGAATTTGTTGATTGCATCTAACACTGAAAATGCAAGGAAATTTTTGGCATATTATGTTTTAAGAAAGGTAAAAATTTGACTCAAATGAAAAAAAAACATATATATATATATATGCAGATGTATGGTGTTGTTTATCCTATCAACTTCCCTGTGGACTACAGAACCAGATTGACTGACCTAGGTGTTGCTAATATAGTCTTTACACCCCAACCAGTTAAATTTAATTTTCCTTCTCCTAAACTGGTTCTCAATCAAGGCTATGTGCATATACAATTTATGTTGTAGGTACACTGAAAAGTATCTGGAATAAGTTAATAGAAAGGGTTAAATACTCAATGAAGATTAAATTAGTTCATGTGTTTCTCTAGTGACTAGATGAATATTGTTAAAGTCTGGCTGGAAATTTTTCAATCCTCTCACATATTCAGCAGATATTGCAGTTTGGATTAGCATTTATTTTTGTTTCTACTCAATTCTTTTAACAAAAGAGATTTTTTTAAAATTCCCTGGAAGACAGCAAAAGGCACCTCAAGCATTTCTTTGTTGATAAAGATAAAAACTTGGAGAAGGCAACAGGAAAACTATCTTTTCAACTGTCTTTCCTAAGAACTCATAGCAATTTGGATATTAAAGAAAAAGACATTGTGGCAGCCGATGATTGTATATATATATATATATATATATATATATATATATATATATATACAATGGCATTTTGAAAACAAGCCTTAAGCTTGAGAAATAACTGGAACAGCCGAAGGACGAGCTATTAATTGGGGCTATCAAAAAAAAATTTTTTAAAAAAGAAATAAAAAAAAACAGATACATAAATTTAAATATCTGGGAAATGCTTTAATAGATGATGAAAAATATAAAGCTGGAATCTGAAGGTTTAAAAAATGCCTTCCTAATGTTAAGCAAAATATTAAGAAACAAGAAAATTTCATTAAAAACAATGGAAAGAGTGCTGGACTGTTATGCAATATCAGTCTATCGAAAGTAAGTGCTGGACAATCTTCTCACAGATGTAGAAGAGACTTGAGGCAACAGAAATGTCCTAAAAGGAGGCTCAGAATATCTTGGATGAAACATGTGAGTAACAAGTAATTTTTAAGGAAAATGGAAAGAAAAAGGACAAGTATACTTAGAATCAGAAAGCGAGTTTGGTGTACAAATAAGAAGAAAGAGACTTGAAGAATTTGACACTCATAGGATATACTGATGGCAAGAAGGACAGAGGAAAATAGTAAGTAACTGAGTTATTTAAAGCTGATATGCATTCTGGATATTAAGAATAATTCTTTTACTTTTTGTAAGTGAATATTGCATTAACAATTTTTTAGGAATCACAATCATTTTTCTAGATATGTCTACTATTTAACCCTTAGCTGGGGGTGGAGGAGATGGATCCATACATTTCTCAAGGGTATATGCACGAATGTAACAAATCCAACTGGAATTTGAACTCGACTCTCTAATTTCTCATTTTGAGTTGCTATCCATGACACCACCTGCACATCCACAAGGACTGGGTGAGATAGTAAATAAACGAATCCTGCAAAAGAAACGAAGAGCTGCAAAAGATAGAAAGTTGTGGAGAGCCATGCCCATGACATATAAAAAAAGGGTAATTCATTTGCATTTGTTAATACTTTATTTTACAAAAGATGTGAAGTTGCTGCCATTTTGTTTTAATTGTGAACATCACATAAAAAAGTTTTATTCATTTTGTAATTCAAATTTCTTGTATTTACTTTGCAAGGAAAATCCTGACTGAATTTGTTAGACATTTTGTTAAATCACCAAACAGGATGCAAATGAATGAATAAATTTCCATTGCATATCTTTTTTCTTCATTTTGATTTCAATCCTTGTTCTGAGATAGGATTATATGTCTTTGCACAAGCTTTGATTTTAAATCTGTTCAAATAAATAATAATTATCCTGCAATAAAATTTGCTGGACATTTTTTATTTAACAGTTTTGATGCTTTTTCTGCTTTTCTTTTTTCTTCAACCTCAAAATTTTGAATTAAAATCATCAAAGCCTTAATTATTTCTTCAGGAATAACTTTTTACAATTAGCTTCAAATTCTACCAAATTAAAGAGCATATTTCTCCAACAGTCCAAGGCAATCTCGGAAATTATTCTCTAAAAATAGTTTATTGATGATTCAACTTACAAGACATTTTTACTTTACAATTTGCAAAGATTCTGATGCTACTGGCAAAAATTATATTTTTAGAGAATATTAGCTTTCCTTGACTTTATAAAATTTTATTTTCTGAAATATTTACAAAATTTCAGTTTCCCCTGACATTTTGTAAAATTTTAGTTTTCCTAAATATATAAAAAAAACTTCTGTTTTCACTGATATTTTATAGAATTTTAGTTTTCCTGGATTTTGTTTACATGTGTGTGTGTGTGTGTGTGTGTGTGTGTGTGTGTGTGTGTGTGTGTGTGTGTGTGTGTATTGTTTTGTTTTTACAATGACCACAAGCACAAGATTATTAGATTAAAATTTAAAATCTGAAATATAAAATCTTTTCTTAGATTATCAAAAATGTTCACCATTAGGAAAGAAATGGTAATTTCATTTAAATTCAGTTGCCAAATTTTGGGTTATATATATATCATTTTTTAAATTTAATTCACCTCAAGCAAAGTGATAATGTCACTAAGATGCAAGGGGTTACTGTAAGTGAAAGAGAAGACTTTAGTGAAGAGAAAGAACAATAAAGAACAGGGTTCAATAAGGCAGAAGATGACAATTGGCATTGCATTTAAATTTTTGAAGATTATAGATAGCAGTGAAGTGAGAAATTGGAAGAAATGCAAGAAAAGAAGCTATTAGAATAGAACATATGGTAAGAGTAAGGAATATTTTGAAAATAGAATCTCCATTGATATATAAACTGTATTTCCTTAGTTCATGAAGAAAAGTCTTTGAAGGATTTTTTTCCTTGCTTCTTCTAATGTTGGATTTGTCTATATTTCTGAAATGAGGTATTGTAACTATTTACACTATTTCCATCGTTTGGACTGTTGTCCTCATCTTCATTGTCATATTCACAATATTTTGGCCATTATACACTCCAACCTTCTTCAGGATCTGTCTATATTTTTGAAATGAGGTATTGTAATTATTTACACTATTTACATTGTTTGGACTGTTGTCCTCATCTTTATTGTCATATTCACAATGTTTTGGCCATTATACACGCCAACCTTCTTCAGGATCTGTCTATATTTCTGAAATGAGGTATTGTAACTATTTACACTATTTCCATCGTTTGGACTGTTGTCCTCATCTTCATTGTCATATTCACAATATTTTGGCCATTATACACTCCAACCTTCTTCAGGATCTGTCTATATTTTTGAAATGGGGTATTGTAATTATTTACACTATTTACATTGTTTGGACTGTTGTCCTCATCTTTATTGTCATATTCACAATGTTTTGGCCATTATACACGCCAACCTTCTTCAGGATCTGTCTATATTTCTGAAATGAGGTATTGTAACTATTTACACTATTTCCATCGTTTGGACTGTTGTCCTCATCTTTATTGTCATATTCACAATGTTTTGGCCATTATACACTCCAACCTTCTTCAGGATCTGTCTATATTTTTGAAATGAGGTATTGTAATTATTTACACTATTTACATTGTTTGGACTGTTGTCCTCATCTTTATTGTCATATTCACAATGTTTTGGCCATTATACACTCCAACCTTCTTCAGGATTTGTCTATATTTTTGAAATGAGGATTGTAATTATTTACACTATTTACATTGTTTGGACTGTTGTCCTCATCTTTATTGTCATATTCACAATGTTTTGGCCATTGTACACTCCAGCCTTCTTCAGGATCTGTCTTTATTTCTGAAATGAGGTATTGTAACTATTTACACTATTTACATTGTTCAGACTATTGTCCCCATCTTTATTGTCATATTCACAATGTTTTGGCTTTTGTACACTTCAAACTTCTTCATGATCTGTCTATTTTTCTTAGATGATGTATTGTAACTATTTACTCTATTTACATTGCATAGAGTAATTGCATCAGGATAAATGGGGTGACCTCCTCCTCACATGATTGCACACTACTTAGGGATGGGAACTTCTTACGGATGTCTTCCTTCTAGAATTCACCCTCACAGTCTGACTGGGGACACATTCAGTTTAGGAAAGCGATGCGAAGAGTATGTCAAAAAATCTCAAACTTAAGCATAAAATGTTTATTATATTGCAATACATTGAAGCAAGAGAGGAAATATGATGTGCTTATTTTATTACCACAGATCTTTTCACAACATCATCAAACCAATCTTCCAAAACTCATATGCATATTCTGGGATCAGTTGGAAATTTTTTTAAATTACCTGAAGAAGTCTGGGGCATACAACAGCCAAAACATTGTGAATGTGACCATAAAGATGAGGAAAACAGTCTGAACAATGCAAATAGTGTCAATGTTGGATTTCTTGAAACAGATGAACAATTGAAAAGAAATTTTCAAATATATCTTATAGATACGAATATTCACTAAGCCACTTTTCATGAATTTTATTGGTCCTGTGCATTTTCAAATTACTAGATTGGCAGATAGGTCTCACCATTTTACAGTTGAAATTGCGAGATGTAACTACAAGTTCTATGCTAACAGTTTCTTCTCTTGACTTCTTACTCGTGAAACTCTCTTCTAGTTTCCTGATTTCCAGTCAACTGTTACCGTCTGTCTTAATTTCTGCTCTTTTATTGTTCATGTTCCTTAATAATGTTTTTTTTTTCTCATATTCTCTCACACTCACTAAAATCTGTGTCTTAGTCATTTTATTGCCTTACTTGAGATGAAATGATTAAAGAAAAAGGTATCTTTCTTGGTACCGTGAGGAAAATAACTTCTCTTGACACTCATTTTGTTGATATTTATCCCACAGACACAATACAAAATTCTTCATATATTTCTGAAACATTCACATAATGATTTCAATTTAACACACATAGTAAAGATTCATTGCAATATATATGTGAGAGTATGACATCCCACAATGCAACAGTTTTATTTTTGCCCTCTGATGGAGCTTTTTCCAAAGTCAAAATGTAGAATAACTGAGAGAAGTTATTAGTTTTAGACATTACATATTTCAAGATGGAGTCTGAGAAAATTTTAAATTAGAAATTTCTATTTAAAATACTTTCTTGATTAGTTTTTTTAAAATAAAATAAAAAAAATCCTTAAAATTACAACGTAGACATCAAATAGCATCATGGTAAAACAAAAAAAATTAGTTGCATATTTTAATATTAAGTAAAATGTATGACATTTTATGGTGTATTCTTTTGATGTGTCAATTAGTCTCCTTAACAAAAAAGAGACTTTGCTTGTTTCATTAGAGATGAAAATTGCAAACATTTTATAATGATAAAGACTTGAAAGTAACGATGAAGAACAGGAATGCAACAGGACTTCCACTAGAAATAATAAATAACATCTTAAGTAAAAAGTTATCTATATACACATGTATATATGTGTGTGTGTGTGTGTATGTGTGTATGTGTGTGTGTATGTGTGTGTGTGTATGTGTGTGTGTGTGTGTGTGTGTGTGTGTGTGTAAAAATTCAGATATAAATAAAATATACCTGTAAAGACAATATAAATAAAAGACAAAAGACAATCTTTTTTATACCAACACATTTCATTATCAAGGTAAATGTTGAAATTTTATAACTTTGTAGGTATACAAACAGCAACTGTTTCCCTTTCGTTGGAGGTCATGTGATGGCTGGTGAATGCTGTCAAGGGACCCAAATATAGAGCCCGGAGAAGGATGTCCCTCACCCACAGAGGTAAGACCTACAGAAAAAAAAAATCAGGTCATCCCATAAGTTCTGTCCGAATTTTGAATAAAGAAAACAAGTGACCAAATGTTACATTTAATTACAGATTCAATCAACAATGTATTTTCCCTGATTATCTATGACTTCCTTCCATCTATTAACAAGCTTACTAATTCCATTACTGTAAAATTCTTTTGGCTTTGATTCGAAGAACTCACAAATGTCCATTTTAACCTCTTCCTGTGTTACAAAAGCTCTTTCTTCCAAATGATTCTGTAAGCTACGAAACAAATGGTAGTCTAAAGGAGCAAGAATGGGAGAATAAGGTGGATGAGGAATTTTCTCCCAACCAAGCTATTCGATTTTTTGTGACGTGATTCTTGCAGTGTGTGGTCACGCATTGTCCTAATGAAACATCACCCGTTTTCGATTCACTAGAGCAGGTCTTTTTTTCCTCAAAGCTTGGTTCAAATGCTCTAATTGCTGAGAGTATATTTGAGCATTAATTGTTGCATTAGGTGGTAAGAATTCAAAGTGGATTATTCCTTGGCAATCCCACCAGATTGAAAGAAGAACCTTTTGCCCATGAAGTTCCCTTCTCAGCTGTGGCTGGGGTCTTTCCCCTTTACCAAGCCACTGTCTACGACACTTAACATTTCTATAGAAGATCCATTTTTTGTCGCCAGTCACAAGTCTATCCAAAAAAGGTGAAACAAGTTGACGAGAATGAAGAGAAGAGCAGATATCAACTCGGGATTTGAGGTTGTTTTCAGACAATTCATTAGGCACCCATTTTCCAAGTTTAGGAACTTTTCCAAGTTGTTGAATATGATGATGAACAGTTGTATGGTTTGAACTGAGAACCACTGCCAATTCCTCAACTGATAAAGCAGGATTTTCTTCAAGGGTTGCTTCAAGAAGCTTTTCATCAAACTCAACTGGACGTCCGGTTCGATCTTCATCTTCAAGGGTGAAATCTCCACCTCTGAATTTTGCAAACCATCTTCTGCAAGTTCTTTCATTCACACATTACTCTCCATAAACTGAGTGAGTGTTTCTAGCCACTTCGGCTGCTGAGTTTCCTTTCTTGAACTCATAAAGCATTATGTGCCTCAAATGATTCTTGGGTACTTCCATGCAAGCAGGGTTTTCATCAAACAAAATTTAATTTTATTGTTCTCTGAAATAAAATTTGATCAGTTTAAATGCATCTAAACATAAAAATAATGTTCAGCTCCATTAGACATTATAAAATACTCTTTAAATTTCATTCATTTTAACAAAAAGTTAAAATTCAGACAGAACTTATGGGATGACCTAATATATATATATATATATATATATATATATATATATATATATATATATATATATATTTATATATATATATGACTTTCTATGTGATGTATCATTATAAAAATCTCTCTAAGAACAAAGCATGTATGTTATTAATAATATAAGATAATAATTTTTTCTTCTATAGCAACATCCTATTATAACTTGTATTTATACACAGAAGTAATGTGGAGGAAAAATATCATTAAGTTTTCCCATTTTTAATTTGGGAAGGCTTTAAAATATTCTTAAAATTTTCTGTATTGAGGACACAAAATGATGTAATTTATTAGGTAGAAAATAAATGTAAATGAATGTTGTCATTGTGGAATTTTATATTTATATTTAATGTTTTATTATCTTTTATATATATTTTATTTTACATTGTTTAATTATATATACATATATATATATATATATATATATACATATACATATATATATATATATATATATATATATACATATATATATATATAAATATATATATATATATATATATATATATATATATATATATATATATATATATATATATATATACATATATATATATATATGTTTAGTATTATATGAAAAGATTACTTAACTTTTAGATATAAATTTTATCCCAAAATCAACGTTTCTTGGTAAAATTTCCAGTCTTCAGGGGTTGTGGTTTCAAACAATATTTCTAATATTTTTTTCCATTTTTTTCACTTTGGTCCACATGTTTTTTTAGTCTGCTTTTTGACTCCATTTTGTACACGTGCATATTCATGTATATAACATTCTTTTACATGCATACATTCATAAAATTTTGCTTTTGTTTATGTTTTTCATTTTTTCAGCTGCAGATTTTTCTTCCAGTTGTAAAATTTTTCTTAGAAATTAAATTTTTCTTCAAAGTTAAATTTTTTTATGCTTTATATAGAAGTTGTTATGTTATGCTATATTATTAATTAAATTGTAATATTTATTAAATTTTATTATTAAATTATAATATTTTAGTTAATATTTTTATATAATATTTTATTTGATTTATTATGTTATATTATTATTAAAGTAACAAAGTAAATATTTGTTGGGTCGATGCCAACATTAACAAATACAGTGTAACCCGGATATAAGAGAGTTGTCGGGACCGGAGACTAAGTCTCTTATATCCGGGGTTCTCTTATATCCGGGTTTGCTCTATTATATATATATTAACACAGGCTCTAATTTGGGACCAGAGAAAATCTCTCTTATATCCGGGTTTCTCTTATATCCGTGTTACACTGTATTTACTTTGTATTTGTTATTTTCTTGGAGTAGGATAGTTGTGTATTGTTTGATACTGTGAATGTGGACAGGTATACTGGTGTAAATGTCTCACAATGGACGAATGATCAGACATGTGTAGAATAAGATGTCTTGATAATGTAGTTGTTGTATATCCAACATATATATTTGTTTTCTTGTTGGAGATACATTCTCCCAATGGACATTTGAATTGATATATAATGGTGGCCTTTATGTAATACATCAGTTGGTGGGGAGGAGTTACTGCAAATGACTAAATTGGTTGTATTGTATTTTGTATAATATATGATTAATTTTATTTTTTTATTGGGACTCATGAGTGATATATTGGTACTAATGAGGTCTTTTATGATTTTCTCATCCTGTTTGTTGTTTGCATGCATATATATATATATATATATATATATATATATATATATATATATATATATATTGAGTGCAATGGGTAAATTGTTGCCATTTTATATTTTTAATTTTGTGCATGTACATTGTTTCTCTTTATTTTACAAATTGTGCAGTATATTAAGGTCAGTTGTGCACTGTCTGTGCGAAAAAGAGCACCATGACACAATTCACTCGACCAGAAATTTGGATAAGAAAAGAACTCCCGAATTTGTTGGTGAGAACCAGGTCATGATTGACAACAATCCCTCCAAGTCAATCAGGTCCATAGGCAGGAAAACTGGAGTGTATGAGTTTCTTATCAGGCAGGTAGTGAATGAAGACCAATTTTTATCCCCTGCCATGAAGGACAAAAGGAAAGACCGCACTACAAAGATTTTGAACAAACTCAGGCATGCCCTATAACTGAATATTTCTTGGTTTTTCACTAATGTCTCCCTAATTAAAGGTGAACATAATTCTTTAAGGAAAAAATACATTAAAAACTTAATGATAACATTATTACCAACTATAAACACGTGCCTGAAACAAGTCATGAACTGGAACCCCGCAACTCCCCACTGCGATGGTTGGCCACACAAAGGTGAAGATAAAAAACCCAACTAGACAGACACATGCACACAATTACAAATACACATTACCATTCTTGCCCACTTAGACATACAAGAATCTTCACAAACCTACATAGACATGGAATTATCCACAGTTTTGATACATGTGACACATGTCTGACAAATGCGAACTGACCCAAATATAATTGAAAATATCAGTGCTTTTCTGTCCTTTTGTCTGTTTTCTCTCAATCTCAGATGAAGCTTTGATAAAAGTGAAACATGTTAGATTGATATACATTTCCTATTTAGTTTTTTTTATTTTATCATATATATATATATATATATATATATATATATATATATAGGGAGAGAGAGAGACAGAGAGAGAGAGAGAGACAGAGAGAATTATCCACGGTTTTAATACATGTGATATGTGGCTGACCAATCAGAACTGACCCAAACAAAATTGAAAATACCAGGGTTTCTGTCTTTTTGTGTTTTCTCTCAATCTCCAATGAAGCTTTAATAAAAGTGAAACATGTTAGATTGATATACGTTTCCTATTTATTTTTTTATTTTATCATATATATATATATATATATATATATATATATATATATATATATATATATATATATATATATAGGGATATATTTTTTATTTATTAATCTGACAGGTTTATATTACATAAACGTTGTTTTTTGGGTAGATACTCGTATTTGGGTTGACGCTCTGTTTATTTATTAAACAGTATATTTATTTATTTATTTTCGTCTACTGGCCTGAATATTCGAGAAATTACATTAGAGAAAAATATGCACTCTCTGGTGGAGCGCCTATTCAAATACGAGTATCCACCAAGACGTGATAAAATACACATCCATACGCTACAGAAGAGGATTTCCAACTATTTGGGAAACAAGAAGCAGCAAGAAATTTATTGCGGAGTTTTAAAAGAACGGGAGCCAGTTCAGCAGGACATCTCCTTAGGAGAGTTGGAATACTGTCAAGTTTACATGCTTTGTGGGGATCGAGATTGGAGATGATAGCATTTATGAACATATCATTCAATTCGTTCTAGGGGGAAACCTGGTAAATATACCGCTGAAGAGTCAAGGGTGGAATTGGAAGAGGATTTCCTAGCAAAGCTTTCTACTTTAACAACAGTAAACCACAATATTTCAGATTGATTGAATAGAGGGGGAATTGAGGATATACACTAGCTCAGCTAACTCAAAATAGTCATCAGTAATCTCAAGAACCAAACTTGTCAGAGGCTATAAGGTGTCTGATTCCATCAGCCAACAGTAACGTATCTCCATTGAGGAGCCACTTACACTCATTATGAGTGGATACAAAGAGGCCTCTGTTATCATCAGACTCAGTGTTGGTATAAATAGGTGAAA
Organism: Acanthosepion esculentum; assembly: GCA_964036315.1. Classification (NCBI taxonomy): domain Eukaryota; kingdom Metazoa; phylum Mollusca; class Cephalopoda; order Sepiida; family Sepiidae; genus Acanthosepion; species Acanthosepion esculentum. The sequence continues at coordinate 67,083,075 of OZ038503.1, read as the reverse complement.
TGATTCCTGTGGGCTATAGCGACTGAACAGGTAGAAGTGAACCAAAGAGATATTTGCGGTTTCAATTGGCAAGAAAACTTCGACGCCGACTTTCACTCGATAAGAAACATAACTGGCACAATTTCCAACAAGAAAAATGTACAATTACATTCCAAGGGGCGTAGGGCACTTCGACGTGGTGTAATGGTTAACAGTCTTCTATCGCTAGAATCATTAGTGCAGAGTTGTGAGTTCAATCCTCACTGGATATCTCATACTTTCGGCCTTGTGCCACATCTAAACTATGCTTAGAAAATCACCATTTCAAGAGGCATCGCGTAAAACCTGATTTTTCCCCTTTTTGGGATGGGGGGTCTTTTCGCTGCAAAAATAACCAGAAAGGAAGAATGCACCATTTATTTCAGACCTGGAATAAAAATTGTCCTTTTGAGCTGATGTTCTAGAATGCTCAGTTTTCCTTGCTACTTACTAGTACGTTATGTTTTCTGACAGTAGGGCCTTGAATTCACTTACAGCACCTTCTGAAGAGGAATAAGACCCCATCAAAATGGTCATATAATAAATAAAGGCTAACAGACTCAAGTATAAATGACAAATATCTAACTATATACTCAAGTAATGGCTAAAAAGGAATAACGAGGTATGAGGATAAAAGGTCAAGATTTTTCTCATTATGTGGATGAGAGGGACGTAAACGAGCCCACCCTCCGAATTTATGGTACTTCTCAAATCTATGGTACAAACACCACTAATCTACTATATCTCGTTTGTCAGAAGGTAGAATTATGGGGGAAATGAAAAAAAAAACAATAAGTAAAATAATAATATAGAATTAAAAAACCCAAATGAATTCACTTTCCCATGATGCATAAAAATAAACTGGAAAAGATTTCTGGTCACATGTGCGATTTTATGACCCTACTTCCGGAGAGAAAAGAATCTTCATCTTTCTCCTCTTGGCTTAAAGATGTGAACCACGCGGTAATAGCGTTTCCCCGGTTCACTAAAGAGATAACTTTTTTTCCATTTTTCAACGAGATCGTGCAAGCGTGTTTTCAGCAGCCCTACTCATGAAGTAGAGATTCGGCCGTCCCAACACAGCGCGGCCATCTTTATCCGTTCTTATCCTTATTTCCCATAAATTATTTCTGAACCTAAAAGGAAAACGGACATACTCAAGAGACGTTTAACTTTGTTTCAATACAGTCAACATAAAAGGAATAAACGTCCATAGCAGAAAAATAAGTTCTTTTTTATACTTCTTCTTTTCTTTGCTTACATATTGAACACGCACCTTCACCTAAAAAAAATACGCACAAAATCCACAACCTTTTTAGCATCCACGGTAAAATACAAATTTTATTGCAATCTAATTATGTACAAAAATAGATAATATGCAATATAGGTGAACAAGTCAACTAGAAAAAGGGAATAATTTTCTTTTACAGTGAAATTCACACTGTGCAAGGCCTGGGAGCCACTCAAGGTAGAAGGTTACAGAGTAAGAAGCACATTTTAACCCTAGACTTGAACAGGTTAAGATTATAGTGATCGGGGAAACATCCTCTTGGCAGTCGGTTCCAGAGAGCAATGGTTCGCGGGAAGAAGCTGCTCGATTGGATCTTACTTTTAACCAAAGGAATATGGAGAGAATAAGGGTGGGGTTTAATACACTGTGAATGGCATGGTGGGTCCTAGCCGTCAAGGTTGCAACTGGCAGAATTGAATAATATAGTTCATCTGAGCACTTAACGTGAATGTAGCGATAGAGCAGTGAGAGGCTTCACACATCCCGTCAATGAGAGAGGAGTTGAAGGCTGGAATATAATTTATCGCCCACAAGGACGCGGAGACGCTTTTGGACTCTATAGAGACTGTAAAGTGAGGAACGGGGCTGCCCCTTCCCACATATGACAGCAGTACTCCATTTTAGGGCTGAATGCAATGTATCTAAATACAAATTAGAGACCTGTCATAATAGATCATTCCATATTAAAGAAATCAACAGTGTTTTGTGGCTATTGTTAGAATCAATTTGTGATTTTTCTTGTTAAAAGTTGAATAATTTGAATACAGTCAGCATTATGGATAAAAAATAGTGAATTTTATATAGTGTCTTTTTTTTTCGAGACTGCAGTCAGTCAGTTATGTGCCATGCGTGATACCCGCTTAGGCAATCATGTATATTTCGATACATGACGAGGCAGATTTTTTTCCCCCGCAGTAGGTTGGTATTTCTTTCTGCGGTAGACCAGTTGCCATCCAAGGCTATAGAACCCTGTCTGTCCTGCTATTTACCCATAGCTGGGAGAAGAGAATTCATACCTTTCATAAGGGTATTATTAGCACGTAAGTGAATGTAATGGATTTGACTGGAATTCGAACTTGCTTCTTCGATTTCTCAATCCGAGTCGCTCTTTCGAGACAGCATGATCAAATGTTGATACGATAGCGAGAGTAACAAAGCTTGTACGCTCTCCCCAGGGTAGTGCGCACCGTCCCTGGATGTGAAAGTGTGGGGAAGACAAGAAAATAGAGTTGTGCAATACGAATTGTGTTTATTTTGTGACGGCATGAACCTTACAATGCCAGAAATGAGAAAGAAAATCCGAGTGAAAGATTGCATCTATTTCTTTTTCATTACTTTCTTTTCCCGTCTTTCCTTTTCTTTCTCCCCTTTTTTTTGTTTAAATCCCTTTTCACTGGCGAAAACGGCCTACGGTCATATCACGTTGAAATACAGTTTCTTGTCCTGATCACCAAAGTTAATCAATCGGGCCAGTACCTAGATGGTTGACCGCCTTGGGAATATCAGTTGCTTGGATATGCGGGTGGTTACATTAACTGACGCAAATACCTTTGGGCGAACATGATTGCCCAAGCGTGTCACATCCGCCTCCAACCAACACGCATTGGGCAAGCGCGCTAGGGTAATGGCCCATTCGTCACCATGAATCTAGGAAAGATCTTCACAGATTGCTACTTTTATATATATATATATATATATATATATATATATATATATATATTATAAGTTAATTGATTTAAAATAAGTTTTTTTTCGCTACACAGTGATAACCATGTTTCAAAAATGGAAGCTAAAGCCCTTGAATTTAATTTTGTTATTAAACCAAAGACATTAGTTCCATTTCCTCGTCAAGAACTAATGTATTTGGTTTAATAACAAAATTAAATTCAAGGGCTTTAGCTTCCATTTTTGAAACATGGTTATCACTGTGTAGCGAAAAAACCTATTTTAAATCAATTAATTTATAATATTAATGCTCTGTAAATTTACATTGAGCACTATTGTGTAAAAATAAAAATATCTATAAGAACACCGGATTTTATATCTTACCGTTCTTTCTTTTTATTGATATATATATATATATATATATATATATATATATATATATATATATATATATATATATATATATATATATATATATATATATATATATATATATATATCTGGGGGGTTGTGGGGCCACCTCGAGGTGATGTAATGGTTAGCAAGCTTGTCTCGCTAGAACAACTTACGACTGAGTAGCGAGTTCAATCTTCACTGGGTGCTCCCTACTTTCGGCCTTGTATCACGCCTAAGCTATGTGTGTGTGTAATTAACTACCGGAAAAGATGGCTGATTGACTTAGAAATTGCGGGATTACGGGTGAGTGTTAATCACATTATTTTATTTTTCGTTCAAATCACAAAAGGTCTGAACAAACTAGCATGAATTTACCATCACAAGCCAAACGAATCTGCCAATAAAAGACAATTCTCCCGCTTTCCCTCCTGAGGCTAATGTGCTGCTGCTGCTGAGGAATATGCCGATGACAGTTGACATAATGATCCAAGAACAGAAAATGAACATTCTCTACCAAGTGTTCCAAGAAATATAGATCAGAATAAACCTTTCCAAAACAGAAACAATGATCTGCAACTGAAATGAAAGCTGTGATGGAATTTACCCTGAATCTATCATAAAAGTTTAGGACGTGAATTTAATAAATCCTTCGATGAATAGATCAATTATAAGAAATGTAGTCTGGGGATGAGGACAATGAATATAGAATGGACTGAGCTAGAGATAGTTTTGCCCAACACCACAAATTGCTGCTAAACGAAAACATTAACCTGAAAACTGGAGTTAGGTCCTTAAATAGCTTTCATATGAATGTCATACATGGGGCCAAACCCGTATAGAAATATCTAAACTGTCAGCAATATACAAACGCTAAGATTAATGGTTAAAAATGGCTTTGAGCGAATGAAGACTGAGAGTCTAGGCAAAGACCATCCATCTTTGAACATTGTGAACAGATGCTACCGAATCACAAGGAACAGCAAAAACTACATTACTCAAGGATTTTCAATAGAAACAACAGCTAAATTGTAACTCAAAGAGAAAATAATTCAGATGTTGACATTCCACACTTCTTCAAACAAAAGGTTAGGAAGGAAACCCCAACCAGTACTGGAAAGTTATAACAGCTAAAATGGATAGCACTTGTAACTCAAAGAGAAAATAATGACATAATCAAGATGTTGACATTCCACAATACTTCAAACAAAAGGTTAAGAAGGAAACCCCAACCAGTACTGGAAAGAGTAATAACAGCTAAAAGGGATAGCACATGTAACTCAAAGAGAAAATAATGTCATAATCAAGATGTTGACACTCCACACTACTTTAAATAAAAGGTTAGGAGGGAAACCCCCTTTTGAAAAAGGTTTGAATCCAAGTTTTTGCAGCTATGGTTTTTGACTTGAATGGCAACCAGTCTAGGAGAAAGAAAACTAAATTAAAAACAGTCTGAAGAGAGATGCGCTCCATCTTATCCTTATATATATATATATATATATATATATATATATATATATATATATATATATATATATATATATATATATATATATAAGTGGACATGGAAGTCAGCACTTAGAGGCGACAGTCTGTTTCATGCTAGTGCAATCGTCACCAGTAATACATTTTTGTAAAAGAATTACTAATACTCCCAAGAAAATTAATTTTCGGCATTAAATGGCCTATAAGGAGTTTATATGCTGCTAAACAAACAATATATATATATATATATATATATATACATATATATAAAAGTGGATTGCACTAGCATGAAACAGACTGTCGCCTCTAAGTGCTGACTTCCATGTCCACTTTTATATTTACACACGCTCTATCTCTGATATTGAACACTTTATCCCATAAATATAGCACACTTTAAGACTATATTTCTTCATATATATATATATATATATATATATATATATATATATATATGGCGCACCGACAACCTTAAATGGTTTACTAGAGTGGACCTGTACATATATAATCTGAACGAACTGGAAGTGTTTCAAGATAAAGGATTGGAGTTTACAGCAATTCAGAAGCAGCCCTCTTTAGAACAGCATGAATCATGTCACTTTAAGCTGCTGCAATAACTAATACCAAATTTATGCTAAAACTTTGTTGGAAGCCTGAGGAGACTGTGGGAAAAATGAAATAAAATCGATAACTATAATAATAATGAGTAATAAAGTAGAAAAAGAAATACATTTTCCCATGATGGTAAAAGTAAAAGAACTCCACTTGGTTTCATCAAACATCGTTGTGTGGCATTGTTGAAGCCTATAAAAAGATAAATATTTTCTGCTTGACTCTCTTTTTCTCTTTGCTCTAAGATGTGAACCACGTGGAAATACGTTCCCACTGAAGAATGTTAGTTTCCCTGTTCCACTGACGGATACATTCTCTCCACACTTTCCCACGCATGGCGATCGCATTTTTTCAAAAAAACAAAGTAGATCAAGCTTTTTCACTGGTTGTTACAAATCAATGTCACTACGTCAAGCTTTCTCTCTGGTTGTTTCAACTAAGCACAAGGCTGACTTGAGTGCGACTATAGTAACGAAGCTTGTTCTGACTTATTCTAACTTCTGAACCAAATAAATAAATAAATAAATAAATAAAACGAACAGTCTATAACTGTGTTTAACCTTTCAACGATGTAGTAAGTAGTAACTTTCCTTTGGTTGTTCCAACTCTGCGCAAGGCTGACTTGAGTTCGAGTATGAATACGATACTTTTAGTTAGCTACCCTAACTTCTGGACCAGAAAGAGCACGGACACTCTGAAGAGACACTGAGAACTTTGTTCGACTACAGTCACCATAAAAGGAATAAACGCCCGTAGTAGAATCCAAGTTTTGTTTTTTGTTATAATAATTTCCTTTACAATACCAATAATAATTTTTTATTTTAATTTTTGATTAACTTGTTTGATTTTGGCATCTGCAATTTGTAATTTGCATGTTGGACTGTCCCTTTTGCTAGCAACCATGCTTAGTCCTTTCTTTTGACTTTCCTTCACTATTTTCTTTAGGAGTTCTTCCTTTCTATGTTTTCTATCAATCGTTTTGCCATCTGCATATCTTATGTTGTTAAGATTGTAGCCCCAATAATGAATTCTGATAAGTCAGTTATGTGCCATGTGTGATACACTCTTAAGCGATCATGTATCTTCCAGTACATGACTAACGAGGCAGAATTATTCCCGCACTAGGTTGCCATTTTCTTCTGCGGTAGACCAGTCGCCATCCAAGACTAAGAAGAGGATTCATACCTTTCCCAAGGGTATTAGCACATAAGTGAATGTAATGGATTTGACTGGAATTCAAACTCGGCTTTCTAATTCCTCAATCCGAGCCGCTATCCATTATTACTCAACCGTGCCTCCTCAATGAATCCTGATAGGACCTATACAAGAAGACAATTCTGAGAGAATTAGAAGCCCCCCGCCCCAAAAAATGAATGCTGATAGGAGTTCTAATTCTCTCAGAATCGCATTCCTGTACAGGTTGAATAAGTCAGGTGTGAACACACTTCCTTGTGTTTTTTTTTTGTGTTTTTTTTTGTATATTTGCTGAATTTATTTTGTATTTGTACGCAGGTATTTTACTTCCGGTATAGTTTCTGGATTATTCCAATATCCTCCCCAAAGGAGTTGAAATTAGCAACAAGCATTTTTATTGTCTTTCTTAATTGTTCTGATTTATTACTATCACACTTCCATAACTCTTACCTATGAGTTTACTCGCAATAATTGCTTCAGAGTGATGCCGTCGTAGATATAGGAGTTTGTTTTACATTTACTACTGTTATCAATTGGTCAGGGGTTCAATCCTTGGATCTGGTAGGGTAGCATGAATTCAGTAGGAACGAACAATAACTGACATTGCAGGGACAAAATATTACAATAATCAACAGATATCCCATCCAGGCCAATCCCTGACAATCCCTAGGGTTTATGGCACCCCAGTCAGGCTGAACTTTGGTACCCTTACAAGTATATGTTTTTAATATTTTCACAAGAATTGAAAATGTCAAATAACGAGTTTATTCCAATATACAACTTAATAAATGCTAAAGAAAAAATTTCATTATCCGACCGAAAACATTTTTCTAGCATTCAGATCTATAAATCTTTTCATTGCACTATTACACCTATCTTCTTTACAAGATCATTTTCTATTGGCAAAATAGCCAAAGAATTTAATCTATCTTGAGTCATGGACGACTGCAAGTATGTTTTTATAAGCTTTAGATTCGGAAGATCATAAACATATGACATAACGGCATGTTGGCGCCTCAGGCGACTGCCCGAGTTGTCAGTACCTTGAGCCAGCCCTGCAAGCCAATCAATGAATACCTGATAATGACCAAAGGGTCGAAACGTTGTGCCTATAATAAAAACTATATCAACCAAAATGAGAACAATAGTTCGAAATAATAAAAGAATATTGACAATTACTGATCTCAGAAATTAAATATTAAATTAAGAATACTCGCTCGAATAGTAACCACTGAATAGGGATTTGAAAAGAGAAATAATAAAATGAATAGAGTAGAGGATAGCGGTCCTTATAGTAATAGAGGATAGACTAGGAATAGCGATCCGTATAATAGAGGATAGATTAGAAATAGAGATCGTTAGACGTTACCTACTTCCTACATATATGCGTTTCCTCTATGATCACGTGGTCTACTTAATTCAATAATGGGATCGCCTGTGTTTACTCACTGGCAATCTATGTTCAAAGTCAAGTGTTGGTAGTGACACTTTATTCTTATATAACAATTTGATAACCAGAGGTACTTGGTCGAAACGTTGTGTGTATAATAACATCTATATCAACCAATACAGAACAATAGTTCGAAATAATAAAAGAATATTGACAATTACTCAACTCAGAAATTAAATATTAAATTAAGAAACTGCTAGCATAGAACTTACGGCTGCATTTTGCAATTTCAACTGTTACAGGAAAGATATGGAATAGTCCCCAGGTCTGTGCAAGGGAAGTTTTAAAGTGAAGTACAATATTTGCATTATCAATCCTATCCTTTGACCAAGTAAAATGAGGAGTTAGCATTAAGGTCCTGAGATTGGATACCTGATGATGAACAGGGGCTGATTGGAAGAAACGTTGTGTCTATAATGGCATCTATATCAACCAAGATGAGAACAATTGTTCGATTTAATTCAAGAATAATTATTGCTACTAATCATAAAACTACTTAGATTGGAATTTAATCACAAAATCAGAAACAGGACAAAAATAAATCAACCACCAGTTCCCTACCCACTTAGGAATCTTAAAGAGTTTATGATGGTATATCTGTTACTACTCGAGCCACAGAAATATGGCTAAATATTTAGTCAAATCCTGGGAATAACGATGCTGCTTCAAGAAAATTTAGAGACTTTCTGTCTATTACGAGGAGTGTTGAAAAGTTCTCTCAGCTCGACCCGACCCAGTCCCAAAAATCTGACATCTGAATTATCTTTTAAATCTCTTCTTTGTTGGGCCAAGAACTTTTCAACGCCCGCGGACGTTTATTCCGGTTCGGACAAAAAAGAATAGGGGCTTACGGCCATATCACGTTGAAACACCGGACCTCGTAAGATCATCGAACGTCGAGTCTGGTCAGTACCTATATGTGTGAGCGTCTGAGATACCAGCTACTGTCAGCTTGGATGTGCAGGTGGTGTAATGCATAACGACTCGGAATTGGAAATCGGAGAGCCGAGTTTCAATTCCAGTTGGGGGTATTTATATTTAAGTACGCGCAAATACCTTTGGAAAAGGTATGAATCCACCTCTTCTCGCCCTCCCCATTTGTGTGTGAATTAGTAGGACTTTTACCAGTGAATCATTATCATCTCCAAAAGATTCTTACAATCTAAAAATATTTTCCGGCTTCAAATAACATGCAAAAGGTTGAAAATTTGTAAAACACAAATCAATCAGTAAAAGCAAAAATAGGATGAAAGAAAAACACGTCAAAAATTAATAATGATTACAAGCCACTCAGAGTAACTTTTATAGGTCTCTTTCGGATTACCTCCACTTTTCTGTCAAAGAACTTCTATCAACCACTAGATGGCGATGCCAGAAGCAGTATATACAAAAAGATACAAAGTCCCATCTTTTTTTCTCTTTTACCCATTGGACACCTTAGAGATGGATAATTCTTGTTTCGCCTGTGGGGGAATTTTTCAGTCCCCAGCGAATCACGCGCCGTATTAAACTGTAACAGGGTCGAAAGTTGAGTTGTTAATGTAAGTTACCCCGTGTTACATGTATTAGTAGTTGACAGAGGATTCCTTTTCTCTTTTTTATATTGTTTATAATTGTTCTGAAAATGTTTATGAGAAGCTTTTGAGACCGTCAACTCTGGATTTTTGCGGAGCGAAGATACATCTGCGTTTTTCTTTTTACTACTGCTACCTTTGCTTGTGGTGGAAAGGTCGTTTTTATAATATTGAAGTTTCAGATTATTATTTCTAGAATGGCGAAATATCATCATCATCATGAATCATAACAGAACATAACAATGGATTGGGCCAAACATGTCCTATGCTTACTTGACTACACACAGACATGTCAACTAATTCTACAAAACCAATCTTATGGATACGAAATATGTATACGAAAAAGACATCGCTATATACACCTTCACTGACTAATTTTAAAATCTATCTATATAGTTTTCTCAGACAATAACATATGCTGTTGTTAAATGTATGCATCATCCAGGCATTGAATATTGATGCCACATCTCTGTTGATGCTCCTGCTATGTGTTGGCAGAATCCAAAGAAGAATCTGCAATGTTATTAGCTGTGACTTGGCATCTCGGCTTAAGTCACTTTCCCACCACTGAAACATAGATTTTCTGTGCCTCTTTTTTTTTAAGTAAATATCTTCATAGTAATTGTTCTAATGATCTTTTCTTTTTGTTATCTTGACTTCACAAACGTAAGCGCAGTACTAGATTGGCAGCCAGGTCTCATCATTTTACTGCGTCAGTTGCTAGATCTGTCTATAGGACACATGGCACACTGGATAAAGGCGTTGGTTAGTTCCAGTGACAGGACCCAAAGTGTTGTGAGTTCAATACCTGGTTAAAGCGGTGGAGACCTTGAAGAGGCGAATTAAAAAGAGATAACTGATAACTGACATCCATTAGACTTGGCACGTGGAACCAGAACAGTCTACCCCAGCGAGCGAATTAAAGGGTTCAGTTCAACATTCCAACCACCTGAAAAAGGCCGGAGCGTATAACGACCAACACGTTGTGATAAATATGGCAACGATGAGAACGATAGTCCGAACAATGTAAGTAGTGTACAATTGCTAGATATTGTAAGTTATATATTAATGTTTTTTTTCTGTCGCTCTTCTCGCTTGTGGAACTCTCTTCCGGCTTTTTGCTTTCCTGACAACTATGATCTTCAAAAAATTAACGCACCACCAATTGTCGTCTCCGGTCTCCTTGAATCCTGTTTTTTCTTCAGTTTCTTTCATTTCCAGTAACCCCCGTATCTTAGTGGCTTTATTGCCTTTCTTGGATGTGAAATGATTAAAAAGATATTAATTCTTACTTTTTTGTTTGAGGACATTGTAATCTGTCCATTATCAATTAATCTTACACTACTAGTTATTTATACATTTATTTCTCTTACAATGAATGTTTTATTTTTGTTTCAGATAAACAAGATTGTTCTTTAGTAACCTCTTTTATATCAGTAGAGCAAACGAGCAAATATATTCCTGCCATAACACTGTATCGATTTTCACATAATGGAACCACTTTGCGATTCATTCTATTTTATTCCATTTGCGTATGCCAGCTATTTATTTGAGTGAATTGAATTGCTAATTTAATAATGGCCGTTGCGATAAAAATACACTGTGTGTTTATCTGTAGTATTTATTAAAATTTTCTTTCAGAGAGCTGAGTACAAACACGGCGAACTGATTGTCGTCCCGAACCAAATAAATGCAGCTGAAGCACATTGATATGATGACTTTGCGAAAATATAGATGCGTTTTATCTTCAACATTAATTGATAAAACACGCCCTCAGTAAAAATTACACTTCTGTGATGCACCAATAGAAAGCTTACAGTCTTCTTCTTCTTCTTCTTCTTCTTCTTCTTCTTCTTCTTCCAAATGCCATGTCCTTTCAGATTGTTGGCAATCATGGCTCTCCACAATTTCTTGTCCTTTGTAGATCTTAGTAAATTGTATCTTTTTGATATCTCTCCTAAGCCCAGTTTGCCATCCATTTGCACAAGCTATTCAGGTAGATTATGTGCTATTTTCCTCTCTCCCTCTTGCCTTTAGTCTGTCATGTGAGTATCACATTTTTCAAGCCCTCTTTCCTCATTATGTACCCTAGAAAGTTCAACTCTTTCTTTCTGATGTTAAGTATAACTGTCCTTTTTGTTTCCATGTTTTAAATTGGGCATATGGGCAGTAATCCCTCTTTTTATACATGTTTCGTCAAAGATGACTGAAAAGGTACTTCGATTAAGCGTTTTATTTAATTTTTCTTGTGTTCGTACAAGTGTTTTCTTTTCTGGACACAAAATGCGTAAAAATTTCTGCATATCCCAGCGCTTTCGGTTATTCTTTTAGCCATTATCTAAGGCGATTTTTTATTTTTAACTAAATGTTTTTTTTTTTGTTTTGTTTTTTTCATGCATGTGTCTAAAGTTATAGGAAAGTTTTATCTTCCGAACACGGTCAGCACATTTATTAGGCTGGAGCATACAACAGTTTTGGCTGTTGTATGCTCCAGCTTTCTTCAGGTGACTGGAATTTCAAATCTAACCCTTTATTTTGTCCACTGAAGACTGCAAGAACATTGTAAAGCTGTAACATGAGAAGGAATAGAAAAATTGCGAGTAGCTGACCACATGAGGGAAAAAGGAAAAAGCTCTTCCCCTGCGGGATATCGGCTGAAATAATAGACAGAGAACATCACTGGAAAATATGAAAACTTAAGGATTCACACATATGCTAGGCCACAAAAATCTACTAAGCTGGTCAAGTACAAAAATGAATACAATAGGGGAACCAATACGGATTGCAATAGAAAAAAGCGATAATAACAATAAAATATGCAATATGAGCTCTGGTAAAAAAATGTTTCTGAGACATTGTTTATAAGTCCCAAAATTTCATAGACTGCTTTCCTCAAGAATGCATGGCCCAGTGGATAACAAAAACTTGGAATAAACTGAGACATCTGGAAGAGGCATGGCACGTGGAACTAGAACAGTCTACCCCAGTTGATGAAACAAAGAGTTCATTTCGAAATTTCAATCATCTGAACTAGGTCGGAGCATACAACAGCACCAAACAGCCCGAACAATGTAAATAGTGTGAATAATTACAATACCTTATCTCAGACAGATCCTGATGAGGATAACAGTCTGAATAGTGTGAATAATTACAATACCTCATCTCAGATAGATCCTGATGAGGATAACAGTCTGAATAGTGTGAATAATTACAATACCTCATCTCAGACAGATCCTGATGAGGATAACAGTCTGAATAGTGTGAATAATTACAATACCTCATCTCAGACAGATCCTGATGAGGATAACAGTCTGAATAGTGTGAATAATTACAATACCTCATCTCAGATAGATCCTGATGAGGATAACAGTCTGAATAGTGTGAATAATTACAATACCTCATCTCAGACAGATCCTGATGAGGATGACAGTCTGAATAGTGTGAATAATTACAATACCTCATCTCAGACAGATCCTGATGAGGATGACAGTCTGAATAGTGTGAATAATTACAATACCTCATCTCAGACAGATCCTGATGAGGATGACAGTCTGAATAGTGTGAATAATTACAATACCTCATCACAGACAGATCCTGATGAGGATAACAGTCTGAATAGTGTGAATAATTACAATACCTCATCTCAGAATAGTGTAAATAATTACAATATCTCATCTTCATCCTGAAGGAGGCCGGAGTGTACAATGGGCAAAATGTTGTGAGTATGGCAACAAATATGAGGATAACAGTCCAAACAATGTAAATAGTGTAAATAATTACAATACCTCATCTCAGAAATATAGCCAGATCCTGAAGTATTTGAAACTTGTTCACAACTATAAGAAAGAAAAATCAAGGTTGTTTAATCATGAAGCATCTATCAAATGCTAAGATTCTGTGGATCTAATTTCTTTCTGCAGTGTCTTTGGCACGTAATTCAAATCATAGAAATGCATAAAACTGTCCACTGTTTACTTACTTTAAGTGACATTTAAGAGTCTTCTAACAGAGATTTCCATAGAAGTAATTGTCTGATGGCAAGATGTCATTTGTAAAATGGAATCTCTGTGAGGAGAGGAAATTGATTGCAAAATGGTTGAGTTCTTCAAAGTTACATCAAGAGGACAAGTTTGAAACTAAGAATACTTTTACTGTCTCCTATTGAGAAGAGTTGAAGGAACAGTGTGCAACAATTGGTGCATCTTCTTTAAATTATTCAGACCAATGTTCGCATTATCACCAAATTTTGTCTATTATGTTCCACAGCCTTCCTGCTGGAAGTGTGTGTGCTCTGCAGTGTATAGAATGGAATGAACAAATACAAGGCTCGAAATAACTATTTAAAAGCTTTTATTTGAGGTTGAAAGAGAATGCACATTAGTGGTATTTTGCGGGGGAAAAAAGTTGGGTATCCCAATTAGCAACATTCTCCCCTCATGAAGATGTTTCGTGGAGAGATATTTCTCCACTTTTTCCCATGAGGAATGATAAATCTGAGTGTGAAACTGTCACGATTGGTATGTGTCTCTTTTCCTTTGGGTAGGTCTCTCAAAGAGAGATTTCTCCACCTGTTCCAATGTGGAAGGAGAAACCTGAAGTCAAGCTGCTAGGACAGGCCACGTGTCTTCCGCAGCAAGGGTTGTGTGTAGGCCTTCAAGCTGGTTCCTGAAGGTAGAGGCTGCTGAAAAGGAAAACTGGAAAAAAGACCGAATAGGGTTTGGTCAGCATTTTTATGATTTCTGGGACTTCCCGTTGTACCATGCTTATTTCTTCCATTGATAAAACTACTGCTGAATTGAACAGCTAAGGAAGCTCCCATATGCCACAATAGCCAACAAGCGAGATAGTTTCTATATTCCTTGTATTTTTGGAAATTATACAGTCAGGATTCCACTGTCTGTCCTTCACTGTCTGGACAATTCCCCTACATTGTGTTTCGATTCTTGTTTGTGTCGGTGTGCACAAAACCAGGTAAAGTCCCATTGCACATTCATAAGAGAAAAAAAATAAAATAACATCAGGCCATGATGATTGCACATAAGCAGGAAACAGATTGTCCACTTGTATATATATATATATATATATATATATATATATATATATATATACCAACATCGGATATAAGGACAAATGTACCTTCATACAGTTTGATATTACAGACTATTATCCATCTATATCCAAAAATCTGTTCACTTTGGCCCTGGATTTCGCTCGGGAATACTCCAACATTTCTGAAAGAGAAGTGAATACCATCATGGAGTGCCGAAATTCGGTTCTAATCTACAAAGATGAACAGTGGACCAAAAAGTCCTGTAACGAAAAGTTTGACATTCCAATGGGTTCTCTGGATTCTGCTGAAGCTTCTGATCTTGTTGGATTATTTCTTTTGTATAATTTAAGTGCCTTTGATTGCCTAGATTCTGATAGTGTAGGATTATATAGGGACAATGGGTTATTAGTAGTTAAGAATTCTACTAAAATTAAAGTAGATCGTATTAGAAAAATGATACATAAGGTATTTAAGGATCTAGGTCTCAGAGTAATAGTTTCCACTAATGTTAAACAAGTAGACTTCCTAGACGTCACCCTAGACCTCACTAGCAACACATACCAACCATATGTAAAAATCAATTCCAATCAAATATACGTACATCCAAATTCTAACCACCCCCCTGCAATCATCAAACACATACCCTATTCTATTGAATGTAGGATCAGTAACAACTCTTCAAACAGAGATATTTTTAATAAGCATAGAGACCCTTACAATTCTGCACTTAAAAATAGTGGATATAAAAATATTAATATTCAATATAAAAGCCCTATAAATAGCAACAATAA
>OZ038503.1:66992555-67062555 GCA_964036315.1 Acanthosepion esculentum | reverse complement strand
TAATATACATTAAAATAAATAAATGTGTAAATAATCAAAACATGTTATTTTTATGCGTATTAAATAGTAGCTGAATGGTTAGAACATTTGCATTCTGACCACGAGACACGGATTTGAATCTCACCAGGGTCGATTTGTCAGGCAGGAGACTTCCTGATGTTATCAGACTGGAGTGGTCGATCCCAGCTTGTTCCTGAAAACCATACCACGGGTTGACCTAAGTCTTGTCAGTGAAATTGGGTAGACGAAACCCTTGGGGACCGTCAATAGCTGTGCTAACACAAAGTCACAAGTCATCGTGGCTGATGGCTTGAGCATGCTGGCCTTGTTCAAATTGTTGATTACACTAGATAAGATGCTCTTTCCCAGAAACTGTAACTAAGGTCTGCTCAACATAGTTGCAGTATAAACCACAGGTGGACTCTGTGGGTGTTGAATAAATGCAAATGCACCTGAGCAAGCATCTGCAATAGGGATTGGCTAGCTGCCCTAGTAGACAGATATCCTCGAATACAAGTTGCCAGCTATACTATATACATATACATATATGTGTGTGTGTCTATATAAGATTTCTGAAATAACTTTTAAAACAATCTATAAAAGGACAATATGAATAAAGACAAAAGGAAAACTTATCTTAGCTGACACATTTTGTCCTCTGAGAGACTTTATCAAGACAAAATTAATCTCAGAGGAAGAAAGGTGCCAGCTAAGATAAGTTTTCTTTTCGACTTATAAATATATATATATATATATATATATATATATATATATATATATATATTGAAAACTGTAGGCTCCAGGAAAAAGCTGCTAAAATAATTTAATTTTTAATTTGTGTTCCAGACAAAAGAGTTCACCTTCACAGTTGAAGTCACTTCTACAAGATCAACTGCAAAGACATCTTCATCTTTTCTTGTCTGCTATGGTGGAAGTAGAGTCACTGATGACAGACATGAACAAGCCAATTTAAAAATAAGATCTTTTAATATGATTCATTTTCATATCTCTTTTAGTATGTGTAGGTAAAATTATTGCCTCAAGCCTCTTCTCCATCTATATGAAGAAATTGTCCAGCATTCACTACCATTTAGGAGAACGTGTATTATGTTACAGTTCAGTACTTTTTTCTTTGTTTCTAACACAATTTTTCTGTTTCTTAATACTTTGCTTAATTTTCAGAAGGCATCTTTTGCTATCACAATACACCTTTTCTGTTTCTTAATACTTTGCTTAATTTTCAGAAGGCATCTTTTGCTATCACAATACACCTTCAGTGTCATGCTCTGCTAAAACACTTCTTAGATATTTCAATTAAATTTGTTTGATTTTGGTATATCCAATTTGTAATCTGTATGTTGGGCTGTTCCTTTTGATAACAACTCTGCATTCTATCTCCTTGCAATAGATGCTTAGTCCTTTCTTCTTGCTTTCCTTTACAACCTTCTGTAGGAGTTCTTCTGGGTTTCTTTCTGTGTCTGCTATCAATACTGTGTCATCTGCATATCTAATGCAGGTAAGATTGTGGCTACCAATAATGAATCCTGGTAGGACTTCTAATTCTTTCAGAATCCCCTCACTGTAACTGATGCTTCAAAAGTAATTAAAGTACTCCAGAATCCTGAATATTGCATAGAATCATCATTTAAATGCTCTGAATGTTGTTTACTATCAAGAATTAAGCAGATAAAACAGCGGAAAATACAATGAAGGCATACTGTACATATGCTGGAATGAAAAGAGAAACAACATGAAGAATATTCTTCTATGTGCTGCATCCCTTCAGGAAATAAGCAATCATGGTTCTCCACAGTTTCCTATCTTGTATGGCTCTTAGCTCTTAGCATCCTATCTTGTATGGCTCTTAGCTCTTAGCATCCTATCTTGTATGGCTCTTAGCTCTTAGCATCCTATCTTGTATGGCTCTTAGCTCTTAGCATCCTATCTTGTATGGCTCTTAGCTCTTAGCATCCTATCTTGTATGGCTCTTAGCTCTTAGCATCCTATCTTGTATGGCTCTTAGCTCTTAGCATCCTATCTTGTATGGCTCTTAGCTCTTAGCATCCTATCTTGTATGGCTCTTAGCTCTTAGCATCCTATCTTGTATGGCTCTTAGCTCTTAGCATCCTATCTTGTATGGCTCTTAGCTCTTAGCATCCTATCTTGTATGGCTCTTAGCTCTTAGCATCCTATCTTGTATGGCTCTTAGCTCTTAGCATCCTATCTTGTATGGCTCTTAGCTCTTAGCATCCTATCTTGTATGGCTCTTAGCTCTTAGCATCCTATCTTGTATGGCTCTTAGCTCTTAGCATCCTATCTTGTATGGCTCTTAGCTCTTAGCATCCTATCTTGTATGGCTCTTAGCTCTTAGCATCCTATCTTGTATGGCTCTTAGCTCTTAGCATCCTATCTTGTATGGCTCTTAGCTCTTAGCATCCTATCTTGTATGGCTCTTAGCTCTTAGCATCCTATCTTGTATGGCTCTTAGCTCTTAGCATCCTATCTTGTATGGCTCTTAGCTCTTAGCATCCTATCTTGTATGGCTCTTAGCTCTTAGCATCCTATCTTGTATGGCTCTTAGCTCTTAGCATCCTATCTTGTATGGCTCTTAGCTCTTAGCATCCTATCTTGTATGGCTCTTAGCTCTTAGCATCCTATCTTGTATGGCTCTTAGCTCTTAGCATCCTATCTTGTATGGCTCTTAGCTCTTAGCATCCTATCTTGTATGGCTCTTAGCAGTTTTTTCTCCTTTTATGTTCTGCCAGCCATTCACACAAGCTCATCAGGTAAGTGGCTTGCTGTTTTACTCTATCTCTCTTGCCCTTAATATTCCCTGTGAGGTTTCAGGACTTCCAAGTCCTTCTCCCTTCTTATGTGTTCAAGGAATTCTAGTTTTTCTTTCATTATTCTGAGTATAAGTGTTCTTCCGTTGCCATTTTCTTTAAGACATACTTGTAGCTTTCTTTCTCTCTATCTATGGAATTTTCAGGATGCTTTTGTATAATCACCATTTCTGCTGCCTCTTGTTTTTCCACATCCGTGGGCGACTTGTCAAACATTTACTGCCATACGACATGGAAATCCAACAGTCTGTTTTTTGTTTCTAATGAAAATTTTTCCATTTCTCAGCATGTTGCTTAGCTTTTGAAATACTTCTTTTCTTTGTCCAATGCTTGTTCAGATATGGGTGTGGCATTTTCCATCCTCTGTTAAAACATTTCCCATATCTGCACCTGTTTGATGTTTATCTCCAATTTGTAACAAATGAAGAATATTATAACCATTAATTGAATCTAAAATAATGTTCAGAATATTATGGTATACCGTCTACTATTGAACCCTAAATTTTGAATGCCATGTATCAAAGGGGTGTCAAAATTAAGTAGTGTTTAAAAATCTATGTCAGCATAACAGAAATTCAAAGACACATAAGAATAGCAAAAGATGTCTTGCAGAAACTAAGCAAAATATCAGGAGATAGTAAAATATAAGAAACATAAAAAGTGTTTTGAAATGCTATATAATAAAATATTTAACCCTTTAACATTCACATTGCACATCTATCTATCTATCTATCTATCTATCTATCTATCTATCTCTCTCTCTTTCTCTCTCTCTCTCTCTATATATATATATATACAAAAGAGAGATGAGAGAAAGAACAGATGACATATAACACTTCCTAGATATCTAAATGCTTTTATAAAAGCGGTAACACTTTGCTTTTGAAATTTTCTTAAAAATCATTTAATCATCATTGCCTGAAGAAGCAAAAAGTTTATCATCATTGCCTGAAGAAACAAAAAGTTACCGAAACATGAAAGCTTTTGTGTAGTGATTTCAACATATTTTTGTTATAATCTTTTAGAATATATATATATATATATATATATATATATATATATATATATATATATATATATATATATATATATATCAACTTTGTACAAATATTAAAGAAATTTGGCAGCATGCTTCTCCTCTCAATGATAGCCTTAACTGCCTCTATTGTTTTGTCACACACAGTAAAATAGACCTTGCTGTTTACTCGCGGAAACATGTGGCAATTGATCCTCAACCAGTCGAGCAAAACGGCTCAACTACATGTTCCATCTGTCTAAAAGTTTACAAAACACATGCAGGCCTTGAGAGAATCATTCATGTCCATTAAAGTTGAGCACCTCTTTATTTTACTGAGCCCTCATTTGTCGTTCGTGATGAGAGAGTTCATCATGCATCTATAGCCCCATGCATTCACATGTTTGTTTCTATTGTCGAAGTTTCATAAAAAGAAATCTGTCAAAAACAAGGACAAATTGTTATACTTGTCTGGCATCCTTTGACAATAAATGTGTATGCCCATTTGGCTTAAAAAATGCTGTCAAATTGATACCGTAGCGATCGTTTGTCCACTCAAGATCAGACACCAATGTGTCAACATCATTATCCTCATGTGAACCAGCCAGCTTGTCACTATTAATGTCAGAAATGTCGATATCCAATTTGCATTTCTTTTATTTTTTTTTTATTTTGTCTTCAGATTCTAGAATAACCTTGGCTGTATATCCCTCAAATAACCACAAGTTTCCATTTCATTGTGATGCTTGATTTTTCTCATCGTAAAAGATGAAAAAAAGATTGTAAAACTTTTATTCTCTTCACTAATTAAACCAAAAAGAGATCGCGAAAGTCGTCTCACTGTTTGCCTGACTTCTTGCATTACTTGCAATGATGTGGTCATATATTATGTCAGTGTATATGCGGGGCGAGTTATGGTGGGTTGAACATTGACAGCCGATATTTATGGGGCAGGTTTGTGTGCATTGAATGCTTAACGGTCAATCTCTTATATGGCAGTGAATACAGAACACTTTCCTCACGGATGAAGAAATGGCTTGAAGAGATGTTTTTCTACTGATAAATGTTAGAAATATCATCAACAGAACATGGGAACAACGAGAAAATTTTAAGGAAAATGGAGACTACAAAGAAACTGATAATTACAGTTAGAATCAGCAGAAATTTCTGGGAAACTTAATGAGAAAAGAAGGCTCGGAGAATTTAACACTCACAGGACATAATGAAGGCAAAAGAAGCAAAAAAAACAGTTTGTGTGAACTCATGACAGAACAAAGACAAAGAAGTTATTTAGAACAACAAACGACAGGAAGTTGTGGAGATCCATGACTACTCACAGCTTAAAAGACATGGCAGATATAAAAGAACCCGACAGATAATTAAAATGACGAAAAAAGATTAAATGCATATTACATTATTATATAAATATTTCTCTGAATTTCCAATCACTCAATTAATAAGTTTTGAACAGGAGTCAAGGTTTTTCATTGTTTCCAGTTTAGGATTCGGTTTCCAGTTCCTTCTAAATTCTACTTCAACTTCTAATGTCTCTGCCTAAAGCTCTGAATTTTTATTTACTATTTATTTACATTTTTTCCTCCATAATAGGTGTAGATAGGTTTGACTATTGTCTACTCCACACTCCTCCCCAATCTTTTGAAAAGGAGTAAATGTTTATCCCTTGTTTCCTGTTTAGGATTGGGTTTCTGGTACCTTCTAATGTCTTTTCCTCTTCCAGTGGCCCCTTGCATCT
Source organism: Acanthosepion esculentum (assembly GCA_964036315.1). Lineage (NCBI taxonomy): Eukaryota > Metazoa > Mollusca > Cephalopoda > Sepiida > Sepiidae > Acanthosepion > Acanthosepion esculentum. Next base: position 67,056,944 of record OZ038503.1, on the reverse strand, counting down.
TGGCGGCATTATCACCTTGCTTGGGGTGGTGCCTCTTAAACTCTCTACTTCGAGTGGCTCTTGGGCCTTGCACACGGTGAACATCATTTCCATGATTGATTTTTTTTTTTTTTTTTTTTTTTTAAACTGTAACAATGACTTGCATACAAATTTTATGCATAAGGACAGAAGTAGTAAAAAAAGCCATGTCCCATAATACTTGTTACATTTGTATACACATTTTGTATATTAAATGTAACAAGTATTATGGGACAAAGGTTATACAAATACTATATCTGTCCCATAATAACTGTTACATTTTCTGACAAATTTCATACATTGAATGTATCAACTATTATGGGACAAATGTAAGGAATGCTACCTCTGTCTCATAATATTTGTTACATTTGCATGCACATTTCCCACATTTAATGTATCAACTATTATGGGACAAAGGTTATAAAAACACTACAAAAAGTGGGAAAAAAAGGACTAAATATAACCTAGAAGATGATGGAATGCATGGTTGTCAGTAAAAAGGATGAGACTAAAATGCAAATTACAAATCAGGGAGACTAAATCAAACAAACAGAAATACTTAAATATCTGGCAATTGTTCTAACACGGGATGGAAAGTGCGGCACTGTGATACAAAGACACATTGAGTTGATCAAAGATGCATTCCAAAACCTAAGCAGAGTATTAAGAGACAGAAAAATTTCATTAGAAACAAAGAAAAGAGTACTGAAATGTGATAGTCCTACTGTATGGCAGTGTTTTGTAATGCCTGTTTGTAGGAGAGACTTTGTACATAACACATACAATAATAGTAACGCCTTCGAACAATACTCGGTTAGACGCCACTAATTTCCATATATATATATTTTTCCTTTACCCACCACATGATCTAATTATTTCAAGATGAGGTCGACTGTGCTTGCTCTCTGGTGATCCGTGTTCAAACCCAAGTGTTGGCAGCGACACTTTATTCCTATATTACACCTCCCATTTGAGATGACGTAGTCTACAGTCTATATCTCATCCTTGTCACCACTTTTGTAATGCTCATTTGTAGGTGAGACTTTGTAAATCACAGATACAACAACAGTAACACCTTCAAACAATACTCGGTCAGATACCGCTAATTTCCATGTATATATTTTTCCTTTACCCGCCACATGATCTAATTATTTCAAGATGAGGTCGACTGTGCTTGCTCTCTGGTGATCCGTGTTCAAACCCAAGTGTTGGCAGCGACACTTTATTCCTATATTACACCTCCCATTTGAGATGACATAGTCTACAGTCTATATCTCATCCTTGTCACCACTTTTGTAATGCTCATTTGTAGGTGAGACTTTGTAAATCACAGATACAACAACAGTAACACCTTCAAACAATACTCGGTCAGATACCGCTAATTTCCATGTATATATTTTTCCTGTACTCGTCACATGATCTAATTATTTCAAGATAAGCTCAACTGTGCTTGCTCTCTGGTGATCCGTGTTCAAACCCAAGTGTTGGCAGTGACACTTTGTTCCTATATGACAGAGTGAATGCTGGACAATCTTCTCAAAAATGAAGAGACTTAAGGAAAGAGAAATGTGGTTCTACAGAAAGATGCTGAGGATACCATGGACCGAACATGTGAGCAATGATGTGGTTTTAGAGAAAATAGAAACAAAAAGGAAAATTATACTTAACATCAAGAAGAGGCCATTGAAATTTCTGGGGTATGTAACGAGGAAGGAATGTTTGGAAAATCTGATACTCACAGGAAAAATTGAAGGCAAGATGGACAGAATGAAAACAGCATGCAAGATACTTGATAGGCTTGAGTAAATGGAGAGTAGAACAGGATTTTGGAGAAATAGCAAAAAGACAAATTCTATTAAGAGCTACAAGGAACAGGAAGATATGGAGAGCCATGATCACCTACATCCTGAAGGGACATGGAACATAAAGAAGAACATATGTCCCAAAATACTTATTACATTTGCATACATATTTCATATATTAAATGTAACAAGTATTATGGGACAAAGTTTCTAAAACATACTCTGTCCCATAAAAGCTGTTACATTTGCATACACATTTTCGTATATTAAATGTATCAACTTTTATGGGACAAAAGTTAAAAAATTCTGCCGCTATCCCATAATAACTTGCATTTGCTCACACATTACATACATTAAATGTAACAGCTTTTATCAGACAAAGGTAGTAAGACATACTGTCTCTGTCCCATAATGTGTGTTACTTTTGAATATACATTTTGTACACAAAATGTAAAACATAATATGGGACAGGCATAGTACATCATAAGATACATTGAAGGTAGTCAAATGACATCGACTAGTTTATAGATTTATTAAGAATTTTTTCTCCTTTTTCTCACACATTTCAAAAAGGAGAGCATAAAAAAAGAGAGAAATAATTTGGATGTAGAAAAACTGCCTTGACTCAAAGGAATTATCAAATTATGGTAAATACAATGCCTTCGAGTGCTGATATTTGTCTCTTATACTTTTCAAATTACACAAGAGATGATGTTGGGCTGTACTTTGTTCTCAGGAGTTTTCTAAGGAAACAAATAATTCTATTACTGTTCTGTGCTGCAGCAAGTCAAATACAAAGTAATATGCAGTTCCTTTTTTGTACGCATATAAGGTTTTATAAAAACTTTTTCTTTGAAGATAGATCAATTTCAAGTCTCTTCCTAAAATAAAAAGGAAACACACTCTGGGGAGTTTATCAACTTTAGCTTTCATGACAACCCGGAAGACTCAGAATGTATTTTGAAAGGTAGGAAATAATTTCCCTGGAATTTTAAAGAAAATAAAAAAGTTCTCTCTCTGTTAGAAATTTAAATTAAAAATCCAGCTCGGGTTTCCAACCGATAGTAATGATATTTTTATTAAAAATATAACATTGAATCAGACAATATGATTCTGACAATTTGTAATGGTATAACTTTATTTAAAATATATCACTGAATCAGGAAATATGATTCCAACAATTTGTTATATTTTGAATAAAGTTATAGTGTATCATTGGAACAGGCAATTCAATTTTGACAATTTGTTACACTATAACTTTATTTAAAATATATCACTGGATAAGGCAATACAATTCTGACAATTTGTTACACTATAACTTTATTTAAAATATATCACTGGATAAGGCAATACAATTCTGACAATTTGTTACACTATAACTTTATTTAAAATATATCACTGGATAAGGCAATACAATTCTAACAATTTGTTACACTATAACTTTATTTAAAATATATCACTGGATAAGGCAATACAATTCTGACAATTTGTTACACTATAACTTTATTTAAAATATATCACTGGATAAGGCAATACAATTCTGACAATTTGTTACACTATAACTTTATTTAAAATATATCACTGAATAAGGCAATACAATTCTGACAATTTGTTACACTATAACTTTATTTAAAATATATCACTGGATAAGGCAATACAATTCTGACAATTTGTTACACTATAACTTTATTTAAAATATATCATTTATGTTATATCTGTGGGGAAAGACACTGCAGAATGAAAAATAAGTCTTCTCCGACAAGACTGTTTAAACAATTTTGAATGTTCACAAAGCTGGAATCTTAGGATTGAGCAGGATAAAAACTGCAAAATGTATTTTAGAGATGCTTTCTAAATCTTTATAAATGGGATTAATCATTCAAAAACCTTAATCTAATCTGCTGATTTGTGATGGAATCTTAGACTTTTTATGTATAAAGTGAAGATTTTAGGTTTCAATGTATATTTGGAATTGTGTCAGCTAAAAATTGACCATTCTGGTAGACAGCATCTGAAGATCTGTGGCTTGTCTCATTATTTAAATTAAACAATGCAAGCAGTGATTGTGGTACTTGATAGACAAGAAAAAAAGAAAAACCAAAAAGAAGAAGAAAAAAGAAGAAAAAGAAAAAGAGAAAAAGAAAAAAAAAGAAAATGTAAGTGTTATGGAGATGAACACACCACTCCAGAATATGACTTGGACTTTTCCAAATAGCATATACACAGAGAGTTAGCTGGGAGTTAAACTTTATATCCTTACTAAAGAATTTAGTAAGACTATGTCGACTTCAAGCAACATTATATTTTATGATTGTGTTATATTCATTCAATGGAATGAAGAAAAAGTGAAAAAGATAAAAATAAAAAGAGACAAATGAAAAACAAAAAGGAAAAAGATGAAAAAAGAAAAAAAATAATGGAAAAAGAAAAACAAAGTAAAAAAGAAAAAAGATTAAAAAGTGAAAGAAAAACAAATGAAGGACAAAAAGAAAAATGAAAGAAAAAGTAAAAAGATAAAAAAGTAAAAAATTTAATAGAAAAATTAAAAAGAAAAAGAAGAAAAAGGTGAAAAGAAAAAAGAAAAGAAAAATGGAAAAGAAATAAAAAAAATAAACAGGAAAAGATATAAAAAAAATGAAAAAAGATAAAAAAGAAAAACCCAAGATGGAGAACAAAAAAGAAAGAAAGAAAGAAAAGATCTCGTAGAAACAGGAAATGACTTTCTGTCCATCGGTCATAAGAATTACAGGTGAATGTTTGACCACCATGGCATGTCTAATCAATCTGCAAACATTAAAACAGAACAAAAAACTGGTTTTGTTAACTGTTTCTGAAATTCAATGAGCCAACTTGATTCTTTCACTGAAGATTAACAACTTCAACTCCAAAAAGCATTTTTTTTTCTTGTCATGCAAAAAAATAGAGAAAAAACTTGAAATAAATCATTAATTAACAGAAAATAAAAATAAGTGGCTGACAAAATTGGATAATTTATTTTTAGCTCTGATGATTCAGTAGACGTTGTCTTTACAATTGTGATACTGTGTGTCTTGCTTGGGTGTCTTGCTTGTGGTATGTTTTCCTTATTCTTCTAGTGTGTGTCTATCACAATTGTGATTCTCTTGTGACTAATGTGCTTTACATGATTTATGTTTGCTATGTGTCTCTCATGATTATTTAATTTTTTTTTTAATACTGTATGTACTCGTATATCATGTGACTTTTGAAGACCAAATTTTGAAGCTAATTTGACTACAGTAAATGGATATATAGTTTGGTCAATGGTGTAGCCAGGGTCAGCAGTACATACGATAATTTTATATCTCATGTATGATGCGACCCCCTTAAAATTAGCTTCAAAATTAGGTCTTCAAAAGTCATATGATATGTGAGTATATATGATAATTTTCACCCTATACAAGGCCCAAGTGCCAATCAAGGTAGAGGATTTTTGAAAGAGGTTGTTGCATGAGTGCTAAGAGTAAAAGATAAGAGGCACCGCTTATGAGGATATGTTGAAAGATAACAGTTAACCCTAGACTTAAAGAGGTTAAGATTGTGGCAGTCAGGAAAGTATCCTCTTGGGAGTTAGTACCACAAAGTAGCAGTATATAAGAAGAAGTTTGAGTGGAACTTCTTTCTTACTAATGGAATATGAAAAAGGATGAAGGTGGTTTGCCACACTGTATGTGGGGTGATGGGCCTTAGTTATGTGGGTTAGTGTTAAAGAAACTAAGGAATGTAGCTTGTCTGAACGTTTTTCATGGGAATAGCGATAGAGTATTGAAAGGCTTGTAGCATTTTGTCTGTGGGAAAGGAGTTGTAGGATGGAAGATAGTTCATCACCCACAAGGCCGTGTAGATGATTTGATCTCTATTAAAGCTAGAAACTGAAACTAGGCAGCTTTTTCACATATATGGCAGCAGTACTCTATTTTCGGCCTGATCTGGCTCTTGTAAAAGTAAAGGATAGCAGAAGGAGGCAGGTACTTCCAAGAGTGGCACAGGGAACTGACCATTTTTCCAGAGTCTGTGGTGATGGGTTGTATACTGTGGTGACTTCAGTGTTATGATTGTTATTTGTGTGTTTCTTGTTTGTCATGCTTCTAGTCCTTGCGTGCATCTCATGTTTGTTGTGCATCTGCTGTAGTTATTGCGATTATCGAAATCTGTTGGATATATTGTGCCCTATTCTTGTTATTATAATGTGTTTCCCTTAATGTTCTTGTTGTGCATCTGTTGTAGTTTTATATCTACTTTGTTTTGGTTGCGTTTTTGTGTATTTGTTGCTAGGTGTGTGTCTCTTATACTTATTTTGTGGGAGACATATTTGGTGTTTTTCTCTTGTGTTTCTTGTCTCTGTCTTGGTAGATGTTGCTTGCATTGCTCATGTATCTCTTGTGCTTCATGTGTCTTATGTTTCTTATCTGCATTATGCTTGTGTTTCTTGTGTGTCTGTTCATCTTGGTACATGTTTCTTAGGTTTCATGTCATTGGTACATGTTTTCTGTGTTTCTTGTCTCTCGTGTGTTTGTTCATTTTTGTATATATCTCTTGTCTTCCCTGACTGTTTCTTGTGTCTTTGTTCTACTTGGTGTCTATCTCTTGTCTTGTTTCATTGTTTGTCTTAAGTCATGCTTCTTCTGTTTAGTGCCCTGTTCTTCTTCATATGTGTTTAGTATGTCTGTTGATCATAGCAGCTGCCTTGTGTTTCTTGTGTGTCTGTCCATCTTGGTACATGTTTCGGCTGTTTCTCATGTATCTCTTGTACTTTCATGCATCCTGTGTGTCACTTTTATATCTGTTTTTCTTATTCTTATTGTGTTGTACTATGTGTGTCCATTGGACTTGGTGTGACATTGTGTGTGACAGAGTGTGTGACAATGGCCAAAAGCCTTGATAACTCTTGCACTATGAACAAGGATCAATGAAATAACCAAACAAAAAGAAAGAACAAGAAATCAAAAAAGAAAGAATAAAGAAAGAAAAAGAAATAAAGAAAAAGATAGCAAAAGGAAGAACAAAGAAAACAAAAGAAAGAAAGCAAAAGAAAGAAAGCAAAAGAAAGAAAGAAAGAAAGAAAGAAAGAAAAAGAAAGAAAAAGCAAGAAAGAAGAATGTTAATCTTATCTAATTACATTCTAAAGATATTGTTTGTAATTTATTGATAGAATTGTTCCATGAATTATTTGAAATAGTAATTTCCTCCTTTTTACTTACAATTAGAACAATCTACATTTGGGAATGAAGAATGCTCTATCACATAAAATTAATAGACAAGCAACCATGTTGAAAAATTATTAAAATGAGAATGCTAATCTAAATAATTTAAGAAATAATAACCATACTTTATCTCAAAATTCCAGACAATACTTGGAAGGATGGAGAATCTATTATTGGGTAACTGAAAGAGAAAAGGAAAAAATTCTAAAAGGACTTCATCAGGCTAAAATAGTGTCCTTATAGATGGAATTATTTATATTATTTATGTAGTGGAGAATAAGGAAATATAAATTTAAATATCGGATATAATTACGTACCAAGAGGAAATTTGAAGATGTATGGACAGTAAATTTTAAATTAAATTTCTTGCATCCAATGTGTCTTGACAAACAGCTCAGCCAGTCTCATTTAATTTTTGCTTTTGTTTTTATTTCCCCAACCCTGTACATCTATATACTTCAAACAATAACAATTTAGTCTGATGAAGTCCTTTAAAAAGATGAAACATGTTACATAGAGTTTTTTCAATTTGTCATTCAATTACCCAACATTGTTTCTGATAAAGATTTATACATTTTCTCCTACATATCTATTGTTTAAAATGTCACGATAGAAACAAGAAAGATACTAGTTGAGATAATTTAGAGAAAAATAATAATAATAATAATAATAATAATAATAATAATAATAATAAAAATAAAACATGCTTTCTTATTGACATTGCAGTCCCTGCAGATTGTAATGTATCTTTGAAGATCTTCAAAACCTATCAAAATACAAAAAATTTTAAGTGGAAATCTCAAAAATGTGGCACTTGAGGACATGAATAATTCCAGTTGTTGTTGGAGCTCTCAGATTGATTGGAAAATTGAAGGGATTCCTGGTAGCCCATGCCTTAAAGAAATACAAAAAATTGTACTCACAAATACAGCTCACACATTACGAAGAGCTTTATCTATGTAAAATGTGTGTGGTCTTAGTTTTTTTTGTTTTGTTTTTTTTACAAATTGGTCAGTAGAAAATGTCATAAAGCTATTTTCTGGCCGTTGGTCTCTGGTTGGGACCCGGTGTATACAACAGAAATCAAAGGAAATAATAATAATAATAATATTAATAATAATAATAATAATGCTTCATATCACAGCTATCACACTTTATGATACAATATAATACTTTTAAGATGCATTGTTCTTCCAACTACAAAAACAGAACTGCTTTTTTATGCACTTTTGGCCTTCCATAGCACCAGATTATCTTGATTAATTGTTACTTGATTAACATTGTTGTATATAATATTTATAATATGAATTGCTTTTCAAACCGCAAAAATAGAACATTTTTTCTACATTTTTTTTCTCCCATAGAATCAAATTATTTTGATTAATTGCGATTCAAGAAACAACATTTTCTTTTGTTCAGTTTTTCATTTAAAATTTATTTACCTTGTTTAATACTACAAAATTAACTAGTTTCTCTTAAAAATATCAGTTTATACGAAAATTATACATTAACTAGCAGACAGCCACTAGACCTGTGATTCTCAACTGCCATACTGCAGTAAACTAGTGTGCTGCACGGTCCTCTTAAATATGCTGCAAAATGTTGCCATGATATACATATATATGTGTTTGTGGAAGTAGTAATGCTACAGCATTAGTATTTGAATAAATGAATAAGTATTAAATTTATTTTCACTATTCTTCGATTATGTTATTTTAAATACTTTTAATATTCATTTTTTTTAAAGTATTTTTTAAAATTTAACTTTAAAAAAGTATCATTTAACCATTTCTAGTAATCGAGGGCTCAAAATAAAAATTCAATGGTACCCATTGATATATTTTGGGTTTCAATACAAAAGGAATATCCCACATCATCTAAAAAGGCTTTATCAGTTTTATTGCAATTTTCTAATTCTAATTTATGTGAATTAGGCTTCTCAACCCTAAATAACATAAAAAATAAAGAGTGAGAAAGACTATGCGCAACTGAAGAAGAAATGAGAGTCAACCAAACATTGAAAAAAATCATGAAAAAATACCAGGCACAGGTTTCACACTAAATAAGCTTCACAAATAATTGAATAGAAAGATTGAAATAAAGTAAGTTCATATTTGTGTGTGTATTTTTTAAAAAAATCTATGGTTTTATTTCATAACATTTAAATGTATACCCTTTAAAAATTTTACAAAGTGTGCTGTGATATTTTAATTTGCTCTAAGGTGTGCCAGTGCTTAAAAAGGTTGAGAAACACTGCTCTAGACTATGGGCGTGTATCATGTAATGGCTTGTGGATCAGAATGACAAACAGCACATACGAGTTCAAATTCAATCTGTGCTCATTATATTCACATGATGTGCATATACATGCATATATATATTGGGAAAGGTATGAATCCATCTCTTCTCTCCCCAACTATGGGTTAAATAGCAAGACAGAGTGGATTGTATAGCCTTAATTAATAACTATTCTAGAGAAAATGACTCAATAAAATTGCTCTTCTCCCAGCAAGCCTGGGTCACTCGTGGGGATGCACTGGCCCCAGGAAACATGTAGGGACAGAAATTATTCAGCTGTGTGAAGGGAGAAGGCTAAACTTATGGGAGAAGGTAAAACTTTGTCTTCAAAATGATGCAGAATCTAATGGAGAAAACATTCCACTATCTTTTGCAAGAATAGTCATATGGCAATGCATATCTGAAGATGAAAGGAAGTTGTAGAGAGCCATGACTGCTTTCAATTATCTTATAAGTATGAAAACTTAAATACTTCAGAAATTGATTTTTATTTACATCTCTTATATACATTTAATAAATCGTCAGAAAATGTGGCAGAGAGACACAAAAGTGCATTGAAACAGCAATGAATACCTTCCAAAAGCTAAGCAATGTATTAAGAAACAGGAAGTGCTGAACTGCTATATAATATCTATCTTCTATGGTAGTGAATTTTCCCACAGCTCTGAGGCAACACAGATGTGGTCCTACAGACGAATGCTAAGGATATCATGCGAGTAATGAGGAATTTTGAAGGCAAATCAGGGAAAAAAAACTGTACATGTTTAGAATCAGAAAGATATAGTTGATATTTCTGGGACACATAATGAGGAAAGAGAGATTGGAGAATTTGACACTCACAGGTTTTATTCAAGGCAAGAAAGGAATGGCAACTAACCTACCTAGAGGCTACACAGATTGAAGAACATTTCACTAGAACTGGTAAGGGGATAAACAGAAGTTATTGATTGATTGATTCAATTTTTACAGTTTATCAACTCTTTGTAGGTTATTGAAAGCCAGAAAATACTTTTAGATTGCAAGAACGTTTTTTGCAGATAATAATGATTTAAAGTCTTACTAATTAATCTATAGCTAGGAAGAGATGGGGTTGATTTATACCTTTCTCAAGGCTATTTGTGTGTAAGTGAATATAACAAATCCAACATGAATTTAAACTTTGCTAGGCAATTAACAATTCTGAGCTATTACCCATTGCACCACCCACACATCCAAGCCTACAGTATCTGGTATTCTCAAGGATCCAGCCATCTAGATACTGGATTGATGTTGTTAATTTCAGTGATCATACGGGAACTGGTGCTTCAATGTGCCATAAGTAAAAACATTGCTTAGAGCTATAAAATATAGGAAATTGTGGAGAGCTGTAATTGCCTATGCCCTGAAGAGACATGGGACATAAAAGAAGATATTTTTAAAATTTTAAAAGTACCTCAATGTAACTAAAATCTAATTCAAACCTGTAAAGATAATGAAAGAAACAGTGATACAGGGTCAACAAAAAGTACAGTAGATGATAACATTTATTTTCAGATTAAATATTAATACAATTAAATTTTGATAAACAATTATTACATTTTTTTTTTTAAGCTTTTCAACCCAAGCAAGGCTGGAAGCCACTAGCACGCAAGGGGTTACAGAAGGTTTGGAGGAAGAGCAGATAGGAGTGGTAAAGGAGAGGATGTGGAGAAAGATAGTGGATCGATCAAGGCAAGGGGGTTACAGAAGATTTGGAGCGAGAGCAGATAGGAATGAAATGGGAAAGGATGTGGAGAAGGGAAGTGGATAGATCAAGGCAACTGGAGATGTCGATTGACGTTACACTTAAATAGTTGGAGATTGTATTTGTCAGGGAAACAGGAATAAGGAAGGTAGTTCCACAGGCGAGATGTGCGAGACATGAAGCTATTGGAGTAGAAGAGACGTCTACATCTAACAGTTTCAACGGTGAAGGGGTGGGAACGAGGTGCCAGCCTCGTAAGACGCGTAAATTCATGAGGCCTGGGAACCAGCGAACGCAGCTCATCGGAGCAATTACCGTGAAAGTATTTGTAAAAAAGACAGAGCGAGGCAACGGCGCGTCTGTGAGAGAGCGACTGCAGATGAGATGACAGATCAGGGCCAATTACATTGCATATCCGTCTCTGGATCTTATCAAGAACCCTGAGGCAAATAGCAGGGGCTCCAGACCATATATGGCAGCAATACTCCATGCAAGGGCGAATGTATGATTTATAGATTTGGAGGATCGATTCCGGGAGAAAAATTTCCTGGCTTGGCACAGGGAGCCAATTTTTCTTGCGGTGGATGAAGCAATTGACTCGATGTATTTGTTCCATCTCAGGTCAGCGGACAGCGTGAGACCGAGCAGCCGCAAAGAGGAGCTATCGAGAAGTTGGTCTTCAGACATTCTAACGGGATGCAGGGATGGATCCCTGTGGTGGTTAATAGAGAGCAGTTTTGTTTTAGAGGCGTTGAACTTAACCAACCAATTCTTGCCCCAGTTCACAACTGATTGTAGGTCCTTTTCGAGACGAACTGCCAGGTTAACTTTGTCAGCATTACTAGATTTGTTTTTGAGGCAGGAGTAAATTGTGGTGTCATCCGCGTAGATGCCGACTTGGGAATCTATGGCGTCAGGAAGATCATTTATGAATATGAGGAACAGAGTAGGGCCTAGGATGGAGCCTTGAGGAACATCTGCGTTAGTGGGATAAATTTTATTGTATACAATAATAAAATACAAAAGCACTGAGCAGCTTCGCTGCCACCAAACCAGCACCAGCTGCCGGCCACAAGTGGGATGACAATGACGATGGGCGACCAGCAGTGCACGCCACCAGTGCTGACACCGAACCACCAGCCAGGTGGCCAAAATGAGCCTTGGAGCTTTGGTGGCCGCACACTACCTAGCTAGCTTGCGCCTGTCTAAATTTTATCAACACAGCTGCTCAAACACAGTTTTGAAGTCTAGCTTCCACACTTTGACAATCATTTTTGCACAAGAATCTTTGGGTTATTAATTTCTTGAAATGTATCTCTGATGTAATTTTTCAAATCACCAACATTTTTTACTATAAACTTTGTCCTGAGGTACTTCCCAAACGAAAAAAATCCATTGGAGTAAAGTCAGGTGAACCTGCAAACCAATCAGTTGAACCCGTTCGGCCAATCCATTTCTCAGGAAATGTTTCAACTCATTTTCTTCTAACGGTTTCAGTATTTTGAGACTTCCAATACTTTTTTAACAGCCATTTTCTTGCATCAGTATTTAAATTATTTGCAATTATGGGTTCTCTGAACTATTTAAAAAGAAAAAAAAATTAATTAAATTTAGTTATAAAATTTAATATAAGTCAAACACCATAGTTATAATATAACCCTAACACAAACCCTATTCTACCTACAGTCCACCTACCTTTGTTTCACCCTGTATATATATATATATATATATATATATATATATATATATATATATATATATATACAGAGTGAACCCTGTATATATATATATATATATATATATATATATATATATATATATATATATATATATTTATATATATATATATATATATATATATATATATATATGTCTATATTTCTGAGATGAGGTATTATGTACAGTATTTACATTAGTCGGACTATTGTCCTCATCTTTGTCGCCATATTTGTCACAACGTTTCGGCCGTTGTACGCTCCGGCCTTCTTCAGGTGGTTGGAATTTCGAACCGAACCCTTTATTTCGATCACTGGACAGTTTACCCCAGTGATCGAAATAAAGGGTTCGGTTCGAAATTCCAACCACCTGAAGAAGGCCGGAGCGTACAACGGCCGAAACGTTGTGACAAATATGGCGACAAAGATGAGGACAATAGTCCGACTAATGTAAATACTATATATATATATGTATATATATATATATATATATATATATATATATATATATATTTTCAGGAGCCAATATTTTTATATATATATATATATATATATATATATATATATATATGTATATATATATATATATATATATATGTATATATATATATATTTTTTTTTTTTTTCAGGAGCCAATATTTTTGTCATCCACAGACAGACTGTTTCGCTGTTTCACATCTCATATATATGTGAAACAGCGAAACAGTCTGTCTGTGGATGACAAAAATATTGGCTCCTGAAAAAATTAATTTCGGTTGAGCTCTTTGGTTTGAGGTGTGAGTTTGTAAACAGAGACTATTTAAGCTAATATTGCATGACTCTTCGGCAGAACTGAATCACTGTCAGTCACTGTGTGTTTATCTAAATCTAAAAATAAACACGCTAAAATTCACATTCATCCCTGCCGTGAGACGACGGCTTAGTGGTAGAAGTTCCGACTGACGCCAATTCAGTCGGATTTCGATCCTAGCTAGAGGCAACCGGACGTATAGCCACGCTGATGAACTGCGAAACAGACTGTCTGTGGATGACAAAAAATATATATATATATATATATATATACAGAGTGAACCAAAAGTAGGTGGACAGCAAATGATAACATATATTTTGAGATTAATACAATTAAATTTTGATATACAATTATTACATATATAATTTCTTCTGTTCAAACAGTTTTGGGTCAACCATCTTTTGGGACATTAAGAATTGATCTAGAGGCATCAAATTTGCCACAAATGCGGTAAATGGTTTGTCTCTTTGAGGCTTGGGTACCAAATGTTTCAACCCAATTTATTCTAATAGTTTCAGCATTTTGAGATTTCCAATACTCTTTTAATAGCCATTTTCTTGCATCAGTATTTAAATTATTTGCAATTATGGGTTCTCTGAACTATTTGAAAAGAAAAAAAAAAAATTTAGTTATAAAATTTAATATAACTCAAACACTATTGAACATGCTGTCCACCTATTTTTGGTTCACCCAGTATCTATAGACAAAGACCATGTGCCATAAATGGTCATTTACAAAAATGAGAGTTCTTAGTCTTCAAGAAAACAAATAGAATAAAAATATGTCCTTTTATTCAGTGTCTCACCAAATGTAGATTTATTTTTCAATTTAAAATATTCTTTTTTATATTATCACCAGAATGAAAAACCGTATGTTCAGCTTCAACAGTCAGTCAGTTAAGTACCATACATGATACCCTACTTGGGTGAATATGCCTCTTTCAATTCATGACTGGCCAGACAGAAAATTTTCTCACAGTAGTTTGCCATTTCCTTCTGCAATAGACTAGTTGCCCACCAAGGCTCTACCCTCCTATTAAACCCATAACTTGGGGGAGTAGAAATGGATTCAGACCTTCCCCAAGAGTATTTGTGTGTAATGAACCCAACTGGAAATCAAACTCAGCTCTTTGATTTATTATTCCAAGTCATTAACTATTACACTACATCACACATCTCAGCTTCAACAAGTAATTTTGTTTTTAATTCTTTTATCTTCTTACTTTTCTTTGATTTATTTGTGTCTTATCCCTCCACCTTAAGTGGCTCTTGAGCCTTATACTGTTTGATTAATATTGTGATGGTACAGACTCTGCATCCATTATAAAAACTCAGAATGTGGAATTAATCGATGTGTTGCAGCCACTATTTCTGGCTCACCGAAAGTAGTGGCAACCAAAAATTACAAATATAAATGGCAAACAAATAAAAAAAGAAAATTTTGCCAGTTTAAAATAAAAACAATATATTCTCACAAAAATTACAATTTTTGGAAACAGTGAGTATGTGTGTGAATGTATGTGTGGGCGTGTGTATGATTTATTGTAAGTGCTTGATGGTAGTGGCAAAATTATTTAGATGGTGGGAGGCTGTCCTGTAAACAGAAAAAAAATAGAAAAGAGAAAGAGTTTTGAAAGTGTGCTGCTTTTTCTACTAATATCATACGACCTTGGTTACCTGACTATATGGCTAAGGGAGATAATCCACTTCCGCTACATACGTTTCTGTTTATTTTATTTGTTTATTTTATTGCTTGTTTCCCACAAATTCTAGACATTTCAAATGCATGAATCAGTTATAATTTAGTATAGGAAATGGTGGAAAGCCATCATCGCTTATGTCCTGAAAGGGCGCGGCACATTGAATAGGATAGGAGATAAGGAAGACGAACCCAAGATTGTTTTATCCAGAATTGTATGATGCTGCAAAACCAAAATATTAGCTTCATAACTCAAGTCATGTTCTTAAATGGCATTATTACATCTAAACTCTCATGTGAATGTCATGCATTGCATCTAGATAATTTAGAAATTTCTAAACTATCATTTGTACACAAACGTTTTCTAAGGTCGCGATTAAAAACGAATTCAAGAGAATGAATCCTCTAAGTCTTAAAGAAGACAATGCTTCATCAGACCCTATAGACCAACCCTACAACAGCACAAACGAAGATCTTTACCAAATAAAAAAAACACTTACCTTGAACACTTAAAACAGCAACAAAACACATATTAGCACATATTGCGAAAAGAGAAGAAAATGATATAATCAAAATGTTAACTTTTCCCACTATCCAAACTAAAGGCTTTGGAAAGAAGCTACGGTCAATACTAGAAAGAGGTATAACAATTAGTGGACATTTATGCTATTTTCACCATTACTATTTGATGCTTCTCATTTTTCGTTGTAATAGGTATTACATACATAATGTTCCAGCGATAAACCTTCTAGACATTTTTAAGTGTTTATATATATAATTTTTTGACTGTCAGGAAAAATTTTCAATGAGCTGATTATTGAGTTATTTTTATTTATTTTTAACCCTCTAATGACGTCATTTAATTTTTTTCTACTGAACCAGAATATATAGAGTTCACTACCTGATCCAAGGACTGACAAACTGCAACTATTTCCAGACAAACCAATGCTTACATCCACGAGGCTATCACACTGACGTAAACTTAGGGCAACCCCGTACATGGTTCCCTTGGTCTGGTGTGAAAGTGAGTGCAAAACCTATTCCGGCATAATACAACATTATTTCTATTATTAGCCATAGTCCTAGTAGTATTAGATATAATAGTCATTTAATTTCTCAGATAAAGCATTGTTAATGATTAAATTTTATGCTTATATCTTTGATCTTATTTTCCTGCTTCCATCGAAATAGTAGTATTAGATGTAATAGGCTTTGAATTTTTCAGATGAAGAATTTTCATTTATTAAATTTGACTAGTATATACTTGAAATTATCACAGAGCACATTTAATTACCTAGTACAAGGTAACCAAAAAAGTTCTGTCCATTTTTAAAGGAAAAAAAGAAAACGCTTCACAGTATGTGTAACTTATATTTAGTCTTCGAAGTAATCGCCATATGCATCCAGCACCTTCTGCCAACGTGTCTCCAGCTGTTCGATGCCCTTGCGGTAGAACTCGGGGTGGGGGTTGACGCAAAGAAGTCCGTGAGGGTTTTGCGCAAGTCTGCTTCATTGGTGAAGGATTTCCCACGAAGACGATTATCCAGGGAGTGGAAGAGGTGGTAATCGGATGGCGCAAGGTCAGGTGAATAAGGTGGATGGCACAAAGTCTCCCACCCAAGTTGCTCTATGGTATCCCTGACCACTCGCGCGACATGCGGCCTGGCGTTGTCATGAAGGAAAAGCACACCTTTGCGATTCTCCAGTGCTGGCTCCTTCTGGCGCAATGCCTGTTGCACACGTTTCAATTGCTGCGAGTATAGGTCTCCAGTGACCGTTTGGCCCGTTGGTAGCAGTTCATAATGAACCACTTGACGACCTGTCCATCAGACACAAAACATAATCTTCCGTGGGTGCATAGGCGGTCTTGCGGTGTGAGGGACAGCATCCTAAGGAGACAACCAATGTCTGGAACGCTTGGGAGTTTCGTACAGAACCCACTTTTCATCACTGGTAAGCACTCGATTGAATAAGGATGCGATACGGTGGCGAGAAAGCAGCGATTCGCAGGCTGCCACGTGTTGTTCCTTGTGGACCTCCAACAGCGTTTGCGGAACCCACTTGCTCAGTTTGTACGTCTTACCTAGGCAGTGCGGGTGAAGTCTAACTGTTTCATCGGAAACGTTGAACTGTCTTGCAAGTTCACCACACGTTAGACTACTGTCCTCTTCAATGGCCGCCTTCAGGACTCCGTCATTCAAGACCTATGGTCGTCCAATGCGAGACTCGTCATGGAGAGACAAATCTCCAGACTTTAATTTTCGAAACCAACGCCTTGCAGTACGTTCATCCACAGCACTATCCCCAAACCCTTGACATATGCGGCGACTTGATGCAGCTGCTGATAAGCCCACTTTGAAGTCGTAAAGCAAAGAGCCCCGAACGAGATCTCTAGACACTTCCATCCTTCTCACAGCTGTCCGGCTTATAACTGATGTCCGGGCACGGTGCGCGTGTTTTTCTTTTATAACGTCTGATGTTCCTACTTCCGGCTGTCCGAATTTGAAAACAATTGCTACACGCATTTCGTATATATTTCAACTCTATTTAATGACTAATCAAAAAACGGACAGAACTTTTTTGGTTACCTTGTATTAACCCTACATCGCTCTTATTTTTCTTTCTGCCTGCATGTACTATGCTGTATGTGTCGCTGACGAAATTCCTGTTATTTGCTCACCTAGTTTATACCTAAAATATTGAAATTTAATCTATTCATTTATTGCTTGATATTTTCAAGCTGGTCACATTGATGTGGTTCCAGGTGCCTATTACTAATTTGTTTGCTGATAAGCCGAGGGATAAGGGTCCAATGACATCTGTAGCTCATGTTTATCCTTACCGGACGAGGAGTCATTCCCAAGGAAATGAACCCTCCTTACACTTTTATTCTTTATATTCATCTACAGTAGCTGGATTACAAGATGTCAAGTAATACTTGTCACTCATCTCTTTCATTACTTTGTCAGGAATAATCTCCAGTGAACTTTGCTCCCTTCACGCCCTTATCTCTAATACCTATGTTGATAACTCACATGATCTTTCTTTGGATAGGTAATAGAGTGGTTTCTTGTTGCCTTCTCCACTGTGTTTTTATCGAGACACTAACATATAGTTAGCTGGCCTTTGACTCACTGAGATTTTTTCCGTCCTTTGATATGTCTTATTTTTTTGTCCCACAGGGTTGTTAACCACCATTCTTGTACCAGATGAATTGGGGCGGGTAACCTGTACAGTTGCCGTCCATTCAACAAATATTCTTCTTTGGAAAGAAAACATATCAGTTACCTTGACTTGAGCGAATAGTGATCCGTGAAATAAATCCCCCACAAGTTCAAGACGGAAGAAAAACCACATAAAAACAAAGAAAGAAAAAAATCAAATAAAACCCGGGAAAAGGCCATGATAATTGTTACTGTCCATCGTCTAAGACTATAGAAACAGTCCGTAAAGTAGCTAACACTGGACCATAACGTAACCTCAGAGTTACTCACCGGGGGCACCCATTCATGCGCATTATGGCACTGCAAAAATGCCGATAATGAACAGAGCAGTTCTTTCAGTTGCAACCAGAGTTTGTTAGAAACAAAGAAAAGAGTGCTGAATTGCTGTATAATATCCACCCCCCTGGATGACAGTGAATGCCAGACAATTTCCCCATAGCTGAATAGAAAAATGGCGGAAGCAGAAACGTGATTCTACAGAATGAGATTGAGAATTCCATGGACAGAGCGAGTAAGCAACGAGGAAGTCATAAAGAAAAAGGTAACAAAAAGAACGCTGATATTCAGAATCATGAAGTGACGGATGAGATTTCTTGGACACATGAGGAGGATTTAACTCTCACAGGGCTTATCGAGGGCAGGCGATATAGGAGAAAGGCAGCGGCCCACCTACCTGAGGACGGAATGGAGAGCAGGGGTCTTGGCAAAGGAAGAAACACTGCTAAGGACCACAAGGAAGTTGTAAAGAACGGTGATCGCCCACATCCTGAAAGGACACGGCACATAGAAGAATAAGTATATCTTTGATCTTATTTTTCCTGCTCTTCATTACACTAATAGCATTGTGTAATAGATTGATTTTTTACGGCTTATCAACCTTTTGCAGGTTATTTAAAGCTAGAAAATATTTTGGAATTGTATGAATTTTTGAAGATAACGATAATTTACTGATACAGGTCCTATTTATTATCCCATAATTGGTGGGAGGGAGAAGAGGTGTATTCATACCTTTTCCAAGGGAATTTGCTTATCAGTGAATATAACGAACCCGACTGGAATTGGAACTTAGCTCTCATTCATTACACCCCCGCACATAAAAACTTACAGCATCTGGTATTCCCAATCGGTCACCCATCTAGGTACTAACCAGGCTCGAAATTACTTAACTTCGGTGATCGTACGGGAACCGCTGTTTCAACGTGATAAGGTCGTAAGAGAAATTTTAATAGAGTTTGAATTTCTTAGCATTGTCAGTTAAAAATTTTTAACAAGAATTTTTCTCGTATTCTGTTTTCCTTTTTCATTTTTAAGTACTTATTTAATTTGCAAGTTTTTGTTATCTTCAATGGGCATCTTTGCAGATAATCCTGTCATGCAAGAGAATTAAATTAAGATCAACCGTGATAAGGAACTGCTGCATGAGTATTGTCTTTGAGAAGGTCAACAGAGATTAATCAGGAAGCGATCAAAGGGGAACTTTCTTTCATCATTTTATTTTTTTTCAGATGCTAAAAACTGCAAGCAGGAAACAAAAGAAAAAACTATTTTAAAAAAATATCATTTCTCCTTCTCGAAATGGTCGTGTTTTTTTTTTTCTGAACCGCCAATTATTCGACACTTCACTGCTATACAAAATAGACGTCACGACTATTCATATAATTAAAATGTCAGTTTTGATATTTTCCGTATGTCATGTTTGCCATAGTTTTAATCATGGCCCCAAATATTAAGGAAAAAAACTTTCATAATGTCATTCAATCTCACTTGGCTGTCTGCGTTTCTGAAGAATGCTTGTCAAAGCTGAAAATATCACAAATTCTCATCTAAAAAGTACAGATCGCATCAGGTAATGTCACAGTCAGTTCTAACAAATATTGTATCTGATAGCATATAATAGGTAATTTTTTAGCTAAAATATTTTCTAAGTATTATAGGCAAACTATAAAATCTTATGTTGTGTCGTAAATTTTGAATATCTTTGACTATATATTCATATTCACTCCCTCATCCCGTTAAATCGGCTTTGGTTTGATTGATTTTGTTTAGCGGCATATCAACCACTATTGGTTAATTTATGCTGAAATCTAAATATTTTGAACACCATCTTATCGCTTCAACTAAATATATTTTGAACGCAATTGTATGCCATCAACTACAGATAAGATGTATTGTAGGTAATTTTAATATAAATATGTATTCTTGGTATTTTTTTATATAATAATATATTTTGGTATTTTTTGTATATTTATTATTAATATAAATTTTAGCTCTGTTATTATACATCGAGCACTATTTTATTAGCACCAGTACCCAATGTGCAATATATATATATATATATATATATATATATATATATATATATATACATATATATATATATATATATATATATATATATATATATATATATATATATATATATATATATATATATATATTCCGTTGTATGGATATGAGTTTGAAACCCTGGGTTTCACACTTCTGCGATCATCAATACCTCGCATATATAATATATATATATATATATATATATATATATATATATATATATATATATATATATATATATATATATATAATATATATATATATACATATATATATATATATATATATATATATATATATATATTGTGTATCTAGGCAGCAATCCCTCATTGATACATGTTTCATTTAAGACGATAGACAAGGTAATGAGATTAAGCCTTTTATTTCATTTTTCTTGAGTTCGAACAAGTGTTTTTTTCTGGACAGAGAATGTGTAGAAACTGTCTAAATGTTCCGTAATTCTGAGCGCTTTCGGCTATACCTGACAACTTTCCGGCAACTCCTGCAGCCTAGACGGCCCCAAATGTAATGCCCTGTATTCCTTTTGATTCTGTCGGTACAGCCGAAAGCGCGGCCATGTAGTCTGTGCCGAGCATGTCCTCCATAGACCACCACCCAGGCTAGCACCATGGAGAGGTCACCAAAGGACAGAATTTTGAACAGACAGTGTTCTTATCTTGCGAGGTAAACATATGCTTATGCCTAGTCAATCCTTGTTGCTGACGCCTGCTCAGACACAGTTTGTGTTTGTTCAACACCCACAGAGCCCGCCGATGGTTTTATACTATGCCAAGCAGATCTTAGTTACTGTTCCTGGGGGAGAGCGCATTATCTGGCTTGATCAACAGCCTGGACAAGGCTAGCACGCTCAAACCCTCGGTCACGATGACTTGCGACTTCGTGCTAGCACAACCATCAATGGCTCCTAAATAGTTCCGTCCAACCAATTTCACTCATACCACTCAACCAGTGGTATGGTTTCCAGGCATTCCCCAAAAGTGACGCACGCTAGGATAACCTCCCCAGACCGATAACACCAAGAAGTCGCCTTCTTATAATATTATTATATTATAAAATTACATCGCTTACAACGATAAACTAAGTCCGGCAGCAAGGCCTCTGATTAGGAGGTTTTGAGGAGCGTGGAGCAACCTCTTAATTGGCGTTGTTAGGGTCCTAGATATAGTCAATTAGTAAACCCTCCCCAAACTGGGGACAAAAACATAAAAATGTATTTTTATAGTAAAGGTACAACAATAAAAAGGACCAACAATACATATTTATAGTAAAATGATCAACAATACATTTACCTGCAGTTTGCGTTCAAAATATAAAATTTGTTCAGATTAATTAGATTTCGGCATTAAATAACCCATAGAGATGTTGATATGCCGTGAAAGAAAAGCAACCAACGTCATAGTAAAAGGATGTGATAGAAATAATTTTTTCATTACAAATAAATTTAAAATAAATAAAATACATAAAAATGATAATAAAGATAAAAGAAGCTATTCTTGAAATGCTTTAAAAAGATTTATATCCTTACGCTAATTGTAAGGTGTTTGTAGTCAGATTTAAGACATTTCTATGAGCAATTCACAATGGTAATAGTAATATTAGCTGTTTCCTTATAAGGAAACATTCGACATTCATTGACCGAGCAATCAATACAGCTACCAGTTGAAATTTATATAATCTTTCTCTTAAAACATCTTTTAGGAAAATAGTTTCTCAAGTCCAGTATGTTATATTAAGCATATGATGGCAGAATGAAGAAGAAACAACGAAGGTTTACAGAAATAAACTATTGTATTAAGGTAATAACGCAAAAATTATAAATCGGTGTAAATGGAGTTGCAAAATGCATCCGCAGAGGTGTACGGAAGAAGAGGGAGGATTAGCTGTAACTTACTCAGGCAACGACGTTTGGCGAGCTGTCTCTTGGAGTCTGTGAACCTGGGCCAAGATGACGTTCAACTGCCAAAAATGACCATTTTGATAAGCTTTTATGTCATTTCTTAGGCTCAAATCGGTTCTGGTTTTTATTGTTTCATTAGGCAAGTGTAGGTGCTATTGGGTGGAAATTCTGGATTGTATTACTTATGTTTCTTTGAGTGTGAGAGTATAAAACGGAAGTTATGCGCGGAGCGTTACAAAATGTTAGTTCCGTTTTGGGTGTTCGGAACGTTCACATCGAGCCAGTGGTGGAAATTAGTGTAGAAAAAGATCTGCTTTTAGGAAGAATGCAACAAGTAGTTGTTACCACTTTTTTTCAATACTGATAAGAGTTTCCTTCCTAACATTTTGTTTGAAGTAGTGCGGGATGTCATCCTCTTGATTATTTTCTCTTCGAGTGATATGTGATATCCATTTTAGCCGTTGCTGTTGTTGAAAGTCCTCAAGTGATATGGTTTCTGATATTTAGTACAGTACTTCTTCTGTGGCGCCATTCCACAATGTTTTTAGAAGGATTTTCTTTGACAAGAACTACAGATTTAACTTGCTCAAAGTTATTTTTCATCTTCGATAAAGCGTTTGCATATATAGATAGATATACAGATATATCCATACCATAGAATATGGTGGCGCATTTTATTAAATCTTTACTATAATTAAAGGTTTTTAACATGTGTCTCTTTGAATATATTTTTTCAATTGTAATTCATGGCATCTGTTCTTGTCACATCACTGTTTCACCGTCTGTTTGCCATTGTCATTAAAAAAAAAACACTGATGTGGGTTACCATTTCAAGGGAAATAACTCTAGTTATCCTCTTTCCAATTACATTTGCAATGATATCTCTTGATTCGACGGAGCACAGAAGGAAGTAGTCTAATGCCTTTTCTAAGGATGCAATATATATATATATATATATATATATATATATATATATGTCGCTTAAAATTTGCATAGTTTATGGGTTAGGAGAGTTCAATATAAAAATTTAATATGGGACGCAAACAGTGTGGACATAGGAATGTACACTGCAACTCTTGACCGGAAAACTGCATTAAGGCGTAAAACTAAATGTCTCCAAGCACTACTATATTATCTCTCTCTCTCTTCTGTATATATATATATATATATATATATATATGCGTGTGTGTGTGTGTAAGAGAGAGAGTGTGTGAGTGTGTTTGTATGCATGTATGTGTGTTAGAGAGAGAAAGTGTGTCTGTGCTTGTGTATGTGTGTGTGTGTATATATTCTGCTGTTGTGTGCGTGTACCTAAATGCAAATATATGTGTGTCCTTTTTATATATTTTTCAATTTGCATTTGCCTGTTGTCTCAGGTCTACAACTTACTCAAGTTCATCTATGGATAAATTGTCGCCTAAATTATGCAAAAATGAAAAGAACGCTGACATCTCATTTTCACAGATATATTTACCAAAATTACTCAAAAATATCTTGAAATACTAAAGAGTAAATCAAATCAATAAAATTGCCATTGGCTTCAACTACTGCCTCCAGACGACTTCAGAATCTCCTGCATCTCTTCTGGATGGTCTTCTTGTTTATGCTGCTATAATCCATCCCTTCGGTTCATCTTTGATATTACAAGGAGTTTTGTTGGTCTCTCACTCAACACATAATAATCAAGTCAGTTTCAGTCTGGGGAGTTAAGTGGCCAGATGCAAAGGGTGATGTCGTCGCAGAAATTGTCTGACAGTCATGACTGGGTCCTCCTGCTTGTGTGGCCTGGTGCAGAGTCCTGTTCCCAGGCATAGCCTCTTCCAGCAGCCAACTTCTTGACCCAGAGCAGCACTACCCCCTAAAGGCACTTGCTGTAAGACTCCGTGTTGAGTCTGAGGCCCTCACTAACAAAATCGGGAGTTCTTTTCTTATCAGAACGATCAGAGTGAGTTTTCCGAGCTGCTGTACCTTCGTAATCACTATTAGACTCAACCAACTCTTTCCGAATCCTCTACACTGTCCTCAGATTGACACCCAAACACTCTAAAATGTTCGTATTGGAGCCTTCAGTGCGAATGCTAAGCAGAACAGCATGCGGTTTCCAGATTTTTGGCGGAGTGATTTGAGTCATAGTGTTCTTTTTCTTACAGATGGTGTCCAACTGATCCGACTATACTGTACAGTCAACAAAATAAAAAAACAAACAACGCGCATGTGCGAAATTAAAAATATAAAATGTACCCATCGTACCCTGTATATATATAAATATATATATATATGTATATATAAATAAAAAGAAAGAACAGTAAGATATAAAATCCGATGTTCTTCTAGATATTTTTATTTTTAAACAATAGTGCTCAATGTAAATTTACAGAGCATTAATATTATAAATTAATTGATTTAAAATATGTTTTTTTTTCGCTACACAGTGATAACCATGTTTCAGAAATGGAAGCTAAAGCCCCTGAATTTAATTTTGTTATTAAACCAAAGACATTAGTTCCATTTCCTCGTCAAGCGAATTTTGGAGTAAATGGAACTAATGTCTTTGGTTTAATAACAAAATTAAATTCAGGGGCTTTAGCTTCCATTTCTGAAACATGGTTATCACTGTGTAGCGAAAAAAAACATATTTTAAATCAATTAATTTATAATACATATATATATATATATATATATATATATATATATATATATATATATATATATATGTGTGTGTGTGTGTGTGTGTGTGTGTGTGTGTGTGTGTGTACATTAAATAAAAAATCCCAACGGAAGATTTTTACACTGATGGCTTGTAACACATTGAAAATTAAAAACTAATTCTTCAGAGAATTCCTTTCTAGTTCTAAACACGACATTTAAAATCAGTTCAAAATTAAATTTAAAAAATAGAATTGTTTTTCAGTCAATGAAAATCTTGAAAATTAAATTAAATAAACATATCTATCCGTGTTACTTTGACGGAAGCCGGTCACCTAATGGCGTAGACAGATTTAATCGCGGCTCGTCTAGCTTGCATGTCCGAGCTTAAGCTCTCTCCTTAGCAATGAGAAACCCGGCATATCACATCAGAGCTGATCTCTCAGCAAGAAAGAACGTTTTAAATTCGACTTTTATTGTACTCTTCGTCTTTTTGTTATTTGAAAATCAATTCAGCCTACATTGAAATATAGCTGGTTCCGGGGTTTTCAGAGTCAAGCTAATACATATATTTGCTCCCTTAGGCAAAATAGGAAGTAACATAGACAAACTAATACTTTTCCTTTTATTCTGTTTGAAATTCTAAAGAGCATAATATATGTCAATAAATTGATTTATTACTATGGTGCTGTATGTTTATTTTTTGGTGGAGGTTGCCATCTAACTACAAATATTTGAAAATCTCAATTGATCAAGGACTAATTCTCAGATGACACTATGCACTGAAAATCTAGTGGCTTTTCCCTACTTATAATTTCAGCTCGGTGGAAAAAACTTTATAATAGCCATGTTAATCCTAAGTATGACGATAAACCATCCAACAGTAAGTTCTCTGATCGGGAGATTGGAGGGTGCAAGCTATGAGCAAATAGAGACCCCTCAAACAAAACACTAAGAAAGTATATAAATATATTTTACTAGTAAAAACGACCAACAATATATTTTGTATGTAGCTGAAGGCATACAATTATGTTTAAAATATATTTAGTTGAAGCCATTAAATCAACAACCAACGTGAACTTTCATGACATCAATTCATATAATATCTGACAATTTCTTAAACTGTATTCAAAAATATAACTTAAAAAACAACATAAAACATACATATCACCTAGTAATTACATCCACACAACCATATATATGTACAAAAGCTGAGTATGATCTACCATGTATTCAATTGTGAAAGCAGAATAACAAATATTTTTATTACTTTCAAGCTCTCAGAAAAATTAGATTTTAGCATTAAATAACCCATCAGGTGTTGATATGCCGTTGAACTAATCAAGCAATCAATCTTTAGAAAAAGTGTAGTGACTGTATGACTTTTGACTTGTACAAGCGATATATTGCAGTCATCCTACCGTAAACATATATTTATAGTAACATTACCAAATTCCATCAAAGCTTCTATGAAAATTAAATTTCGGCATTATAAGGAATTGATATGGCATTAAACAGACAAATCAATCAATTATATATATATATATATATATATATATATATATATATATATATATATATATGTTCACAGACAGTACTGTTTCGCTGTATCACAGCTCCTCAGTGCGACTAGACTTCCGAATGCCTCAAGCCAGGATTGAAACACAACTAATTTGGTGTCAGCCAGAGCTATCTTCACTCGGTAGAGTTACACAACTAAATCTAGCGTATTGTTTTTACAAATGTAAACAAATGCCAATCAGCCAAAGTGCTCCATTCATTTTACTGAAGAGCTTTGCATTAGTGCAGGTGGCTGTTGTTTATAGAATTAGCTTATCACTCAACAGTGCTCAATTGAAATGTATTTTCAAGAGTTAAATTATGTCATTCACAGACAGTACTGTTTCGCTGTATCACAGCTCCCCAGTGCGACTAGACCTCTGTGCACATTGAGTGTTGGTTCTAATAAAATAGTGCTCTATGTATAAAGAGAGATCTAACATTTATTTTAATAATAAATATACAAAAAAATACCAAAATAAATTATATAAAAATTAGCAAGCATACTTATTTATAGTAAAATTACCTACAATGCATTTTATCTGTAGTTGAAGGCCTATTGCCAAACAACAGGCATGAAAGAACTTTCATGGCATTAATCCATACAATATCCTACAATTCCTTAAACTGTATTCCAGAATAAAACATCATAAAACACCGCATAACACCGCCTCTAGCAATTATGTCCACACAAATATGTATACGCACAAAAGCTGAATATTATTTATCATGTATTCAGTTGTGAAAGTAGAATAACATCATATTTTTATTACTTCAAAGCTCCCAAGAAAATTAAATTTCGGTATTAAATGACCCATAAGGTTGTTTATATACCGTTAAAGAAATCAACTAACTAATAGCCATGCTAAGTGAACACAGTCTGTCTCAGACAAAACTTTAAGTCGGTTTGCCAGTTCCATTTTCCCATGTTAATAACCAAGATTCGATCACCCTTCCATCCCATGATGAAGTAAGATAGGGAAAAAGAGAAGCAGTAGGAAAGTGGTAGCTTCATAAGTCTGGAGTCTCTGACGGCTCTGAAACTTTCTTCTGCAGTCACTGGGGAAAAGCTTACTTGTTATGTATAGGACTCACGAATAACTGGAGAGCTTGCAAAAAACACGAGAAACCCATCCAAATCTTTGTTTGCAAAGACAAACGATGATATATAGAGGGTGATTGAAAAGTAACTCCCCACTTTAAAATACTTATAATTTATTTATTCTCTATAATTTTAACAACAAATGGATATGAGTGGAAAGCGTTTAGGATGAGGTTTTATTTAAAATTCGATATAGGCACCAGATTTCGCTACCAGTTTCTCGAGCAACCCAGGAATCGCGTCAAATGATTTCACCAGGAACTCTTGTGATATGGAAGACACAGCTTTTTGTATTCACCTTTCAAGTGCTTCTTTGGTATAGAAGACTTGCTCCTTTGACCAACCCCAAAGAAAAAAGTAACAGGGTGTTAAGTCAGGACTCCCGGCTGTCCACTCATACATAAAATAGAAAGTTACTTTTCAGTTACCCAGTATATATATATATATATATATATATATATATATATATATATATATATATATATATATATATATGTTTTCGCATTTTTTAATATTCTTGGTCCTTTTTTTTTCCCATTTTTCCTCCGGTACCGATTTGTTCCACTACAAGTTGAGCTATCCGAGGTTTTTCCAAATGATATATATATATATATATATATATATATATATATATATATATATATATATACATAGATAGATAGATAGATAGATAGATAGATAGATAGATAGATATTATTGTTATTATTAGTAAAGTAATGTTTTATGGAATAAACTTAGCTCTCATGATGTTAGGATAATTATAGGTTAAGATTATATATCTAATGCATTTGGAACCTACCCTTATACTTGCAAAGGTGAAATTAGATATACACACGTCATGTATTAATCGGGTACGTTCTGTAGATCTATAGATCGTACTCAATTAATTTTTGACTTATGTATATGTAATATAATATATTTTAATAATATTTTCTAATACGCACGAATTATTCCTATTATAACTAATGACGGTTTTTATGCAAAAAAGACAGTTATGCCCCTTGATACACAGCGTGTTTACGTAGATTCATTTCTTTTTTAAAAATTATTTAAAATATTTTTTAATTTTTCGTCTTACGAACTTTGAACGTTTTAAATTATAAGTCATCAATTCTAATAAGCAGTGAAGGACTTCGATCCCGGTTTGAAGCAATCGGATGTCTAGCCACATTGATGAGCTGTGATGCAGTGAAACAGGCTTGTATGTGGATGACTATGTTACGCTCTCGTTATACGATCGAACACCATAGAGGAAAGGGTAAATTTCAAACATTAGCCGCCACTTCTATTAGCGCACTGCTCCTCATTAATGAATTGAGCCCTCTGGCTGCTGACGTTTGTATACATCCGTACACAATACGTTAAAATTTCCCTTTCTCTGCCGTTCACCGACAGCTTTCGTTCCCGGTTGGAAGTATTCGGATGTCTAGCCACACTGATGAGTTGTGATACAGCAAAACAGGCTTTTATGTGGACGACTATATATACATATATATATATATATATATATATATATATATATATATATATATATATATAGTCCTTCACTGCTTACAATGATGGTAATATCACTTGTTTACTCATAAGGAAACATTCGGCTTTCACTAATCGGCCAGTCATTTGAAATTCATAATATCTTTCTTCCCAATATTGATTGGGGTTTCCTTCCTAATCTTACATTTGAAGTACTGTGGAACGGCAGCTTCTTCATTAAGTCATTATTTTCTTTTTGAGGACATATGTTTTAAATATTGGTTACCCCTAGAATTGAAAATAAGAAGGTCATAGTGATCAGGGAAGCTTCCTCTTGGGATTTATTCCGCAAAACAGCAGTTCTGGAGAAGAAGCTGTCCTTACCAGTGGAGTATGAAGGGAATAAAGATGAGTCAGCCCTGGGTACGTTGCATGGCCGTCCTAGCTGTGAAGGCCTGAACTAGTAGAATTTAGGAATGTAGTTCGTCTTAATTTTAAACCATATCTATTGAGATAAACCGGTTTAGGGTAATAAATGTTTATGGACAGTATACACTTTGGAAATGTTTAAACATCTGGAATAAAAATTAACTATTCTAAAAATAGCAGGAATTCTTTTTTTTTTGCATTATTTTTGCTCTATTTCTAAACATTTGATAGCTTGATTTTTGGATCACAGACCTTGTTGGCCATTGTGGCGTGTGGAACTTCCTTTCTTTGCTCGATTCAGCAGCAGCAACAGAAATAATCAGCAGGGTACAACCGGAAGTCCCAGACGTCATAAAAGCCTTGACTGATCTCATTTCGGCCACTTTTCCATCTTCCTTTCAATGGCCTGTACCTCACGACCAGCTATTCTTTTCTATTTTCCATTTCAGCGGCCTCTACATTCAAAGCCCGCTTTTTCCGCTTTTCCTTTTTAGCGGCCACAACCTTCAATCCCAGCTCATATCGCTACATACAACCCTTACTGAAGAGGAAGAGACTCTGCCAAAGAAAAACTACACACAATCCCTGCTGCAAAAGACGAGGTCTGTCCTAGCAGTTTCACAATCAGATTTCTCGTTCCCCACGTGGTAACTAGCGGAGAAATCTCTCAACAAAATAATTACTATACTTAAAAACCTTGTTAACTTGAAAATTCTCCCCCACCTCAAAATATTACTATTTTGCACTCTCTTTTGACCAGAAATAAAACGCAGTTTTTTATTATTGATCTCTTTATCGAAATGCACTTAATTTATAAATATGTGTCACTATTGGTTCGCGGAAAAATTCCTCGGCATGAAGCCGGTATAAAAGTGGTTGGAGACCTCTGGTATACAGGGTAATAATCATGATGAGGTCTTCACACTCCATAAAGTGTATAAGGCCAGAGATTCACCATGTTAGTTTTGTTACGGTGTTTTTTGTAGCAAGTGGGGTTCTTAGAGGTAGAGTTGCTGAACCGCCGATATTTAGGAAAGTTTCTAGCATTTGATAGGTTTATATATTTTTGTTTGATATACAGGACGAGATTTGGTCTTAAAATGGAAATCCACACCTGACACATTCGTTTCGTTTTCTTGCAGATTTTTTTTTGTTCTGTTTTATCTCTAGTGAAATCAAAATAAAATAAGCGTTTGTATTTCTGTTATCTGATGGAGCCAGAAATTGAAATCTCTGACCAAAACAGCATATTTAAATCTGTTGAGATTTGGTATATGACCCCCATGCTGAGTGCATATCTCTGTTATTTGACGGCACCGAAATATCTGGCTGTGAAATTATTTGCATTTCATCATGAAACCACAATAAATCAGATTTTCCTCTCTCATTTTCCCAACCGGAAAAATAAATAGATTCTTAACACGTTTCCCACTTTCATCAAGTGATGGATATCTTGTTAATTTGGCGCACACACGCACGCACGCACGCACGCACACACACACACACACACACAACATGATGCATATTATTAATATATATATATATATATATATATATATTGATAATATGCATCATGTTGTTTTCCAAACATGTTATTTAAATATGACTGATATACTTCCTAGTAAATGTTGTTGTTGTTATCTGTGCCGATTTCTTGTAGACTATAAGAATACAGCCCTACCACGCTAGGTGTTGCTGCTGTGATTTCTGTATTGATAGATTTATATCATTTTCTTGCCGCGTGTCAGGTTTGCAGGTTTTTTAAAGCCTTAAATTGTCTGACTGAACATTTTCACCCACCTCTTCAGAGCAAATCGCATAATTCAATAGACTGCGATCTGTAAAAATAGAACTGAATGAAAGACAAATACAAGACGAAATTCTAAAATCTGTCAAACAGCTGTAAGTATTGGTGTAACGGGAGAGATGTAGGGGAGAAAGATGTATTCACCCATTTTATTTCCCCTATTATGAGCATTATTATATCCGATATATAATAACAACGATATTTAATAAATGGAACGGAATGTCTGAAAGGAAAAGGAATGACAAATATGCTTTGTTCTCAATCACTCTGTTTTCAATTGCAGGCTAAATCATTACAGGAATTTTGAGAAATAGTTTATTAACTTCTTTTGACGTAGGTTTAGTTTCTGGGATCAATGATGGATTAAGAGTTAAGTGAGGCACTATCGACATGATTGTTGTTTTAATATATACCCAATTATGTTAACAAAACAAAAAGAACATTGAAGAATCATCATCTGAGAATTAAAAAAAAAGAGTCGAATAATTTGAAATCATAGAGAAAAGAGGTGAAAAATGTTATAAGGAAGTGGATTATCAAAAGTGGAGTTTGAAGGAAATGTTCTCGAAATTAACACAGAAGTTGTTTTGACGAACTCTCGAGATGCATGATTGATGAATCAGAGAACCGAGTTCGAATTCCGTGCTAATACCCTTGGGAAAGGTATGAATACTCTTCGTTCTCCCCAGCTAGTAATAGGTCTACCGGAGAAAGAAATGGCAACCTACTGTGGGAAAAAAATCTGCCTCGTCAGTCATGTATCTAAAGATTACGCATGGCACAGAACTGACTGATGTAACCCTATACAGCTAAGGAAAGGATCGTTCGCATTGACTGGATGATCCTGACAAAGGTCGACAAATGATGATGATGATGATGGTGATGATGATGAAATATATCAAGAAATAAATTTTTGATCAGAAAATTCAGTAATCGCTGCGTGTGTGCAATTATGAGGTTTCACTGACGTAATGGTGCAAAAAAACTTCCCCTTTTCTTTTCACATGTCAATTAGCTACTTACATTGTTCGAACTGCTGACCTCATCTTTATTGTTATATTCGCGACGTTTCGATCGATCTACGCTCCGGCATCCTTCAGTTGATATACGTTGGAATATTGAACCGAACATTTTATTTTGTTCACTGGGGTAGATTGCTCTAGTTCCACGTGCCATGCCTATTCTGGTTATCTCAGTTTCAGTTATTTCTCTTAAGTAACTCAAATCACCAAGATTTGTTCACTTCTGCTGTGGCCAGGTATTGAACTCACAATTCTTTGGGTCAAGTCACTGGACTACTTCAACCAACGCTTTTATCCATTAGGTTGTGTACATCGCTTGAAACGTCGTAAATATGACAATAAAGATGAGGACAATATTCCAGACAATGTAAATTTGTGTAAATAGTTAAAATATCTCATCTTATAAATATAGACAGATTCTGAAGAAGACCGGAGCGTCGTGAATATGACAATAAAGACGAGGACAACAGTCCAAACAATGGAAATAGCTACAATACCTCATCTCATAAATATCGACAAATCCTGAAGAAGGCCGGAGCCTACAACGGCTGAAACGTCGCAAATATGACAATAAAGTTGAGGACAACAGTCCGAACAATGTAAATAGTGCAAATAGTTACAATACTTCATCTCAGAAATATAAACAGATCCTGAAGAAGGGTGTAGTGTCGTGAATATGACAATAAAGATGAGGACAACAGTCTGAACAATGTAAATAGTGTAAATAGTTACAATACTCAGATATATGGACAGATATGATCTCGTGGTATTAACAAGAATGCATCTTTTTGCCCTATGGAATTTTCGCAGTCAGTTCAGTGCCATACTTCACACAGGCCGGGACGATCATGTCTTTCGATTCATGACTGTCTAGGCAGAATATTTTCCCGCAGTAGTTTCTTTACGCGGTAGACTAGTTGCCAACCAAGACTACAGGAGCCCGTCTGTCATGCTATTCAACCCATAGCTCTGAGAGAAGAGATGGATTGATAACTTTCCCACGGGTGATTAGGTGAGTCAGTCAAGGCGATACTACCACTAAGACGCAAGGGGGGGCGCTAATAGAGGAAGAGAATGAGAAGACTTTTAGTGAGGAGAAAGGGCAATAAAAGTAAATTGAAGATGGAGTTCATTTTGAAGATCTCTCTATATTCAATTGAGAAGTCATGGTAAAAATCTCTCTGAGAAGTCATGGTAAAAATCTCTCTATATTCAATTGAGAAGTCATGGTAAAAATCTCTCTATATTCAATTGAGAAGTCATGGTAAAAATCTCTCTGAGAAGTCATGGTAAAAATCTCTCTATATTCAATTCAGAAGTCATGGTAAAAATCTCTCTATATTCAATTGAGAAGTCATGGTAAAAATTTCTCTATATTCAATTGAGAAGTCATGGTAAAAATCTCTCTGAGAAGTCATGGTAAAAATTTCTCTATATTCAATTGAGAAGTCATGGTAAAAATCTCTCTGAGAAGTCATGGTAAAAATCTCTCTATATTCAATTGAGAAGTCATGGTAAAAATCTCTCTGAGAAGTCATGGTAAAAATCTCTCTATATTCAATTGAGAAGTCATGGCAAAACAAGTTGCCACTCCAGACTTTTACGCTGCGAATTGCCAGTTGCTGTGGTGTCTATTTTTTTTAGAAACGTTTCGACTCGGACAGCAAGGTACCTCTTCATACTTAATCGTCACGTAGGGTGGAGAGGGCTTCATTGTACGAGAACTGCAGTAGGCGCTTGGCAGCCAGCAAGTAGAGTGTGGAGTGTAGCGGATGTTTGAAAATCTGTATAGCACGTTTATTTCCGTGACTAAAAATGAAGTTGACCTTAGGCTTCTCTTGACTGAAGAGAATCGTCTGCATAAGGAACGTATAAAAAAGGAATAGCGACCTTTTTTGGCTCTTTTCTGATATCAGTCGAGTCGTCAGCGTTAACGAGCGTCATGTTCTGAACTCCAGATGCAATATCGACAGACATCACACATATCATTGTCCTGAAAAGAAACTCAAATTATTGTACAATTTCAGTAACGAGCATTTTACATTTGGACATTATTTTATTTTATTAGTATAAAATTGTTGTCTGTTTCAGGCATACACAAAGAATAGTTTGGTGTTATTCGTTGGATATATATATATATATATATATATATATATATATATATATATATATATATATATATATATATATATATATGTATATATAAATTGCTCTGTATCATGCATTGAGTTCTCATATGGACTGAAAAGTCCTCTTTGGAATAATCCCGATCAATTACATTTTGTTTATATATATATATATATATATATATATATTTATGGTTAGGTAAATGAGATAACGAGATGTTAGCGACCGTATACGCGCGTGCTTGCTTGCATACGCTGGTAAGCAAATAAATAATTACCAAATTTAATCAAGAGGTATAGACATAATAATGCTTAATGCGATTAGACAGAGCTAAGAAATATATATTAATAAACACACATATACCTACGTAGGTATATTTGTATTTATTATATATATATATATATATATATATATATATATATATATATATATATATATATATATATATATATATATATATATATATATATATATTTGTCATCCACAGACAGACTGTTTCGCTGTTTCGCAGCTCATCTGTGTGGCTAGACGTTCTAGCTAGGATCGAAACCCGACTGAATTTGCGTCAGTCGGAACTTCTACCAGTAAGCCGTCAGCGCACGACAGGGGTGAAGGTGACTTTTAGCGTGTTTATTTTTAGATTTAGATAAACACACAGTGACTGACAGTGACTCAATTCTGCCGAAGAGTCATGCAATATTAGCTTAAATAGTCACTGTTTACAAACTCACACCTCAAATCAAAGAGCTCAACCGAAATATATGTATATTATTAATCCGACAGATTTTATTACTTAAATAAAACTATCCGTCACTTCTTTAGAAATTGCGTTGTTTGTGTTAGGATACGAAACTCAGCAAATGTTTAGAGAGTCTGAGAAACATTTGCGTGTATAAGGCATTGTTTGACTTCATTTGATTGGCGACGCACACCGTAGCTGAGTATAAGCATGTCGTCAGTTTCCTGTGTGTTTGGGCTTGATAGACTTTCAGAACAACCTCAGCAAGTTGGCATAGTACTCTCCATTGTTGGTGTGGCCCTTTAGAAAAATACTTCGAGGGATAACTGAAAACAATATTGCCAACTATAAACAACGTCAAAATCATTATATGACATCAACAACCTGTACTGAATTTATTCTTAAACAATCAAACTGTATGTACGTGTCAGGTTATTTCCTCCTTAGTCTCTGAAACTGTTACTAGGGGACGCTCTCCAGTTCTATAAATACTTGGTGATATCTTTTCTAGCCCTCTCTTCTTACTGTTCCGCTTATACGACATCAATGTAAATTTCTAGCAGAAGAATGTGATCCCTTTTTTCGGGACATGCTTAAATATTACATGCATACATAAACACACACACGTACGTACCCACATTCACTCACTTCATAATGCATTCATTTGTTACTCACACATTACAGTCTTTGTCATTTGTAAACCTTTGTTTGTTAATACATATTCATTTGTTTGTACATATATATATATATATATATATATATATATATATATATATATATATATATATATATATATATATATATCGATTCTTCTTGCTCCTTTAAATTTTTTACATGGACTCATATTTCGAGTCCGCCATGTTTGTTGTGGGCATTTCAGGAGGCACCCGACATGGACACACTAGAATTATTATACACTTATGTAAAGCAATATTTACGGTTTTTCAGTTAGGTTTGGAATCCGCAAATTTCTTCCAAGGAACGCGTCGTCTCTCAAATTATACTAACGTTTCTTTAACAAGTCGAATGCATGTGAAACATGATTAACCAATGAAAATAGAACAACACAAGTAAAAATACCAGAATTTCTTTTTTCTTTTTCTCCATATCTCAATTTCTGATAAAAGTGAACCATGTTAGTCCGATAAACGTTTCCTTTATCTTATGATACGTAAATATTTCAATATTTTTCTGCTGTTGTACAGAGATCAGATATCCTACATTTCAGCTTTTATCACAGTCAAGAATCACAATATCTAAAAACAATTTCAAATGCACTGCTCTTTGTTACTGTTTTGACAAACATTTCTTAGCGTGTTTTTCTCGTTTTTTTTCTACACCTGTTGTGTGTTGTGTTTCTGTTCTGATGCCAATTTTTTCAAACAATAGCCATATGTTCTGAAATAGAAGACTTTCAGAATAGCAGACATATTGGATCTGCAGTTTCAATCATCATACCAATCAAATACAGCCTATATTTTTATTGTATATATTTCTTGTATTGTAGAAATTGTCAAAACGGAAATTGAGTTGTCTACCACTGTTTTCAACCCGCTTGAATTCATTTTGTAAAATAGACAAGCGTCAGCGTGAATTGATTGTAAACAGGAAACACTAGCAGTAAGTACAGGGTGCGATGGATAAATTGTCGTCGAAACTACGCAAAACTGTAAACAACGCTGACATCTCATTTAAACAGATATATTTACCAAGATTACACAAAAATATCTTGAAATACTAATGAGTAAATTTATCCGATAAAATCGTCATTGGCTTCAACCACGGCTTCCAGACGACTTCGAACTTTCCTGCAACTCTTCTGTGCGGTCTTCTTGTTTGAATTGGTGAATGCTGCCATAATCCCTGCCTTTACGTCATTTTTAGTGTTACAAAGAAATCTTGTTGGTCTCTCTCTCAACTGCGCCACACACATAATAATCAAGTGGGTTGCAGTCTAGGGAGTTTGGTGACCAGAGGTAAGGGGTGATGTAGTCACAAAAATTGTCTGACAGCCATGACTGCGTTCTTCTGCTTATGTGGCATGATGCAAGGTTCAGGCATACGCTCTTCCAGCAGCCACCCTCTTGACCCAGAGCATCACTACCACGTCAAGGCACTTGATGTGGGCTAAGGCCCTAACTTCGTCATCACTAGTGATCACTCCAGACACCTT
Source organism: Acanthosepion esculentum (assembly GCA_964036315.1). NCBI lineage: Eukaryota > Metazoa > Mollusca > Cephalopoda > Sepiida > Sepiidae > Acanthosepion > Acanthosepion esculentum. Next base: position 67,019,130 of record OZ038503.1, on the reverse strand, counting down.
CGTAATCGCCATTAGACTCATCCAGCTCTTTCCGAATCCTCTGCACTGTCCTCAGATTGGCACTCAAACGCTCTAAAGTGTTGGTATTGGAGCTTCCGGCGTAAATGCCAAGCAGTACAACATGCCGTTTCCAAGTTTCTGTAGGAGTGAATTGCGTCATGGTGTTCTTTCTATCTCAGACAGTGCCCAACTGACCCTACTATACTGTGTAGTCGAAAACATCAAAAACAAACAACGCGCATGTGCGAAATTAAAAATATAAAATGGCGGCAATTTACCCATCAAACCCTGTTGGGACCAAAACTCCCAAAGCAATACGTGTAACATAGACAGTTTTATATTTTATATGTGGCGTTGTTCTCTACTGTATTGTCAGTAGTACCGAAGAAGCCGATTGTTGTATTTACTTAGAGACAGGGGTTTTCGATAACAATACCCGGTTGATTAGTTTAAGCGAAGTATATAAAAATCGAGCAATTAACCACTTTTTGTTATTCAATGTGTTGCTATAAACAGCTTTCTTAATCTTTTATGTGTCACTTCCCTTCAGAATATGAGAGATAAATTATAATAGGCAAAAACAAACCAAATGCCGTGCCCTTATTTTCTTTCCACATTGGAAACCAAATTGTGAAGATGATCTCTTCTTCCTATGTGAGCCCCAGTTTATTTTATCTCTTCTTAGGCCCTGCTCATTTACAAAACACAGATGTGATGAGATGTACACTGACCATTTAAATATTCCATACCAGATGATTGGCACGTAGCCGAGTGGTTAGAATGTTCACACCCGGGGTTCGAATCTCACCATGGTCGGTTTGTCAGGAAGGTTACTTCCTGATGTTATTGAACAGGAGGGGTCGATCCCAGCTTGCGGCAGCTTTGGAAAGTGCCTGAAAACCATACCACGGGTTGACTCAAACCTTGTGAGTGAAATTGGGTAGCTGTGCTAGCACGAAGCCACTTGGCCTTGTTCAAATTGTTGACGAATGCTAGATAACAGACTCTTTCCAGAAACTGTAACTAAGGTCTACTCAGCATAGTTGCAATATAATCCACAGGTAGGCTCTGTGGATGTTGAATAAACACAAATGCGCCTGCTAGCCTCTGCCATAGGGATTGACTAGCCGCGCTAATAGATGGGTATCCTCGAATATAAGTAGCCAGCTATATACCACATTCCAAACGAGTATGCCAATAGAAGACAATGAACCTACTTTATCTCCTAAAGCCAATGAACTGATGATGAGGGGTCTATGCTGATGGCAAAGGTGTTCAGAGTTAGGATAAGAATGGTACTGAACAGAAAATCAGCTTCCTCTATGAAATCTTCCAAGAAATGGAATTCCAGATAAATATTTCCAAAACAGAAGCTATGATCTAGAATTGGAATGAAAACAGTGATGGCACTGATACCCTGAATCAATCATGAAAAATACAGGATGTAGAATTAGTAAATACTAAATAATAGTAAATAATAGTAAATACTAAACACTTCGGTTAACTCGGCGTTTGGATCAGTTATAACAAATTAAGTATAGGAGAAAAAGAAATTGAACATAGAATAGGCTGTGAAAGAGGTAGTTTCACCTAATACCACAAATTGCTACAAAACCAAAAGACGCATAATGAGGAAAGAAGGCTTGGAAAATTTGACAATCAAAGGACGCACTGAAAGGCAATAGAGACAGAGGGAAATAGCAAGTAACCAATCTAACAAAAGTGTTTAAATAGATGGTAGAACAGGGAACGTGAGGGATAATAAAAAAGACAAACATTTCTAAGATCTACAAAGGATAGAAAGTTGTGAAGTGCTATGATCATCCTTCCAAACAAGCTTATTTAAATGGGTGGAAGAACAGGGAAAGTGAGGAATAGTAAAAAGACAAACATTTCTAGGAGCAATAAAGGATAGGAAGTTGTGGAGAGCTATGATCGATCTACCTAACAAGCTGGTTTAAATGGATAGCAGAACTGGAAAGGGGAGTTATAGTGAAAAGACAAACATTTCTAAGAGCTACAAAGGATAGAAAGTTGTGGAGAGCCATAATCAACCTTCCAAAGAAGCTAGTTTATATGGATGGCAGAACAGGGAACAAGATAGATAGTGAAGAGACAAACATTTCTAAGAGCTACAAAGGATAGAAAGTTGTGGAGAGCTATGATCAACCTACTTAAGAAGCTTGTATAAGCAGATAGCAGAACATGGTCTGGAGAAAGATAGTAAAAAGACAAACATTTCTAAGAGCTACGAAGAATAGGAAGTTGCGGAGAGCCTTAATGCTTATCAATTCTTTTGCTTGATGAGAAGATTCATTCCAGAAGTTGTTGTTTTTGCTTCCAAAACTGGACCATTGCAAGTGATATTGTCAAAAAGGTTTTACCTCAAGCAGTTCATATTGACATAAAAGTGTGTGGAACATGGTAATGGTAATAGTAATATTCACCTTTTCCCTATAAGGAAACATTTGGCATTCATTGACTGAGAAGCCAGTACTGTTTTCAGTTGAATTTTATAAAATCTCTCTCTTAAAACATTTCCAGTAACTGTTACCACTCTTTACAGTATTGATGGGGGTTTTCTTCCAAACTTTCTATTTGAAGTGGTGCGAAATGTTAACATCATGATTATATCATTAATTTCTCTTCGAATTACATGTGCTATCCATTTTAGTTGCTGCTGCTGCGTGTAGTCCTCAAGTGATGTAGTTTCTGTTATTTAGTACAGTTTATTAAAAAGAAGAACTAAAATCATGACAAAATGGAAGAACATATGTGAGTACATCCTAGCCAGTCTTGACTCTGGATAAGAATGAAGAAAACACTTATTTGTAAATTTTTAAATAGTTCTTTTACTTTTTAAAAAAAAATGCTCTTTTCCATTTTCAAACACTTTTTTGCCTTTTTTAAGTGTTTTCTTTTCTAAACACTTTTGTTTTGGTTTGTTCATAAATGATGTTATTCGGGTTAGTCTCATGTATTAGTATTGTTTATAAGCCAGCCATAATTTACCGCTAGTGCTAGGAAGAATAATGCTTTCCTGTACTCCAAGTACTAATATTAGCATTAGTGTTGCCATTGATACATTGAATGTGACTATAGAAAGACAAGATACATGCCTGTAATAAACAAAACTTTTTAATGGCAAATATAACTTAGATACACATGTTAAAATGATTTACACATTTCCCAAAACAAATGATTATACACACGAGAATGTTTGACAGAAGAAATGAACAAAGAAATAAACATATCAGCCTTATGTCCTTTGACTGTCCTTAGCAAGGTAAATCAAAATGAATTTTTGTTCTATAAGAATAAAGTGTCGCTGCCGACACTTGAGTTTGAACACAGATTGCCAGTGAGCAAACACAGGCGACGCAATTATTGAGTTAAGTAGACCACGTGACCTTATATGGCGGGTAGTGTGTGTCTAATTGATTGCTATTTCTACTCTATCCTCTATTACTATACGGACCGCTATTATCTATTCTAGTCACTATACTATTTCTCTTTTCTTATACAGATTACTATTCGAGTGAGTATTATCGAGCAAGTACTATTAGTGCTAGTGATATTCGAAGGCATCTGACACCGGTATTGTTCAACGGCGTTATTCTAGTTGCATCTGCGATTACAAAGTCTCTACTACAACGAGCCTTACAAAAGTGGCAACAAGTATTCGTTGGCATCACAAAACTTTTCATTCTATGTTAGGCTGTGTACGTGTTGTTCATTTTCCATGTGTGTGGAAACCCTGGTGGTTAAGAAAGTATTAACCATTCCCCAAACGGCACAAAAAAAGGGAAGAAGAATTCTCCCCTCTAAAGTGGCTGAACTCTCATGCGTTCAACCCAAGGGAAAACATTTTTTGTTTCCCTACACATGTTTGCTTTGTAAGAACTTCCATTTTAAAATCCTTCTTGCATTTGGAAGTGCACATTTGCGTTCTCAGTAAGTATGTTGCTTATCAAGGCTGGTACAACTCTGTGCTGGCTTTAAATCTGCCCATATGGAGCTCTAGTCTGAGAGATGGAGAGTTAGTCATTTTGACAGGTGAGCGGTGATGTGTCTAACATACTTGCAAGAAATACTAAATGACTTTTTAAAGCAAACAGAAATAAAGCAAAGATAATAATCAAGTCAATTACTTCATTGATTTAGGCCGAGCGATAACATTACAGATGAAATGAAATAAAGCAACATATAACACGGGCTTTGTAAAATATTTAATAAAATTACAGACTTAGGGGAAAACACTTTACCGATATGTTTCAAACGTGAAAATGTATAATGAGTGAATCATGAGAGTTGTTATGTCTGGAGGAAAAACTTTGAAATTAGCAAAATCAACGAAAGTAAACTTAGAAACACACAAAGATCAATGAGAAGAGAAATACTGTAATAGATAGGAGGAAGAAAGAGGTCAATCAAGAACTAGAGAATAGGCCAAGATAAAAGAGAAATTATGAAATAGCAACATTTTTAGAGTCTGGTCCATTTAAACACATCATACCTAAAAAAAAAAACTACTTACCTAACATATATGGCTGACGTTCTTTTATTTCCTCATAATATAAATCTATTAAACATAATAAAGAAACTTAACGAGATTGCACCTACAATCAAATTGACACATCAATTTGAAATAAACAAATCTCTACCTTTTCTTGTCATCTTATTAAACAAATTAGATTTTAGAGTTTATCATAAACCCACTAACAAAAGGAAAAACAATAAGACGAAGAAAAGACTAACCAAAAATGAATAATGAAAATCCTTCATCTCAGAATTGAAATAATTTAACAAAAACTACTTCTACTTTCTTACTTCATGTTACTTACTTTAACAGTTGGAAGGAATTCAACAACGAAAATTTTGATAAAAAGCAAGAATAAGATGAAAAGACTAACCAAAAATGAATAATGAAAATCCTTCATCTCAGAGTTGAAATAATTTAACAAAGGCTACTTCTTTATTTTTAATAACCAAGATATGTACAGCCCACTATAAATCTGTTTCTTCTATGTGCTGTGTCTCTTTAAGGCATTGGCGATCATGGCTCTCCACAATTTCCTCTCTCTTGTAGCTCTTAATCACTTTTGTCTTTTTTGTTATCTCTCCCATACCCTGCTTTGCCATCCATTAACTCAAACTGACTACATGGAAGAAGACTGTGTGTTGCTTTCCACTGTCCCTCTTACCTTCAATCTGTCCTGTGAGTATCAAATTTCCCTAGCCCTTCTTTCTCATTATGTGTCTCTGAAACCTCAACTGTCTCTTTCTTATGTTAACTATAAGTGTCCTTATAAAGGAGTAGTGAGACATTTTTTTTGTTTCAAAACACGGTCAAAACCAACACATAATAATATTAACTTTGAACATGGACATAATATCTTTTTTAGAAAAAAAAAATGAAAAATTTTATAAAACATACATATAACAAACTATTTCTAATTCTAACAGTTGAAATATAATCCTTGAAAATGTGAAACTGGCTAAATGTATAGCCGAAAGCGCTCGGATAAAAAGAACATTCGGACAGTTTTTATATAATTTATCATCTGAAAAGAAAAACTTTATTAGATCGCACGAGAAATTATATAAAAAACTAAATAAAAGCACCTTGTCAGTCGTTTTTAATGAAATGTTCAAATATATATATATATATATATATATATATATATATATATATGGTGGAATCTCCTATCGTGAACGGTAAATGATGGTCAGCACTGTGTTATATAGGAATAAAGTGCTGCTGCCGACACTTGAGTTTGAACATAGATCGCCAGTGAGCAAACACAATGATCCCATTATTGAATTAAGTAGGTCACGTGACCATAGAGGAAAGGCATGAGTAGATAGTCACGACTAATGATCGCATTTCTATTCTATCTTCTATTACTATTTGAATCTGTATTTCTACTCTATCCCCTATACTATACGGACTGCTATTCTTTACTCTATTCACTATCCCTTTTCTCTATTCGGATCACTATACGGATTACTATTCGAGCGAGTATTATCGAGCAAGTACTATTAGTGCGAGTGGCATTCGAATGTGTCTGACACCAGCATTGTTCAATGGCGTTACTATAAGTTGTATCTGCGATTACAAAGTCTCTACTACAACGAGCATTACTTGACATCACAAAACATTGGATGGTGCCTTTCGTTTTACACTTATGCATGCTAGCAAAATGGCTCTTGTGGAGAAAATCAAGTGAGGGAAAGACATATTTCATTTGTGCTTTCTTAAGTGCAATACAAGCCCAGCCTTGCTGCGGGCGACAAAGATGAAATTTGTTAAAGCAGGATTTTTGTGGTGTCTCTACTTCACAGATTGACGAACCTGATCTACTGTCTTGAAAACCCTTTAACTTAATAAAAACATGTCTTACGCCACTCCTTTGATGCTTGAGTTTCCCAGGTTTTCAGATCAAAGTTGAGAAGTTTCAAGTTGTCTTTCAATTTGTCTTTGTAGCGTAAGAGTGGGCGTCTAACTGAACGCTTGGAGTTTGGTAGTTATCCATACAGCACCTTCTTTGGAATCCTACGCTCATCGATTCTCACAACATGGCCATCCCACCTAAGTTGCATATTTGCTAGAGTGGTTTCAATGCCTGTGATGTAGTTACATTTCTTCAGTATTGCACTATTCTTGACCCAGTCATTCCATTTCATATCACATATGGCACGAAGACAGCTCATGTGAAAGACGTCAATTGATTTATGTGCTTGCGACACAGGGTCCACGTTTCAGTACCACAGAGAAGGGTTAAGAGAACGACTGATCTGTATATGTCGATCTTTACTCTGAGAGAAACGTCTTTGGTGTTCCATAACCTATGTTTAAGATTACCGGACGCTGTGCTGGCTTTTGCTATTCTGGAGTGGATTTCTCTGTACATTTTTCCCTCAGAAGAGACCGTTGATCCAAGATATGTAAACGCCTCTCAGCAGTTTTTAATGCAGTACCATCAATGAATATGGAAGGATTTGTGAGAGATGGATTGCCTGGTACTGGCTGGTACATTAGCTCAGTGTTCTTTATGTTGATAGTGAGTCCAAATGCTTTCGCCGGTTCAGAGAATTTATCAAGGATAGTTTGAATGTCTTCTAGACTGTGGGCTAATAGAGCGGCATCATCTGCAAAGAGAAGACCGCGTTCAGCTGCAGAGCAAGTTTCGATTGTTGCTGATTGTATAGACCGCCACTTGTTCTGAATTCAACATTGGTGCCTTCATTTAAGTCAAAGAAAAACGCAAAGAAAAGAGGAGCAAGAACGCAACCTTACTTTGTACCGTTGGAGACGAAAAAGGTGTTCGATTGCTCACTTGCCGACCTTACAAAAGCTTTCATTCTTTCGTGAAAGGAGATAGTAATATGGAGAATTTTTTATGGAACACCTAATTTTGACAAAACTTTCCAAACAGCTACAGTATCGAAAGCCTTTGTGAAGTCTATAAAAACAACAAATAGATCCATGTTTTGTTCTCGTGCCTTCTCCTGAGCCTGCTGGAGACAAAAGATCATATCCACGGTTCCTCTACCGGATCGAAAACCGAACTGCATCTCTGGTAATGCCGATTCTGAAACAAATTCATCAAGGCTATTCCGAATGATACGAGAAAGTATTTTGCCAGAAACCGAAAGAAGAGATAATCCTCTATGATTGTCACACTCACACCTGTTCACTTTGTGCTTTTACAGAGGGACAATTGACGCATTCTTATACTGCTGTGGCACTTCTCCTTTTTCCCGTACAAGGTTGAAAAATTTAAAAATGTTGCGTATCAAAAGATTGGTGCCACATTTGCATATTTCAGCTGAAATTCCAACTTCGCCGGGGGCTTTTCAATTCGAAAGCTGTTTGATGGCTTTTTTCCCTCGACGGTTGAAGGGTTATCAACAGATCTCTGGGGAAGATTGTTTATTACTTCAGCATCAACAGACAAATCTTGATTTAGGATCGTGGAGAAGTTTGATAATGTGGCTTTTGTCTGACAAAAGAGTATTATCTGAAGAAAAGATTGGTGATAGACCTCGGGAAATGGGACCAAAACACCCTTCAAGTTTTGGTAGAATGATTTGAAGTCACATCTGTCTGCAGCATCATGAAAAGCTTTAGCCTTTGCTGTCCACCAGCCCTTCTTCATCTCCCTTGGCTGATTCTTTGATAGGCATGTTTTGTCTGCCATCCAGACCTGATGACATTTATACATGTTTTCAAGGAGAGATTTAATTTCAGGATCGTTTGAATCAAACCAGTCTTGATATTTTCGCTGAACACATCCGAGTGTTTCTTTTGCCGAGTCATCCAGTATGTTTTTAAGGCAGACCATGCTGATTCAACTTCATTATCTACATCAAGAGATGAAACTTTTGAGTCACACAATGTTTGGAACGAGTCTAATGTTTCCCTGTCTTTCAGTTTTGTTATGTCTACCTTCTTTGACGGTCTTGCTCGATTGTTTCTAACAGGCTTCTTCAAATGCATTGCCGTATGTGAGCAAACAATTTGGTGATCTGGCCAACATCGACTGATTGCTAGTGATAGCGTCAGGTTTATGTCCTGGCGATCACGACCACAAACGATGATGTAGTCAATGAGATGGCCGTGCTCTGATCTAGGATGTCGCTATGTAGTTTTGATACTAGGTAGTTTTTGGAAAATTGTGTTGGTGATTACAAGATCGGATTCACTGCAAAGAGACAGCAGCTATACCCAATTAGAATTTGATTTACGAAAGCCATGTTTTTCAACGACTTTACCCCAGGATGGTGTGTCATATAAATCACATAGAGTTTGTCACGAAATGACGACCGCCTTAGAAGTTCACAAAGGTTTCAGTAAAAGGATTCTTTTACCTCCTCAGTAGAGTCCATGGTCGGAGCAGAACAACTAAGTAAAGTGACATGCTTATTCTTACCGATAGGTAAGTGAAGAGCCTGTCAGAAATACCAACTGGAAGGGGTTTCAGTCGGGACACAAAATTGTTTCTGATAGAAAACCCTACACCAGATTCTCTTTTCGCAGATTCAGGTTGTCCTACCCACTTCTTTGAGTCGCCTTTATTCTTGAAGTCTGGTTTCTGATAGAGCAGCAATACTGATGTTGTTTTGTTTAAGTACTAATGCAATAATTGCTGTTCTGCGTTCAGGGTTTTTCTTATAGTCCTTAAGAGTCCTTACATTCCAAGATGCTATGAACATGTTTGTTTTATTAAGTTTTGATTTTTCTGAAATTTCGAGTGCGCAATTTGGATACCTAGCCATACGCGCACCATATGTCAGGATCATGCTCGGACATGCAATTTTTAGGTCGCCTTTAACTGACCCTTTCTCATGAGAGGAAAGCAGTTCCAGATCAGTTTCCTGCATAAGCTGTTTGCGAGATTTGGAGTAATGGACTGCGTGGTCAGCGACAATGGTACAGTTTACATCAGCAGAATTTAAGAATTTTTGCGACATCCCTAAATAGGACTGCTTTGTTATGATAGAAGGACACGAAAAGCAAAAACGTCCGATTTTGTGCTGCTCAACGGCCATCTACCCCTCATCACCCATGTGTGAAATTCAAGCTAAAGACTGCCAGTGGCATCCTCCACCTGTTCCCCGTCGCTATCCCTTCCTCGCTATGGGATTTCTGTCCTGTATGTTTATGTGTTGAACTATTAGCCATCCAGCTACTAATCAACCTGCACTAAGATTTGTTTACAGTGGTCAATTGGTTGTGTGGCACAAAGCGCACTCTCTCCATCAAAGCAACATAGCCCATACAGGTGCACCGTGCGCTACGCGTTAGGTGTTTGTGATGATCGCAGGTTATATTATCATGGAGTTTGACCTCCTCAGGACTTTAAATACATTGGGTAGTGCGTGGTGTACCACACAATATACATAAGGGGTTTTGATGTCAGAGTTTGTCGACTCTGGTACGAAGGTTGGTGGATATATATATATATATATATATATATATATATATATATATATATATATATATGTATATATAAAATCCTTTCTGTGGACTTGTAGATAACTTAACAGCGCCCATCTCCTTTCCTTGTCCTTGGCTGACAGCCCGCCTTTAACACGTGTGACATTTAGAGGGTGGGTGGACACCAATGTTGCCCATTAACCTTAAAAATAAAGTGCAGCAGACGAAAAACAAAGGTACTACTTCTATCCAGTGGACCCTATACACATTTTTTGTTGGAAAAGCGTTTTCAGTTATAACGTTATTTTGATTCGTTGGCTACTAGTCAATTTTCTTTTATTATATATCTGTTATGGTGTAAAACCATAGAAAGATAACACGGACTCGGATATAGTTTAAATAGTATATTCTCGGAAACGTAGTACAAAGGTAAATATGGACAGGAGAGTACTTTCTCTCGCTGGTGTCCCGACTCACTCATTCACTCACTCTGTGGCTACTACTCGGTGACCCTCACTTGGTGACTGACCTTACTCAGAGTTGGTAGCCATATTATATAGGTGTGGAAGAGTCCATTTATAGGTAGGTCTCCACAATACCCCCCTCCCAAGCCTTTTACTCGGTAAAAAGGTTTATTACTTTCCAGAAATTCAATACCTTTTCTTTTTGGGATTGATTGTTAAAGGCTCGGTGAATTTCCTCTTTCTCCCCGACCTTCGTTGTTCAGGCATATGCTGCGGGGCTCGAGGTCAAATGTGTCGTAAATGATCTCGATGGGTTCTTCCACTTCATCCTGTGTGCTGTTAGAATCTATTTTATGCCGTCTTTTAATTTGATTAATATGTCTTTTGTGGGTATGTCTTGTATTATATACACCATCTCGCGGATCCTTCTAGTGATCGTGCCCTCCTCCCAGTACGGCATATTCTTCTGAAAACTTTTAAAAAAAGAATAAATCGTTTTTTTTTTTGTTCTTTTTCGGTCTTACATATTTTTGACTGTTTGGGAATAATTAATTTGTCAAAAACGGATCTCAACTTTCTGGCAAACATGATGTCTGCCGGTGAGCCAGTTGATGGTGTATTCGGTTCCGCGTAATGCGATAAACTTGCTGTAATGCTATGTCGGTAGGAGTTCCTTGAGCTTTTTTAAATGCTCTTTTCAGCGTGTCTACGAACCTCTCCGTCTGCCCATTTGATCTAGGGTGGTACTGAGGCGTAGTTATGTGCTTGACTTGGAAGATGTCGCAAAAATTCTTAAATTCTGCTGACGTAAACTGTGTACCATTGTCCCTGACCACGCAGTCCACTACTCCAAATCTCGCAAACAGCTCCTGTAGGAAACTGATTGTTACAGCCGTTGTCGGCCTCTTGCATCTTAAAACCTCCGGCCACTTGGAGTAACTGTCAACAAGGATTAAGTAATAATAATCGTCAATCGGCCCAGCAAAGTCAGTATTTTTCCGTGACCAAGGCTGGTCCGTTTTTGGCCAGGGTTTGAAAGTGGTAGGTGGAGGTTTGGCCGCCAAGGCGCATCCTCTGCATGTGTTAATCATTTCCATTATGTCCTTGTCCATCGCCGGCCAGTAGACTTAGCTCCGCATGAGACTCTTCATACGGTTTCTACCGGGGTGTCCACCGTAAAAGTCTTTTAAAATTCGCTTCTGTAATTTTTCCGGAATTACAAATCTATCGCTGTATAATAAGACATTGTCACATAGGGAATAGACGTCTGACACACTATTATCTTTTGTTGCGATTTTACGTTTTATCTCGCAAATAAAATCATCTTCCAGCGCTTCGATTTTGATTTCCGACAATGTTATAGGTAGATCCAGGACGGTATTCGCTATTATTGATTTTATTTCACTGTCTGAACGAAGAGATGCTTTAACTTAGTCTTCAAGTGGTTGATTTTGATTAGCGATTAGTCTGGATAGACCATCTGCATGGCCAATTTTATTAGTTGGTAAATAATTTAATTTAAAATTATAGTTGAGAAGGATGGTACCCCATCTCAAAAGTCTATTCGCCGTATAAACCGGTAAACCCTTTTTAGAGCCAAATATCGTTAATAATGGTTTATGATCGGTCTGTAGATTGAAATACCTTCCATGCAGATATCTGTGAAATTTTGTTACCGCGAAAATCATACTGAGGGTTTCTTTTTCAATTTGGCTGTACTATTTTTCTGCGGATAGCAGCATTCTTGATGCGTGTGCTATGGGTTTCAGTGTACCGTCTGGCATAATATGTAGGATACACGCACCGATGCCGTACGAACTAGCATCGCAGGCTACAATGATATCTAATTGAGGGTTGAAGTGAGTCAGAAATAGTTCTGATGTTAATATATTTTTTTATTTTTTCAAAAGCTGACTGACACTCCGTTGTCCAGTTCCAAATTTTCTCTTTTTTTAACAATTCATTCAGAGGGGCGCGTAGCTCGTGCATATCTTTTATGAATACTTGGTAATAGTTGGTAAGTCCCAGAAAACTTTGGAGCTCGTTGACATTTTTTGGAGCAGGCATATTTTTTATAGCTTCTGCCCGCCGTGGGTCAGGCCGTCCTCCCTTCTTATCACTGATATGCCCGAGATACCTTATTTCATTCATATAAAAATCATATTTCGATTCTTTTACCTTGAGACCGAAATCCTGAATTCTCTCAAAAACCTTGTGGATATGTTTGCGATGTTTCTCAGTAGATTTGCTTGCTATTACAATGTCATTCAGGTAGGCACACGCGAAGTCAAGGCCGCCCAGCATAATATCCATGACCTGCTAAAATATTGTAGGTGCAACTTTGACCCCGACAGCCAATCTATCAAACTTGTATAAATCCCTGTGGGTGTTGATACATAGAAGTTTTGCGCACTCCTCCTCAACAGGGATTTGAAGGTATGCATCGCTTAAGTCCAATTTAGAGAATATTTCCCCACCATTCAGTTTATTAAATACTTCCTCCGGTGTGGGGAGAGGGTAATGGTAATCTTTTAGAGCCGCATTGAGGTCCGTTGAGAAATCCGCACAGACGCGAATTTGGTTAATTTTTTCGACTGATGCAAATGGGACATTTCTTTTATTTTTGAAAACGGGTTGAACGTTTTCTTTCAGCTCGAATCTGGCTTTTGTCTTAGTACGTTTTCCTAGCCCCGCCGAGAAAACTTCGGGAAATTTATCTTTTAATTCGTCTTTCAGGTCTTGGACATCCGTTGTCATATTTTCCACCTTTTGGCAAAAATTGTTGATTGGTTGATTCCACAACTTAAACCGTTCCATCCAATCCGTTCCAAATAAATTCTCAGAGTTTTATGGGCGAAAACTTTTAGTTTTTTTGTGATGCCATTTAGTGTCACAGGTAGCGTTAGCTCACCTTCAAATTTGATTTTGTCACCTGTTACTGCACGGACTGTTTTGTTTGCCTTTTTCATCGTTGTATTTTTTAATTTCCTCCAAGTATGAAGATTAATGATTGAGAGATCCGAGCCAGAATCTAGTTGCAGCTTAACTGTTTTGTTTAGAATGTTAACTACAACGTATTTTCGTAGATTCTTATCTACTTTTTCATTTGATACAGTTTGTCTGACTCCGTTTCTGTTGTTCCTTTTGTTTCTACAGTGCGCCCCCTTGTGGCCAATTTTGCCACAATAATTACATGTCTTGTTTCGGTAAAAACAGTCTGCCTCCCACTGTTGTCCACCACAACGTCAGCATGGCCTTGGGGTTAATTTTTGTTTCTCACAGGGTCGTCTACTTTTAGGTTGTGAATGGGCGTACTCTTTGCTTTCTTTACCTTTTCCCGGGGAGTCATTTTTTGGCTTGTACTTAATTCTCCTAACATACGATAAGCCTGATTCCTCGATGTTTTTGGAATCGCTTTTAACACTGATTACTCGCTGGCAATCTTCAGCTAGTTTTTGTAATGGTTCGCTTTCTAGTCTTGATAGAACTCTCCGTCTAATCTCCAAGTTTTTTGCGGAGACTAAACCTTAGGCAAATATTAAACATTTGAAATCGTCAACTGGCAATTCTGCCAAACGAAAATCGTCACAGTGCTTATTTACAATGGACGCAAATGTGAGATAATCCTCGTCATCCCGTTTTGACAAGTTAAAACACTTCCATCTTTTGTGAAATAGTGTTGTATTAGGGCTAAATAACCCAGACAATTCACTTGTTTTCTTCGGAAGAATGTAATCGACGAACTTACTATGTTCCACTGTTCCCAACTTTCTCAAAATAGGCGAACTTTTTTACCGTTCGACAAATCCTCACAATCAACCGCAAAAAGATTTTCATATCTTCTATAGAAAGCTTCAAATGTTTTATTGAAAGATAATTGAATGTCTCCATAGAATTCCAAATTGTGTTGTGAGAAAATGCAGTGTTGTTTTCTCTAACATCCTTTTTACTTAATGTTTTTAGAAGTAATTCTTCTTCTTGTTTTTGGAATTAAAAAAAAAACTGTTGTTGTTCTCTCTGCTGTAGAAGCAATTTTTCTTCCCGTTCCTTTTGCTTTTCTTCCTGTTCTTTTTGTTGTAGTAGCAATTTTTCTTCCCGTTCCTTTTGCTTTTCTTCCTGTTCTTTTTGTTGTAGGAGCAATTTTTCTTCCAACATTTGTTGCCGTTCCTTAGATTTCTGTTGCTGCTGTAGTATACGTTCTCCAGTCTTCTGCAGATGATCAAGTTGTGCCTTCATCATCTGAACAATGATTGCTTTAAAGTCCTCAATAATGACTTTCTTCTATAAGAGAGGGAAAGAAAGTAATTCCTTTCCTTAATATTTCTCAGCTCTGGTTGGTAACAAAAAAAAATCTTTTTTTTTTCTGATACAGTCTAAGTGCTTCTATTTTTCTCTAAGAGGAGAAAAAAAATTGCATAAACAACCACGCTGCCAACAGAAAATATATTCTTTCTTCCTTTTTTCCATGTGGGGTCAAAGTAAAGAACAATGCAATGCTTTAGATTATAGCAACGAGGGGGGAAAAATCTTACAATTTTTCAGTTGTAAGTATTTTGAAGTTGTTGGTTTTAAATGGATTGAGTTAATATTTCTTTTATACTTTTCCCTTCTTCCTAAATATATCCGACGTCCGCATCTGTGCCTTTTTTCGGATTTACGTTGCCTGTTTTTCGGTTGGTGTCCGGTTTTTTTTATCAGTTGCATATTAACATGCAACTGTTACATGTGTAGCTTTCTTTCATGAAAATTTCTCTTTGGTTCGCCAGACTTGAGGTTAACACACTGGGATCTTTAGACGTCTTTAGAGTTATGGCGTGACCTTTTTTTTCTTTTAGGTAGCGGTTTCTCTTTGTGGTTCGAATATTCTTCGTCGGCAGTTGTTATGGTGTAAAACCATAGTAAAATAACACGGACTCGGATATAGGTTAAATAGTATATTCTCGGAAACGTAGTACAAAGGTAAATGTGGACAGGAGAGTACTTTCTCTCACTGGTGTCCTGACTCACTCATTCACCCCCTCTGCAGCTACTACTCGGTGACCCTCACTTGATGACTGACCTTACTCAGAGTTGGTAGCCATATTATATATGTGTGGAAGAGTCCATTTGTAGGTAGGTCCCCACAATAATATCTTTCAATTAATTAAAAAAAACAAAACAACAACAACAACAACAATAATAATAATAATAATAATAATAATAAAGTATTTTAATATATTTGATAATAATTTTTTAGTTTTTATTATTATTTAAAAATTATATATAGTAATATATTCGTATTTGAACTGTTCACACGGACATCCAAAGTATAAAAAAATGTTTATATATATATATATATATATATATATATATATATATATATATATATATATATATATATAAAGTATGATCAGTAATGTAATCAATCCTGATGAGGCATATTGACTTCAGTCACTTTCTCACTGATGTGACGTGGCTTCCTTCAGGCTTTTCTACAAATTTGTTCATGGCAACTCCTCTGACGAGCTTTTATCCCTAGTGCCCCGACTACATGAATATAAGCATGCTACTAGATTGCCAACTAGGCCCCACCCTTTTACTGTTGAAATATCTAATACCTCTACTCCAACAGTTTCTTTTCTCGCACTTCTCACCTGTGGAACTCCCTTACGTTTTCTTGCTTACTTGATAACTACAATCAACTGAAATTTAAATGCAACATCGATCGTCACCTTCTGACTTCTTGAATCCAGTTCCTCTCTTGTCCTTTCTTCATTCCTCTCTATGCTCAGTTTTCACTTTCACTCCCTGTGACCCCCTGTGTGCTAGTGGCATTACTGCCTTGTTTTGGGGAGGGGGAATGATTTTTTTTAAATTACACTAATGTATTAGTTAGTTTATGTGGTGCTTTCATCTATCTCTCTGACTTTCCTTATGTCCCGTGAGTGTCAAATTTTCCATGTCCTCTTTCCTCATTATGCGCCCTAAAAATCTCTATCTTCATTCCTCCTTATACTCAGTCTTCTCTTTCAATTATACTCCCTGTATCCCTCTGCGTGTTAGTGGCATTCCCGCCTTGCTTGAGGTAAAATACATACATACATATATATATATATATATGTATGTGTGTGTAGGTATGCATCAATGTACAAGAAATTGATGGAATATTCCATTTTTTATTTTCTTATTATTTTCTGAAATTGCTGCCGATTTTTATTGTTTATATTTTTTTTTTTTACTTTTGCAATTCATCTTGTTGAATTTGGAGCTCCATTGACCGTTTGCCGAGAAATCCTGTATTTCCTTCCCCTACATTAATTTTTTTTCCTGTGCATTTATTTTCCTTTATTTTTTTTTTAATTCTGTATTTCCACCTTGACAGATTTTGATTAGCATCCAAGAATACATCAGTGAAGAATCTGCAAATGCTCGGACGTATATATCTGGGAAAATGTTTCCCATGTTTCGTGATTTGAAAATATTTATGTCTCAAGAGAATTATGGCTGGATTTGAGAAGAAAATACAGATAATTAAGGCGAAAAGAAGGAGTTGAAATAAAAGCAACCTAATTTTCTAAAAAGGTTCATCATAAATTTCATGAAAGTATATTCAAATTAATTATGATTAAAATAATTATTATGACAATTCTAATCATGGTGGAGAGATAAGCGGCTTGGACTGAGGAGTTCGAATTCCAGTAGAATCCATTACATTCACTTACGTGCTAATAACCTTGAGAAAGGTATGAATCCTCTTCTTCTCCCCACCCCAGCTATGGGTAAATAGCAGGACAGACCGGGTTCTATAGCCGCAGAAAGAAATGACAACATGCTGTGGGAAAAATCTGCCTCGTCAGTCATGTATCGATATATGATCGCCTAAGCGTGTATCACGCATAGCACATAACTGACTGACTGAATCATGGAATATAAGAGCATTGATAATAGAATAGTATATAAAAGATATCATGTGCTATCCATTTTAGTTGTTGCTGCTGTTGAAAGTCATGCGGTTTCTCTTATTTGGTACAGTTCTTTGTTTGTGATTTTATAGCACCAGTCCACAATATAGAAAGATGATCTTTGCCAAGACATTCACTCACTCAAAGATTTTTTTCACTATCGATCTGAGAAAGCGGATGAATACAGCTGACAGATTAGATATTTCTGAATGGGTTTGCCGCCATGCATGGAATCTATATGAAAGTCCTGATCAAACGAGGCTATTATTTAAGAGCATGACTCAAGTTTTCAGGTTGATGTTTGGTTTTGTAGCAATTTCCAGTGTTGAGTGAAACTACCTCTGTTCCTTTTCTCCTATACATAATTTGATATAGCCTAGGAATAGATTAAATAATCTCCCTTCTGTTTTATTGCTTCCCTGATAAATACAATCTTCAAAAATTTAAATGCAACGTCAACCACCATCTTCTGTTTTCTTGAATACCATTCATCTTTTGTCCTTTCGTCAATCCTCCCTATTCTCAGTCTTCCCTTTCACTTTCATTCCCTGTAACCCCCTGCGTACTAGTGTCATTCTTGCCTTGCTTGGGGTTAAATGATTAAAATATTTTTTTTTACACAAGTTCGTTAGGTAGTTTATGTGGTGATTTTCTGCTATCCCTCTGATATTCAATATGTCCTGCGAGGGCCAAACTTTCAAAGTCCCCTTCCCTCATTATGTGCACTAAAAATTTCTAGTATTTCTTTCTGATTGTAAGTATAAGTGGTTTTCTTGTTTCGGTCTTATTTTGGAATTTTACCGTTGTTCACATGTTCAGTTCATGGTATTCTCAGCATCCTTCTGTAGAATCACGTTTCTGCTGCCCCAAGTCTTTGCTTCATCTCTGATGAGATTGTCTAGAATTCACTGTCATATAGGAGATCCGATATTATATTACACTTAAATACTCTTTCTTTTCTTTCTAACAACATTTTCCTGTTTCTTAATACTTTGTGCAGCTTTTGGAAGGCATCTTTCCCTATCCTACGCATATTTGGATTTCAGCGTCACACTTTGCACCCTCTTTAAAAACACTTCCCAGATATTTAATTTGTTATATTTGCTTGATTTTGGTACCTCCAATTTGTAAGTTGCATGTTGGACTGTTCCTTTTGCTACCAATCATGTAGTTTATCTCCTTGCAATTGATGCTTAGTCCTTTCTTCACTACCTTCAGAAAATTCAAATAGAAAAACTGAAATTTTCACAGATATTTATCATAATACTACATTGTTTGCTTCCATATAATACATAAAATAATGCATACAATACATATAATACATACAATACAATAAAATACATACAATAATATAATACATACAATAATATCTGTCATCTCGGTTATAAATAGTAAATGTCCTATCAAGTGAATGGATTATCCCCAAATGGAATATTTTCTCTCTTGTATGAAAATAAATAAAAATTTACATGACTTTCATACCTTCTACTCAAATTACAGCCAATTTTGTAGATGTTAAGTCGGCGCTTGTCATGTATATTTGGCTGCAGGTTGACAAAGAATACAAAAGGATGATATACACCAGTAACGTGACACAAGACAATTTTGATTAGTTTATCCTTCGTCTTATTGCGAGACTTGATTCAACGGAGATGTCGCTCTACCAAAGAATACCATGGACCAAACATGTGAGCAATGACAAAGTTTTAGAGAAACTGGAAACAAAAAGGAAACTTATACTTAACACCAGGAAGAGAGAGTTGAAATTTCTTGATACGGGATAGATTGACAGCAAGAGAGACGAATGGAAAACAACGCATAAACTGTCTAGCAAGCTTGAGTAAATGCTTGGTGGAACAAGGTTTAGGTGAGATAACAAAAAGACAAAATTTATTAAGAGCTACAAAGGAGACAAAATTATGGCTCTCCATAATCCCCAACGTCCTGAATGGACAAGACACATAGTTGTAGTAGTAGTAGTAGTAGTAGTAGTAGTAGTAGTAGAAGAAGAAGAAGAATTAAATTAAATTAATGATTGAATGAATCTCTTGTGAGTTCCACGACTATAACACACACATAAAATTCCCCTATCGCATTGTTAAATATTTGAGCTTAGTAACTCAAAATATTGCAACAGCTATCTTAATTTTAAATACGGGTCATTATTTAAAGAAGTAAGAGGGTACAATTTTGCCACTTCACCGAAGCAGACGTTAAAACACATGGAAGCTTGCTCTCTCTTTTATCCCTGACACCATCAAAATATTGCAACAGCTATCTTAATTATAAATACGGGTCATTATTTAAAGAAGTAAGAGGGTACAATTTTGCCACTTCACCGAAGCAGACGTTAAAACACATGGAAGCTTGCTCTTTCTTTTATCCCTGACACCATGTTTTATCCTTAAAAAGGATCCTTAAAAAGGTTACAAACAGGCAAAAGTGGTACTCGAGTAAAGGATCAGCAACACTCGCGTAGATGAAACAAGAGAGGTTTATTGTAAGAGAGAATGCACTACTTAAAGACAGGGAATCGAGTGTCAGGCTAGTAATTCCCGACGAAAGCCCCCAGGTATATCCTGTGCTCACTATATATAATTACTGATATAGTCAGTCCAAATAGGCGATAGGGAGTGTGGGACATTCAATTACGACACACCAGTGTCGCCAATATATCTTTTCCTTCTTCCCCCGTGATCAAAGCAGCTTAGTCCATTTATTCATTCGGTATTGGAAGGAGATGAAATACATGCTAACTAAGGAACTAAGCAACATGCAAAATTAGTATTGTTTATCAAATACAAGGCCTCGAGAGCCAATCATGTTAGAGGATTACTGAAGTTGTTATAATGGCCTACAAGGTAGTAGTAAGAGTATGATGATTATATGAAGGATAGATAACAGTTGACCTTAGACTTGTTTCTGGGTAAGAAGCTAAGTGGAACTTCCTCTTTACGAATGGAATATGAAAGGAATGGGGGATAATCAACATGTGCATAGTGAGACTAGCAATGTTTTTTTCTGTTGGGAATAGAGTTGTAGGGTCGAAAACAATCCATTACCCACAATGGGACCTACATATATATGTAAACAAACATTATTATTTTTTACTTATGAGTAAGTATTCAGCTATTTTTAAGTATCCTATGTGCCATTCATATAACATGGCAATCAATCAGAGAAAATGCAGAAACAGATACTCTCCTGTTGAGCTACACAGTTGGTAGAAAGAAACCATTGTGCTAGCTTGGATACTGCTTGACCTTTCCATGCACAATGACAGAAGAAATAGATCTTTCATGTCTCATGAATGTTCTTTTGACAAGAAATTTCCATCATTTCGGTCTGTTAGCCACCATTCTACATTTAGTTCCCAAAGCATAAAATCGCCATTGAAAGGGAGATTTCGGACTGTCGAAAGTAAGTCGAATAAGATGAAGCAGTTGATTTTGATCTAAAAAAAATAAATGTACATCATTCAGATCTATCTGCCTCACTCTAATACACATTTAGTTCTCTTTAACTTCTGATTTTTTTTTCAAAGGCTACGGACAAGATTAAAGAATATACAAATGACAGATCCGGAAAGAGACCTTTGTAGTTCATACAGTATGCTTAACTGGTGATCTGTGACATTGTCACTGCATCGTATCTGGTCGGGAATGTGGCTCAAAAAGGTGTTTGACGACCACTGTCAATGTTCTGTAGTGGGACGAATCAGTCTTCTTGATACCAATATATCAAAGTTGTACTGACTCACTACAAAATGATGCCATGAACAGTTTGAAAAATCCTGCGAATTTTAAAATTAAAATTCAATGTATATATATATATATATATATATATATATATATATATATATATATATATATATATATATATATATGAGATGAGGTATTATGATTACTTACATTATTGATATTATTAGGTAGGACTGTTATTCTCATCTTCCTTGCCATATTCACAACGTTTCGACCGTTGTACGCTCCGGCCTAGTTCAGGTGATTAGAATTTCGAACCGAAACCTTTACTTCGTCCACCTGGATAGATTGTTCTAGTTCTACGTGCCATGCTGCTTCCGGATGTCTAAGTTATTTCCATTTAACTGAACTCTCCAAGTTTTGGTTAACTACTGCTGTAACCTGTATTGAACTCACAATATATATATATATATATATATATATATATATATATATATATATATATATATATATATATATATATCTTCCTGTGTATGATGATAAACTTCATCCAGCAGAAAAGCCTCTGATTGGAAGACTTTGAAGAGCGTCGAACCACCTGTGAATTGTTATTGTTCCCAGGTCCACACTGGCCCGGGGAGGTAGCACCTGTTAAGGTCCAGGATATGGCCTATAGTTAACTCCCAAACTGATGTCAAAACACTATGAAAGTATAACAATATTTTTTTTTTATAGTAAATAGAATTTTTTATGATAAAATAGCAGCAATATATTTTCATAGCAAAAAGTAACCAGCAATACATATTTGTAAAAGATAAAAAATCGTTTTTAGCAATGCATTCTTGAAAAAATTATTATTTTTGTAAAAAAATTACTAATACTCCCAAGAAAATTAATTTTCGGCATTAAATGGCCTATAAGGAGTTTATATGCTGCTAAACAAACAATACATTATATATATATATATATATATATATATATATATATATATATATATATATATATATATATATATATATATATATATATATATATGGCCTGACGTTTGCATCTAGCATTAAACAGACTGACGATTGCATCTAGGATGAAACAGACTGTCGCCTCTAAGTATTGACGCCTATGTTCACTTTTATATTTACACACACTCTATCTCTGATATTGAGCACTTTATCCCATAAATATAGCACACTTTAAGACTATATTTCTTCATATATATATATATATATTATTTTTTGTGAGGTACAAAATTTTATTACGGAAATAAAAACGGTAAGACCAATTTTACTCTTCATTATAAAAAAAAATTATAAAAGAAACGCAGCCGACCCGTTTCGCCCTCACTCAACAGAGCTGAAATCGAGGGATTATATATCGCTATACGAAATATAAAACACAAATAATATATACAGTTCTGCGAGTACACCCATTTCCCATTCTGAATTTAAATGGCGGAAGAGAACATTATTTGTCATGAATCCCTACGCCTCAATAAGTCTTTAGTAATCACTAGACCTAACAAAGGTTCAGGAGTGGTTGTATTAAATCACTGTGATTATCTTGATAAAATGATGGTCATTTTGAATGACACATCAAAATTTGTCAAATTAGGTCCTGTTGATAGTCATGATTCAACAGATACCTTGGAAACTAAATTCCAAAAACAATTATGGAAGTGGGTTAAAAATGGTGCCCCCCGTTCTGATATAGCCAGTGATATTCGGCCTTCTCGCTCTATCCATTCACACCTATATGGGTTACCTAAAACCCATAAGGCAGATATTCCATTAAGACCCATTCTTTCCATGGTGGGGTCAGTTCAACACATGGTTGCAAAATGGATTGCTACACTGTTACAACCCGTATTGGAACGTATCCGGAAATTCCGCTGTAAACATTTTTGCCTTAGAAAACTTCACCGTTTAAGATTTTTGCCGTTAAGACAATTTCGCTGCATTTTTTTTCTTTTCGAATATTTCAATATTTAGCTATTTATAATGAATTTAAAACAGTTTATGTTTGTAAATAATTTGTGTAAATTTCAAAAGACTTACTGAGAGTTTGAAACGGTTATCTTTGATCAGATATTTTATACTGAAGTTGGTTGTGTATTCAAATTATAAGTTTGTTTAAAATAATATATATTATTGCTTGAGTGAAAATTATTGGCAGCCTGATGTTATGTTAACAGAAAGCTTATCGTTAAGTCTGAAATGTGAAATTGCATGACGTCGGTTCTAGTGTCAAGTTGAAATCTTTTCGCGCTTCTCTGACGAGGAAGAATGATGCAGGATTTTGATCCTATAATTTCGCTTATTAAAATATTTAAATCAAAGTAACAATTGTGTGAGAGGAATTTATTTGATAACACGATACAGAGCATATTAAAAAATGCGTCGAAATTGTCTTAAGGCAAAAATTCTATACAGCAAAGTTTTCTACGGCGAAAATTCCTGAGGCGAGTTTTCCTACGGCAAATATTTACGGCTAATGTTCCTAGAACCGTATTGGAACACTACAGTAAATACTGCATAAAAGATTAATTTTCTTTTGCAAAATATATGCAATATTCTAAATTTACCAATAAATTTATATATTCCTTCGATATTAGTAACCTGTTTACCTGTGTTCTTATTTTGGAAACTATTGATATCAGCACAGATTTTCTATATTGTAGCCAGGTATCTCTTCCTGCCATTTCTGAGATTAGTTTTGTAGAGCTAATGAGATTTGCCTTTACGTCGGCTGAATTTAGTTTTAATGACATAATGCATAGGCAAATCGATGGGGTCTCGATAGGCTCAGTCCTAGGACCGACTATGGCGAATATTTTTGTGTCGATTTCTATGAGAATCAATTGTTATCTGGAACCATGAAACCGTTAGTCTACTACCGTTATGTAGACGATACATTTTGCCTCATTGAGAACTCAATGGAGGCTAATAATTTTTTTCCTTACTTGCATCCCACATTAAAATATACACTGAAAACAGAAACTAATTCCACTTTGTCGTTTTTAGATGTCTTGCTGACCAAAACTCCTTCGTGTTACCTTACATTGATTTACCGTAAACCGGCGTTTAGTGGCTTATATATTCGGTGGGGTGCATTTTGTCCCAACAAGCGGAAAATTAATTTAATTGGGACCCTAACACATAGAGCCCCAATGATTTACTCAAAATCAAAATTAGATGAAGAAATAAAAAAAGATCAGTAAAACTTTATCTAATAGTAGGTATCCTTTAAATGGGATTAGGTCTATTATCAGTAAGAAAATATCTGTTTTTTCTGAGACTAAACTGAGTACGGTTAATAAATGACCAATTTATTTTCGTTCGCCTTGGATGGGCACAGTAAGTAAAAAATTCGCCAAACAAATTAGCACTGCAGTAGAGCATTGTTATTTCTCATCTAGTTGTGTGCGTCTTGTGTTTTCCATTAGGTCTGCATGGGCGACTACTCGAAAGGATGTTCTACACCCCCACTATATTAATAATGTTATTTACCAGTTTAAATGTAGTTGCGGTGCAGACTACATAGTTAGAACTAACCTACGTATAGATGCTAGATGGCATCAACATGTACCTAAGAAAATTAGGAATGGTAAATTCCAATTAAGGAACATTCTCATCAATATGGTTCCGCCATTGCCGGTCACTTCATTAAAACCCCAAATTATGCCATCAACTTCACCATGGACTCTTTTACCATTTTGGGTTGTGCTCGTTCGCTTTTTCAGTTGAAGGTGTTGGAAACAATTTACGTCTGGTCCAGACAGCCCTCCTCCTGTAAATAGAGGGAGTGTCTGTTAAGACTTGACTAGGTAATTTCAGTCTAGACTGTATTCTACCCTTAATTTTGCATATTATTTGTTATATAATTTTGTATTGCGATTTATAATCCCTCGATTCCAGCACATTCTAATTACATCTAATTACATATACAAGCAAAGCCCGCATTCACACAAGATTTTCTCCTTAATGCAGAGGTCACATCTGTCTCTAAAGTTTCTAGGAGTTCGATCTCTGGAGATAATTCCCCATTTAATCTGCGGGGTGAAGTCGTTTTCCACAAGATCTCAATAATATTTAGACAGCGCCGCTTGATGTTTAAGGGATTCATTACTGAAGGAATGGCGATGGTTGTAAAAGCGCTGCTTCCAATTCCCAGCGGATGTTCCAATATAAACCTTTTTCTGGTTCATATTTTCTTTGGTGAAAATCGTGCCTTCATACACCACATTTTCTGTTATACATAATTATCCTACTGGGCCTTCAGTTTTTACCCTGCAATTACAAGTAGAAGTATTTTTTGTAATTAATTAATATGAAATTCTCGAATAAAATTATTATTGTAGGAATATATAATTTTCTTCACATTGTTCACACATGAGTAACTAATTTTCAAGTTCATTTTATTTAAAAAATTATACAGTGTATTGTTATTACTAAAATGTTTATCTATTAACTTTAAGAAGAATGTTTCTATATTAATGTTGGATAATTTGCAGAATGGAGGGTTGCACCATATAACTTTCCTTTTTCTATTTTTGAATTTATTGGATATATTGTCAGTCGGTTTTTCTTGATAAGTTAATGTTTGTTGGAATTTACACTTTTTGAGGGCTTGATTATATCTAAATTAGCTTTCATTAGATATTTTGCAGCTAGAAGACAGTTTATATATATATATATATATATATATATATATATATATATATATATATATATATGTATGCATGTATGTATGTATATATATATATATATATATATATATATATATATATATATATATATATATATGAATGAATAAAAAGAGATAAGAGGAAAACAATTCTTAACCGACGCGTTTTGTTCTCTGAGGGTCTTTATCAATACGTCAGCTAAGAATAGTTTTTTCTTCTTGTTTCTTTTTATGTATTTTGTCTCCTCTACAAACACACTCTGAGAATATTTACATATGTTAATTTTAGATGGATACTCATATTCTTGTAAATTCTCTATTTATTTAATTAAACAGTATTCTTATTTAATTACGTATACCGGCCTGAATATTCGAGAAATCTTGTCACAAAATATGCATCATCCATTTCGTAAAACCAGAAGTAATAGAAATCTGGTTCTACAGGACGATGTTGGAAATTCCATGGACAGAACGTGAATAGTCAACGAGGAAGTCTTAAAGAAAAATGACAACAGAAAGAGATCCTCAAAATCAGGAAAAGACAGCTGACATTCTTTGGACACATGAAGAGGAATGGTTAGCAAGCTTGTCTCCCTAGATCAATTACGACTGAGTAGTGAGTCCGATCCTCATAAGGTGTTACTTACTTTCGGCCTTTTGCAATAATAATGGTTA
This sequence comes from Acanthosepion esculentum, assembly GCA_964036315.1. NCBI lineage: Eukaryota > Metazoa > Mollusca > Cephalopoda > Sepiida > Sepiidae > Acanthosepion > Acanthosepion esculentum. The sequence continues at coordinate 66,992,726 of OZ038503.1, read as the reverse complement.
ATCAGGTTCCACATGCATTTGACTAGTTATTATAACGTTAGTACTTGGGAAATGGGAAATAAAAGTAATTTTCATAGTTATAACACATTTCTAACATCATTTAATTGAAATACACGGAAGGTTATCCGAGAGCAAGAACAGATTTTATTAAAAATAAGCAGACTTAAAATC
>OZ038503.1:66987555-66990055 GCA_964036315.1 Acanthosepion esculentum | reverse complement strand
GAGACAGGAAACATCTCCACAACCCTTTACAAAAAACAAAACAAAAAACAAAACACATACAAACATACGCAATTGAATGTGCATGCAAGTTGCTATACACATAGACACCGATAAAGACATGTACATGCACCCACATACATTCATCTAGACAGTCCGATACAACAACCAATAAATATTCAAAATTGAAAGTGTTATTAAACGAATTCTAACCACTTATACTGGCAAATATACATAGATAAAAATGATCTAATAGAACAGAGAAACAAACAATAGGGAAAGAAAGGACATTAAAACAGATATATACGTATAAAAATAACATAATCTAATATATAAAAAACGAAATTTCCAAACACACAAATATATATAAAAATATATATAAAAATATATATTTTTTCATATATGTCTATATACGCCTTATTGTACACTAGGTGAAAGAAAATAAGAACTACCTATAGATATATGTGTACAGTGTACACGCATTCATTACTACAGACAGAAGCACAGAAAAGCCTACCTATAGATAAATATATACACACATATATACATATATACACATACACACATACGCATATATATATATATCCACACATATACACAAATACATATACGCATACGCATATACATGTATACACATACAGAAGCAAGCACAAATACATCAACCCTCACAGCAACGTAAAAAAGTAAACAAACCAAATATAAATGTATATACATGCATACACATACATACAAATACACACACACACACACACACACACACATATATATATATATATATATACACACACACATAAATATATGTATGTATACATATGCGTATATAAACTAAACATACAAACATACATATATACAAACACCTATATAAACACACGCATATATATAAAAAAAACATACAAGCGTAGATTTAAACATACACATATATATACATATATACGCACATACACATATATATATATATATATATATATATATATATATATATATATATATATATATATACACACATAAAAATAGGTATATCCATACATAAACCTAAACATATTCTAACAATATTATCTTATTGACGATAAAGTACAGTAAAGTCCACAATAATTTTTAAAAAGTAACAAGACACAATCGTTGATTAAGTCTATAAGCAATTAAAAAACCCTTATCAAACAAAAGTAGATTTTAGTTAGTATTGATGATACATTCCAAGACACTAAGATATACATACATATACATATACGAAGACATACGAACATACATCCATATAATCACATATATAAGTACACTCACATGCAACCATATATATATATATATATATATATATATATATATATATATACATATACATATATACACACATGCACATACACACGCACCTGTAGACACAAACCAAAGTTTACATACCTACACATACGCACAAACAAGCTCACATATGATAGGTGTCAACACACACACATACACCCATGCACACACATATATCTATATATATATATACATATACATACCTATAATTACAAGTACATATATATACGCACAGACACATAAATACACACACATTCAACCATATACATACATACATATACATACATAAACATATATCCATATACATACAAAGACACATATACATGTAGCCCCACATATATACATAAACATATCCATGCATACAGAAGTAAACGTAAATAGAAATATACACACGCAATACATCTGGACATATATATATATATATATATATATATATATATATATATATATATATATATATATATATATATATATATATATTCCCCCTCCTCTTCTCCTCCTTTTTAGCTTCTTACTTTTTATATATATATAAAAAACCTTACTTACATATACATACACATATATACACATCCAGCAATACAAACACACATATATACACACAATTGCATACACATATATACAGATACAAACAACACAGTATAGGTACACCAATACACACTCATATCGACAGGATGACCGTCAGGTAATAAAAGTAATAACTTATTAAATTTACAGTGAGATATCATTAACATTGAAAGTATTACAACCCCTATAATAAGTTAAATCTATAACGTTGTTTACAGTTAACTATTAGTTCATATCTTTGATTTAATAGATGTGTCTTATTTTTAAATCTAATTATTTCAAATTTTTCGTTAAGACAGATAACACGGGGCATATAGGGAGTTACCTGTTCGGGCTTTCCTGATTAATTTCCATTTAACAGTAGGTGTTTTATTTTTTCATTTTTGACTCCAAAAATACTTGGATAATGAAGTCATGTACTTATAATTATTGTTATTAAAAGATTGCATATGCCCCGCCAACGTTCCTTGAATGGATTCATGGTGCTACCAATGTTAATTCTTTTTTATATTTGGGTTTTCTAGTGTACAGATTGTACTAAGATAAACTACAGGACCAGCCATACAATTATTCTGTAGTGGACAATTATTTGGATTCCTACAATTGCACAAGTTGTTATTCGTGTCATTATACTTTGTAGTACTGCTTG
>OZ038503.1:66885055-66982555 GCA_964036315.1 Acanthosepion esculentum | reverse complement strand
AAAATTGAATAAAACGTGATGTTTGTGATGTGACGTTGTTATGGTAGATGTATGTTAAAATCATGTTGGAGCCATCATATGTTGTCATACTGCTGCTCCTAGTCAGACTGTCATATAGGAATGAAGTTTCGCTGCCGACACTTGAGTTTGAACATAGTGATCAAAAAGAGGCGATCCCATTATTGAATTAAGTAGATCACGTGACCATAGAGGAAACGCATATAGGTAGGAAGTAGCTGATGACTAATGATCGCATTTCTACTCTATCCGTTATTACTATGCACATCTCCATTTCTGTTCTATCCTCTATTACTATACGAACTGCTATTCTCTACTGTATTTACTATATTATTCCTCTATTCAGATCACTATACGGATTACTATTCGAGCGTGTATTATCGAGCAAGTACTATTAGTGCGAGTGATATTCGAAGGCGTCTGGCACCAGTATTGTTCAACGGCATTACTATAGTTGTATCTGCGATTACAAAGTCTCTACTACAACGAGCATTACAAAAGTGACAACGAGTATTCATTTACATCACAAAACAGACTAAAATCAGTGGCAACCAAAATTTACAGATGTAAATTAAAAGTGTAAGGAAATGGAATAAATTTCAAGAGACGATATTTTTATGTGTTTTTATATGACAGATTGACAACGGAGAGAAAATACACAAAAGGCGAAACAAATGTTGAATGGTAGGAAACTGCTTCTAGAATTAGTTTATCATCTCTTCTATTCGACCGTGTGTTGTTCACAGTGTATTTCAGAGTTAAGTTGGGAAACATTACATCGAAAGTATACCGAGAGCTGCTCTACTCTTATTGCTTTCGCATTTATATAGTCTATACCTTAGTTATACCGATTAGGAAGTCATTTACATATCACGACACTTCAGCATGACAATACAAAAAGACATTCTGCAAAAGAAACCAAAGAAAAATAAGATCGTTAGGATACTCCATGAAACGTTTTCTTTGTTTTAACAACTAGAATATGTCGTAAGTGGCAGTGTGATACTATTTGTTATTACCGCGGTAAAACATAGGAAAGTTTTCTTAGAAAATGGATAGAAAGAGAGATATACTGAAAGACTTTGGAACAAGAAGGGTTAATACATAAAATCTGTGGAAGGATTAACGATTTAATTCACATATAGACGACAACAAGAATTGGTGTGTCGAGGGTTTGAATAATAGAAAATGACTTAGAGGGCAATGATGATTGACATGTGTTCTACGCAGCTGAAAATCCAAGCTGTAAAGCGGAAACTTCATTTTCTTAAACAACGAATTTAGAGTTGATTTTTCCTGGTCGAAAGATAAGCCACCCACGCTCACTGAGAAGATTTAGTGAGGGGTAATAATAAGAGAGAGTTGGAGAAGGGAATTCCCAGAAATTATGAAGTAAGCTGACAACAAACGGGATTTACAGATATTCCTCTATGCGCCATGCCTCGTGCCAGTTTGTCCATAAATACGAATGCGCGAAGCGAATTCGTCAGACGGACACAGGAGAGAGACGGCAGAGGGTTCGTCCTAGCCACCGGTTGTGATGCATTCCATGTGATTGCCTGCTGAAGAGAACCCCCGACTTCAGCCTTGTGCCGAACTTTACCAAAACAGTAAACCAAACTTTAACAAGTCAACAACAATATCGCTTCCGATTTAGATGCGGGTTGGGTTGATAATTAATTGAATTCGAAATCTGATATAACCAATTATTGTACGACGGTCTGATATAAAACATTATTTACTTTCGTTCAATTTATTCGAGTGTTACTTTTCCCTGTACGTCTTTGCTCTGCTTGGATCATCCCAACACGCAGATACCTGCGACGATTCGATCTAGGCTGCCTCATGATCAAACTTAAATCACAACGTGGGATAGGGCAGGTCTGAGATCGAAGCGAGTTTGTTGATCAGACGCTGTTTTAGAAGTCTTGGACGACCGGGGATGGTGTTGTACGATTACTGCAGAACATCTTGAAATCAAACAAGTTGAAAACAGTCTTTCAAACCTTTAGTAGGGAAATGTTAGATTTCGTGAAACATGGAAATGAAAATGTGCCCTATTGTATGGCTGCAATCTTTAAAAATGAAGGTCATTACATTTTTGACAAATCTTATTCAAATAAATTTAGAGGCACGATAAAGTAATTAGTAACTAGCCCGGATTGAGGAATCGGAGAGCCGAGTTCGAATTCCAGTCAAGTTCATTGCATTCACTTACCTTGAATCCATCTCCTCCCCCAGCTATGAGTAAATAACAGGACAGACTGGACCCTATAGCTTTGGTTTGCAACCAGGCTAGGAGAAGAAAAACTCTAAATTCAGACCACCTTTTTAACTTCTGAAAGGAAGGACGGGATAACCTCAGCATACCGGCAATTTTATCGCTCTGCATGTCTCCATGAACCACTACTGGTAGATAGAGGAGAGTCGTGACCACAGTGGTGCAAAATGCGCTAACTGAATAAGGAATTGGTGAACTGATGAACTTGCATTTATTTCCCTATCCTTTCTAGTAGAATGTAATTACTTCCGAACTCCCTAATATTTCTCACTTACGCCCAGGTAAAAAAAAGCTTGTCCAATGCAACCATCTTCCCCTCTTCTGTCATCATTTGGCCTTGTACGATAGTAATTTTAGTAAATATAAATAATAATTGTACCAAAACCTGAAGTTGTTATGTATTTATTAACCACTGTGGCTATCGGTCAGGATTGTGAATACCTGCTTTCAAGACATTCATATTCTTTTTTTAACTTCGCGACTGGTACTTTACAATGTTTTATTTCCTATTTAACTAAAATCAACTTGCTTCAATTAATTTTTTTATAATAATGTGCGTGTTTGTGTAACGTAACAGGCGTGCACGCGGATCAGTCGATTATCAGCACGAATATAGCTACGTTTGTTTATGTGTCGTTCGGATATTTTCGTAATGCAAACCGCGCAAGTTGGTTTATGAAAAGACCTTAAAAACGAGAATTAATTTGCAAAAGTTATGCTGAAGACTAGTCGATTAATTTTTATGTTACGCTTTTAATAAGAAAAAATCAGATCACAGGAAGTTAAATGTTATTTTTATTAAAATCGGAAATTTTATTGGTTAATAAATATATTTCCCAATTTTTAATATCGATTTTCAAAAGATTGTTAATATTTTATGATGTGAGCCTTCATTTTCTTAGCATACGATACACAAATTTTTGTTTGTTTCTCAAAGCTTGAATTGCATTTGAGACAAGCTCGCTGATTGGTTAATAAATGTGGGAATTTGAATTTGACGTTCGTGTGATCGTACTTTTACACAGAATTGTGATCTTAGTTACAGTACTTAAATGTTTTGATTTTTTCTACAATATTTAACTGTGTTTTATATGGATACCAGTAAACAAAACAGTTTTTGTCCATTATGAATAATTTATTAACCCTTAAATGGTGTGGAAACGTTGCACAAAAGTCCACGCCAAACGGATAAAAAACAAGAAAATTCATTTTTTTAAAGGGTAGATTTTATGCCTATTTTCACCACCATCATATACAAAAACTATGGCACGAGAAATACATCGGAGAAACCTCAAGGAATTATATGAACACAAAAGGGATCTTTTGCAAAACAACACACTCAATGCATTAGTTGCTCACCATAATGAGTCTGACCATAATTTATAATGAATATTTACACATAAGCATATATACGCGAAAACAATATATAAATTTTTATATATCAAGAACAATTTTTGCCACAAGAAACACATCAGAGAAAATAAAAGATTATATGAACCCAAAAGGGATCTTTTACAAAACAACACATTAAATGTATTAGTGGCTCACCATAACAAGACTTACCAAAATTTCGATTTTTTAATGCTACCCTAATTAAGAGTGAAGACAAAACTGGAGGTAAAATAGGATATGGTTCTACAGAAGGATGTTGGGAATATGATGGGAATTTTAAGGAAGATATAAAGGATATGGGAATGAAAATAAATGTATGCTTAGTATCAGGAAGTGACAGCTGAAATTTCTGGGATCCATAAAAAAGAAAGGAGGCTTAGAGGATCTGACACTCACATGACATATTGAAAGCAAGAGTGGAAGTGAGAAGTAATAAGTAACATATCTAATGAGCATGTGTAAATGGAGAGCAAAACAGAATGAGAGGGCTAGTAAAAGGTCAAATGTTGCTAAGGAACTTGTGGAGAGCTATAATTACCCACTCCTTGAATTGACATGGCACATAAAGGAATGAGAAGACTATTAATATTCAAATATATTATACAATTATAAATATTATACAATCATTAATTGCTAGATCATCCACAGTAAATTTGCATCCAGGTTCATAGAACATTTCACCATTCTTAGCAGATCTTCTATTATTACAATGTGGGATAGTTAATAACAAAAGTAATGGAAGCATAAACAAAAAGAAAAAGAATCTAAGTGAAATTGGCTAGAATATTTAGCAAAAATATATATTAAATTAAAAAGAAATTTTAATGAAGACTAAAGACAACAGAAATTTGGTTCTATAGAAGGATGCTGAGAATATCATGGGAATTTTAAGGAAGATTATATACCAAAAATATATTAAATTAAAAAAAGAAATTTAATCTTAAATTCTCAGTATCTGCCTTTACTTGATGCAAATGTGTAGTTGCATCAACCTAAACATAAATTTAGTTCAATGACATCATAAATAACAAAACATATCGCATGAAGATTTTTTCCACTTACTTCCCTTAACATTGTTCTTGACATATAAAAGAATTTATATATCATCTTATATATATATATATATATATATATATATATATATATATATATATATATATATCATCTTATATACATATATATATATATATACACACATATATATATATACATATAAATATATAGATATATATATATATATATAAATTCTGATATAGTATATCTGTAAAAGGACAATATGAATAGAGACAAAAGGAAAACTTACTTTAGCTGACGAGTCTTACATTTGCCTTGATAAAGTCTCTAAGAGGATGAAATGTGTTTTCCTTTTGACTTTTTCATATATATATATATATATATATATATATATATATATATATATATATATATATTTAAAGACATTTATATTATGTTTAACGTTCTTTTTATAGATACATGTATTTAAGCAAATGCTCTGTTTTATAATAAACAGTATTAAATAACATTTACTGGCCTGAATGTCCGAGAAATTTTCATAGAAAATTTTCGCTCTCCGACAGGAATCGAACCTGTATCCTATACGGAACCATCATTTCGCGTGATGTGCCTTAATCTTTCGGCCACAGAGCAGCGTCTGGTTAGTAAGGTCGATTTTACTATCTTTAAACTTAAATCTGTGGCCGAAAGGTTAAGGCACATCACGCGAAATGATGGTTCCGTATAGGATACAGGTTCGATTCCTGTCGGAGAGCGAAAATTTTCTATGAAAATTTCTCGGACATTCAGGGCGGTAAATGTTATTTAATACTGTTTATTATAAAACAGAGCATTTGCTTAAATACATGTATCTATAAAAAGAACGTTAAACATAATATAAATGTCTTTAAATAAATTGTCGGGCTATGTCCAATTCTAAAATATATGACGTCATTTGTTTACATTTGATACGCTAGAGCAGATATGAATAGAAGAGATTCATGGAAGATTTAAGTTTAAAGATAGTAAAATCGACCTTGCTAACCAGACGCTGCTCTGTGGCCGAAAGGTTAAGGCACATCACGCGAAATGATGGTTCCGTATAGGATACAGGTTCGATTCCTGTCGGAGAGCGAAAATTTTCTATGAAAATTTCTCGGACATTCAGGCCGGTAAATGTTATTTAATACTGTTTATTATAAAACAGAGCATTTGCTTAAATACATGTATCTATAAAAAGAACGTTAAACATAATACAAATGTCTTTAAATAAATTGTCGGGCTATGTCCAATTCTAAAATATATATATATATATATAAGTGAATATAACAAACCTGATCATCCACAGTAAATTTGCATCCAGGTTCTTAGACCGTTTCACCATTCTTAGCAGATCTTCTATTATTACAATGTGGGATAGTTAATAACAAAAGTAATGGAAGCATAAACAAAAAGAAAAAGAATCTAAATGAAATTGTCTAAATGAATAAACCCAAAACATAAATTGAAAAAAAGAATTACTTTCAAATTTAAAATTCCCAGTATCTCTGATTCGTGCTCACGTGTAATCAGTCAGTTAGTTATGTGCCATGCTTGATACACGCTTAGGCGATCAAGTATTTTTCGATACACGACTGACGAGGCAGAAATGAATCTAGTTCGTTTGAAAATTTTCCATGGATATAGCAATAGAGTAGCAAGGGGTTCGCAACCTTTCATCTGTGGGAAAGAAGTTGTCTGGTGGAAATTAATTCATCACTCAAAAGGACAGATGCTTTTGGACTCTATCAATACTGAAAAGTCTGAGCAACTCCGACCCATATATGACAGTAGTACTCTATTTTCGGCCTGATCTGGCTCTTGTAAAAGTAGACGATGACATGAGGAATCAGGTACTTACTTGAGCAGAACAAGGAACTGACCGTTTTTTCAAGATCTTTAGTGATAGATCATATGTACGAGTTCCATTTGAGGTCTGGCTTGAGCTTAAGTGTTAATAAGCGCTCATGATACGGGGTCTTCATGAGAGAACATTCACCGCAATAGGTAAAAAATCAGGGTTCACTTGTTGATGATGGAATGAGGCTCAAAAAGATAGACACAGGTCTGGTTTATACAAGAGTCTAAAATATTAAATAAGTACAGTAAACAGTAATAAGAATAACAAGCATAATATATGAGATGTGTGTGACACTGTGCCATGTTTATTTTTACAATGATACTCACCCTGTACAAGGCTCAAGAGCCACTCGAGGTAGAGGTTTAAGGTGTAAGAGGCACGGTTTATGGGGATATGTGAGGAAGATAACGGTTGACCCTCGTCTTGGGTGTGATTTGCTACAATGTGTGTGGTATCATGGGTATTAATTATAAAGGTTAGATCAAGTGAAACTAAGGAATATAGTTTGTTTGAACATTTTCCATAGAAATAGCGATATAGTAGCAAGAGACTTATGATGAAACAGATTACACGGTGGAAAATAATTTGTCACCCAAAGGGACGTGGGGACACTTTTGGATTCTATCAAGACTGGAAATTGAAAACTGGACAGCTTTAGCCCATATATGGCAGCACTACTCCATTTCCGGCCTGATCTCACTCTTGTAACGGTAGACGATAACAGGAGGAGCCAGGTACTTCATTTTTCCAGCATCTTTAGCGATGTAAGAGTTACATTTGAGGGCTGGATTGAGCTTAAGTCCCAAGAGGCGCTCAGGGTATGGGGCTTCCCTATAGGAACATCCTTCATATTAGTAAAGAGATAGTGTTCAGGATATATCCAATGAACCATGGCAAATTTTCTTAGAAATTTAGATAGCAAAATTCATATTTGCAGACGGTTGCCTTCACTTATTAAAGACACACGCACATGCCGATTTTCATGACGTAAGCGGAAGAGAAATACAGTTTCTTGGAAGTGATTAATAACATAATAAAATTCCTTGAGATATGTCTTTGAATAATCCTGAAAACTCAAAATGAAAGAAAAGAAATTTATCCCTTTAAATCTGCATGCGAATGAAATAAAGATTATGAATTGCAAAACACGGTTGATGCACAAACAGGCTACAAGTTTTGTCTGGGATTTTAAGATGAGTTGTTCTTAATAGACAATCAGTGTTTGGGATTATCTCCAGTATTTATTGTCGGTTGTCTCTAAGACTTTGGTTGTTTTCAATGCAATGTAGGAGTGAAAATTAGGAAAATGGACGATTTGACCGAAAAGTTAGCAAATTTCTGTAGGCATGCAATCTGTGAGCTGTACATTGAAAACCAGGAATTAACGGTGATATCTTCTTCTTCTTCTTCTTCTTCTTCTTCTTCTTCTTCTTCTTCTTCTTCGTCGTCGTCGTCGTCGTCGTCGTGACGGGCGACCACGGCTTTCCACAACTTCCTATCTTTTGTTACTCTTATCAATGTTTGTCTTTCTACTATATCTCCTAATCCGAGCTTTACCAAATATTTTGCACAAGCTTGTTATGTATCTTATACGCTGCTTGCCTCATTCCTTCAACATGTCCTGAGAATATCAAATTTTCTAAGCCTCCTTCCCTAATTGTGTGGCTTAGAAATTTCCTCTGTGTTTCTGATATGAGAGATAATATGTATGTGTATTTGTGGATACATTTTATTAAAGACGCGTTTCGCAAGAGAGCTGTATGCTGTCTTTGGCTTCCTCAGTTTAAAATGAAAGAAAGGCAAAACTGTGTGTGAGGAAAATGTCTTGGGATCTCTGAGGATAAGTGGGTATCATAACTTTAGTGCATATGCTCCTCCAGTAAAATGTGTCTTTAATAAAATTTTCATAATTGTCTCATCGTCTTCACTTTTGTTGTTTACCCCCCCCACTCTCTCTCTCTCTATATATATATATACATATACATATATATATATATATATATATATATATATATATATACATATATATACATATATAAATATATACATATATATATACATATATATATATATATATGTATATATATATATATATGTATATATATATATATAATACATCTACATGCTGACAATTTTAAACATGTTTTAAATGTCATTATTTTTCTTTCAATGCTATGTGTGCTTGTTTCATCTGTTTTGTTCATATGTATGTGCGTTATGCATTTCATATCATACTTCATTTTAAATTCTTTTATAAGAGCTTTTCAATACATATAAATAATAATGATATGAATAAAGATAAAAGGAAAACCTAGCTGATATATTTCGTCCTCTGATGAAGGCAAATGTAAGGATTTTATTTTGCAACATGTATTTATACTTTCTTTCTTTTATGTGCTATGTCCTTTCAGGACGTAGGCGATCATGGCTCTCCACCTTCCTCTATCCCTTGCAGCTCTCAACAAGTTCATTCCCTCTGCCACCTCCCCCAGACCACGTTCTGTCAGCCACTTGCTTAAGTCCGCCAGGTATGTCACGCGCTGTTTTCCCTTGTTTCTTTTTCCCTCTATTCGACCCGTTAGCATCAGATTCTCCAGGCCCTCCTTCCTCATTATGTGTCCCAGGAACTTCAGCTGCCTCTTCCTGATATTAAGTATAAGCCTCCTTCTTGTTCACATCCTCTCTAAGACCTCATCGTTGCTCACACGCTCGGTCCATGATATCCTTAGCATCCTTCTGTAGAACCACATCTCCTTCGCCTCGAGTCAAATTTTCATCTTTGAAGGAACCGAATCGTCCAACATTCGCTGCTGAAGGACAGATGTCACGTAAAACAGCTCGGTATTTATTTCTTTGTTACCTCCTGTCTCGCAATACTCTGCCCAGTTTTTGGAGTGCGTTCTTGGCCATCCCAATACGTCTACGGATCTACACAGAGCTAAAAATGTGTAGTGGAACTAATGATAATTGAAAACGATTAACATGAGTGCTATAAAATAGAGAAGTTTTTCTTTTTACAACACAAGAAATGTGGAAATATCTGAGAATAAAAAGTAATCGTCCGTGTTTTGTTTTTCTTTAAAGTCTCTGACAGTCACAGAGAAATATCAGCAGAGCCTCGTGGCATTAAATGCATTATCGACAAATTGAGACTCGTAATTTTGTACTGTTCCTTCATCGGTCAAAAGAGCGGGCTTGCGGTGAGAGACAGTTGTATTTCATTTTTCCTGACAAGTAAACTGTTCTGATGCGTTTTGAAAATATTCTCATTATTTAAATGATCTGATGGGATCACGCACATGCGTGTTAGCACCACAAATTTCACACAAAGTGACCGCATATTTTTTGTACACCCGATTGGTCAAAAGATGTGGTCGAGTTTTTGATTTTTTTAGAAAATATGCAAAGGTGTTTTTTAAATAAGGTGCTAAATAGGACACAAAAAAGAACTGTCCTATTTCGGACTTCCCAAACTAAACAGAAATTCTGATCCCTTAGAGAAATTATGAGAGAGTCGGCATAAAATCATGAAAAGCTGATCCATCAAATACAGACTAATATACCTCTTAAAAATGACGAGAGAGTCATCTACAATGAGATTATGTTAACGATCAACAATTCTTCTGGGGGAATTTTCTTTTTGGATGCTTCTGGAGGTATTGGCAAAACTTTCCTAACTAATCTTCTTTTATCTTCAGTTAGGGTACAAAGAACAGTGGCTATAGTTGTAGCATCATCTGGAATAGCAGTTATTTTGCTTACTGGTGGAAGAACTACTCAATCAACATTTAAACTGCCATTAGACTTGGTCTATAGTGATAATCCGGTATGCAACATAAATAGAGGTACAAACCTAGCCAAGCTACCTCAGGTGACTTGTTTGGTTTGAGTGCACTATGTCCCACCAGGGTGCATTTGAGACCTTACATAGAACACTGAAAGATATCAGCCATAATGATAGACTCATGGGAGGAGTAACAATTCTGCTATCTGGAGATTTCAGACAAACACTCCGTGTTGTCAAACGTGGAACAGCTGCAGATAAACTTGATGCCTGCCTGAAAAGTTCTTATCTGTGAGATCATATTGAAAGACGCTTTTTGACCAGTAATATGAGAGTGGAACCTAATGGAGATAGGACAACAAAGGAATTTAGTGACTTCTTTTTAATAATTGGAAATGGAAAAATTTCACATGATCAAGATGGACAAATCAGTTTACCTGAAGGTTTCGGCACTCTGGTCGAGAGCACTGAGGAATTAATTAAGTATACCCCAATATAGCAGATAGCTTCCGGAATAGAGATTGGTTGTGTGAAGGAGCAATTTTGGCTCCCAGAAGTGAAACAGTACAGATCATCAATAAGAAGATTCTGTAAGATATCCCAACAGAAGAAGACGTACCTATCCAATGATACGACTGTAGATCCAAACAAAGCAGTTAACTTCCCTACTGAATTTTTGAATTCTTTGGATCTTCCAGGAATGCCATCACACAAGTTGGTATTAAAACAAGCATTATTTTATGATAGGAATGCATTTAAAAGCAGGAAGAAAAGTATTGTCAATGTTCAGGAATTAATGCAAGCATTACTGCACGTTTTATTATACGTAGTATGTAAATAGTGATTTAGTAAGCGTGGCTTAGCTGTGGCACGAGGCTGAAAGTATGACGTACCAGTGAGGATCGAACTCACTATTCAGTCCTAATTGATCTCGCAAGACAAGCTTGCACCACGTCAGAGTGCCCTTATGATTTTCTAAACGTAGCTTAGATAGGGCACAAAGCCGAAAGTATGGGGCACCCAGGGAAGATCGAACTCACTACTCAGTCGTAACTGATCTATCGAAACCAGCATTACACCACGTCAAAGTGTCCTTCGTAATATGTAAATATGTAGCTAATGGTTTTGATATAATGTCTTGAAAGTCATGAAGAAAGTGATTGTCATTGGTCAAGAATTAATGCAAGCATTTCTGATAGAGCAAAGTTATTATATAAATGATGTAAATATATAGATACTGATTTTTATCACATTGAGAAGCCGGAAAAAAAAAGAATTGTCCGTGTTGAGAAATTAAGACAAGCCTTACTGATAGAAAAATGGGATTATATGAACAATGATTATATAAATATTGCTAATCATCTGTTATAGAAATGAATTGAAAAGCAAGAAGAAAATGATTGCCAATTGTCAGGAATTATACATGTTTCATTGAATAATATAGACATACCTATTTATTCTTATTTACTGATTCCAGTAAAAGATAAAACTAATTATCTGTTATACTAAATCTAACACAACCGACTTAATTATATGCAATAACCTTTCTCCGTCAACTATTGTTTGGGAAAAAAATAACTTTTCATATCAGTTTAAATCTCCTTTGGAAGATTTTATCACTGACAAAAAAGTACATATGTTGCTTTGACGACCAAAACAATATCAAGATGTTTTACACTTCATTTGTCAGATACAAGTTACATTACCCAACATTTAAAGACACATTCCTGTCCACCTTCACAATACAAGAAAATACTTGTTGACAACACCAATATACTGCTTTACGAAAATAAAAAACAAAAACTTCAAATTCTCTATATCAAAAACAACTAACCAACACTGAACAAAATTTATTATGAGTGTAGCGGCAACGTGTTGACGTGAATATAGAAAATATCTAATGCCATTTTACATTTCCCCTAATTTCTGGTTAGTTCCCTTATATTGGGACGCTTGTTTTGCAAAGATTTTCCATAGCGACAACAGATCAATTTAAAAATTTTAAAATATTTATAACAGCGCGTTCACACGTGTTTTTAAAAACCAATCATCACAATGATCACAGTTACAATAAGCTTATCTTTGTAATGATGGAAGGATGATGACGGGGAAGATCGAAAATAATTGGGTAAAACAAACTACGACGCCTTCCTTGATGAATTTCATTTTAGCACCTAAAAGCTGATCAGAGAACTAGAAAGGATTATTATAAAAACGAATAGATATAATATGTCTATATTATTCAATGAAACATGTTTGAATGAAGATATACTGCCTAAATATACATACATATATATTTGTGTGTGTGTCGACATTGAAGTCAACAGTCTGTTTCATGCTAAACTCAACCATCAGGCACATGACCTCTGGGCGTTGACTTCAATGTCCCCTATTATATTTATATACGCACTATCCTTAATATTGAGCACTTTAACATATATATATATATATATATATATATATATATATATATATATATATATATATATATATATATATATATATATATATATATATATATATAT
This sequence comes from Acanthosepion esculentum, assembly GCA_964036315.1. Lineage (NCBI taxonomy): Eukaryota > Metazoa > Mollusca > Cephalopoda > Sepiida > Sepiidae > Acanthosepion > Acanthosepion esculentum. Next base: position 66,969,662 of record OZ038503.1, on the reverse strand, counting down.
ATATATATATATATATATATATATTGTTATACGTTATTTATATAAACACAAATATTTAAGTAAAATGTTCTGTTTATAATAAAAAAATTAAGTATTAACAACATGCACCGGCCTGAACCTCCGAGAAATTTCATAGAAAATATGCGTCCTCCGGCAGGAATCGAACACGTATTCTACACGGAACCGTCATATTGTCTGACGTGCTATACCAGTTTACTTACGAACAAACGTCTGATTAGCAAGGTCGATTTTACTGCTTTCAAACTATAAATTTCCCATGATTTCCCTCGAAAGTCCATATCTGCTCGAAGCGTATCTTAACGTAAACAAATTTCGTAGATAAACTGCTATAGCTTAACAGGCTCGGATGTTAAGATTTTTTAATATAATAAAAAGCCTGGATGACAGAATTTCCTACAACCTTACTAGCTTTGGAATCTGCAGCGGCAATGACTACTTTTGTTAAGAGTTGTGGTCCCATAATCTCCAGTGGAGTCTATAAAACTAAAGGCCCCTGTTCTAGTTCTCTGATCAGATTTTTGGTGTTAAAATAAAATTCATCAAGGAGGGCGCCGTAGTTTTTTTTTTACCCAGTTATTTTCGATCTTCTCCGTGATCATCCTTACATCATGTGACAGTTCCGTGTAGAATACAGGTTCAATACTTGTGGGTGTTTTTTGTCAATATCTCTCTCCATTAATCAACTTGGCACGGGTAAATTAACTGTTCATTTTAACTTCAATGCCCCACACCCCCCTATATGTCCATAGTGATTCCTAGTGACAGTGAGGCTATAGGAACAAACAGGTTTATACTCTCTGTCTATGTGTTACACTTCAAATAAGAACAATATGGCAAACTAAAAATTTAAATAAAGTTTTTGTCATCAATGAAAACAACTAAAATCTTTTTAAAATTATCTTTAGAGCCTGGCATTCAAACTGAACGATAACCCTCCGGCTACATCTAAAGCAAATCTCTACCAGCATAAAATTTGGTGAGCAGTCTATGTATTATTCGTAGTTTCATCTTTTAGGAACTCTTAAAATAATGCTAGACTGTCTCAGAAGATTCTTACTATCAACTTGAAAAAGTGAAGAGGAAAGATTTTTGCCAAGTATTCTTATCTTTGGTGAACAGAAATTGTCATTTTTCAGAATGACAAGCGCCTCTCCTCTCTCCTTTAATTTTATAGACTCCATTGGAGATTATGGCAGCTCTCAATAAAAGTAGCCATTGCGGCTGCAGTTTCCATAGCTAGTAAGGTTGTAGAAAATTCTATCACCCAGACTTTTTATTATATTAAAAATCCTAACATCCGAATTCCAAACTATAATAAAATTAAAATAAAGAAATCATTTATATTTCTAAACATATGTACATGAATTCAAAAGAGTCAAAAAAGAGTAAAAATGGTCTTTTGTTGAGTTAAAGTTTTGGGTAGTTGCTACATGGAAAACAAAGAAAAAAGTTGAAAAAAAAAGATTATTATCGTTAGAAAAGATTCACTGACCATCAATGTTGTTGTTGTTGTAGCTGATTCCTTTGAAGTCGCCGACACGTGTTTCTTTCAGCATCTGCTGTGGGGAGACAGTCACATTTCTGCATACTGAAAGTCGAAATCTTTGGGTTTTTATAAGAAATCTTTATGAAAGTAGGCAGTTTGAGAAAAGTAAGTTTTTAGTTTTCTCTTACTGGTAAAATATTTCGCATAGTGGTGTTACTTTATAACTAATAGACACATCCCTTCCCTATTCCTGTTTCCCTGAGAAATATAATCTCCATCTATTTAAGTGTAACGTCAATGGACATCTCCAGTTGCCTTGATCTATCCACTTCCCTTCTCCACATCCTTTCCCCTTTCATTCCTATCTGCTCTCGCTCCATATCTTCTGTAACCCGCTTGCCTTGATCGATCCACTATCTTTCTCCACATCCTCTCCTTTACCACTCCTATCTGCTCTTCCTCCAAACCTTCTGTAACCCCTTGCGTGCTAGTGGCTTCCAGCCTTGCTTGGGGTGAAAAGCTTAAAGAAAAAAACAAAAAAAACAAAAAAACAAACAAACTTTGATTTAAACAGTGTGTGTTGTATTGTGGAATCTTTCTGTCATGTTTATAGCATTGTCTGTTGTTGGGTAGAAATAAAGTCTGTGTGTGTTTTAATATAATATGTATGTGGGTATGTAATTGTGTTGAGAATAGGGATTACTTCCTATAAGACCATTTGCTAGCCTACTCATTTGTTATTGGGGCTACAAGAGAAATCAACGTGGACGACATAATTGCTATATTGGTAGACAGTTGATTTCCTATGATGGGTATACCTGTTAAAGTAATCATTTGTATCTACAAACATATGTACATGAAATCAAAAGAGTTAAAAGAATTAAAAATAGTCTTTAATTGAGTTATAGTCTTTGGGTAGTTGCTCCACCGAAGAATCCGTTGTTTAGAAAATACTTTTAGTAGTTGGTCCACAGTAAAAGGCTACAGTTGATAAAAGGCTTTGATCATCAGCAAAGATTCACTGATCGGCTGTTGTTTTTGATGATTCATTTGAAATCTCTGTCATGTTTCTTTCATCAAGTCCAGGGGTAAGGAAAAGGCCATGTCTTGTGTTGGAACGGCTTGGAGGCTTGCTGCCCATGAAAGTCGAAATCTGTGAGGTTTATAAGAACTTATAAGTAAGCTCCAGAAATATAGGGTTTTAGTATTCTCTGATTGGTCAAATATTTCACATGATGCTAATTTCTAACCAATAGACACTTTGATTTAAACTCTGTGTGTTGTACTGCGAAATCTTTTTGACGTGTTTGAAAATATTTTCTGTTATTGGATAGAAATAAAATTTAGGCATGTTTGATAATTGTGTTGGAAATAGGATTTATGTCCTAAATAGAGTTTTAGGGGATGAAGTTTCTAACCCTATGACCAAATGGTTTTGTAGTCTGTGTTCGTTTACATTACCCGGTATTCCCAAGCAAAAGCTCATCTAAGTACTTACCGCGCTTGATATGGCTTAGCTTCGATGATCAAATGAGAACTAGTGTTCCAACATGATTATAATACAAAGTTATATTGGTTTGGGGCTCAGCGGAGGACACATGGCACAGTCTGAGTCTGTACTAACTGGCCAAGTGTTTTATCATTTCATCCCTAAGTAAGGCGATAAAGCCACTAGGATACAAGGGATTACCAAGTGTTAAAGAATATGAGAAAAACCACTATTAAGGAGAGAGGACAATAAAAGAAGACGAATCAAGAAGATAACGATTGATATTGCATTTAAATTGTTGAAGATCAAAGTTGATTGAAGAGAGAAACTGTTAGCATATAACATATGGTTACATCTAGCCAATTAAACTAGAAATTGATGAGGCCTTGTTGCCGATCTAGTATTGCGTTTAAATTCAAAAAGTCTAGGAACCTTAGCGGAATGTTCGTCCGAACAATTATCATGAAAGTATTTATAGAAAAGGTGCAGGGAAGCTATATTACGGCGATGGAAAAGGGACTAAGGCCAAGATGCCAGGTCAGGACCAATAACACTGCAGATTCTTCTTTGGATTTCATCACAGATCTCTAAATATATAGCAGATGGGGCAGCAGTGTTCAAAGCAATGATGAATAGTAGATGTATAAATATGTAAGATAGATTCTGGTTAGAAAATGTGTCTAGCACAACATAAACAACGAACTTTCTTAGCTGCAGTTGATTCAATATACTCTTTTCACTTTCTCGCAAGGCCTTCTTTGAAACAGACAATATGGCTTTTTTTTCTCTAGTTCAACTGCTGATGCATTAACAAACATCACGGAAAGAGTCTATCAAGCTTTTTATAAGAATGGTGAAGATCGGGCTGTTGCTTTGGACATTTCGAAAGTGTTCAACAGGTCTTCTTCAGTTAAAAAGTAACATTGTCTCCAGCCAAACTTTTGACCTGATCCAGTCTCTCTTATCAAATCAGGAAATGAAATTTATCCTTAACTGCCACTCTTTTAGATCCTTTTATACTAATGCAGGGGTCTGCCTTGGCTCAATCCTACTTTCATTTAATTTTCAATTATAACCTCCCCAATGGGATTAGCTCTCAATTCGGTCACTTTGCTGATCACACAATCATTTACTTCTGTCTTGATAAATAATCTGATCAGTTCGATAAGGTCAAATTGACAGTTGATGTCAAAAACGACCTTCAGTCTGTTGTTAACCGGGGGCAAAAATGGTTTGATAATTTTAACACCTCGAAAGCAAAACTGCACCCTATTAATCATCTGAACGACCCCTTTCCGCCTTCCATCCACATGGCTGATGCTAAACTCCAGGAAAATGACTGACTCGTTGTGTTTTCTCGTGGTAACATTGTTAGCTGACATGAAGTGGAAAGACTATATTGAACCTATTGTTAGGACTGCTGCAAAGAAAGTTGGTTCTTGGTATCAGTTTTTCTCTCCTGAATAAGCTTACCATTCGCCCATGCTTAGAATAGACCTGCTAAATATAGTCCGGTGCTCCTGATATATATTTAGAGATTCTTGATAAAATCCCCAAAAGAATCAGCAATATTATTGGTCCTGATCTGGCGCCTCGGCTTCATTGACTTTCCTACCACCGTAAAGTTGCTTCCCCGTGACATTACTAAAAATATTTCATGGTTATTTTTTCTATGAGATCTTCGCTATGGTACCTAGACCTTTTGAATTTAAGCGCAGTATAAAACTGGCGACGAGTTCTCATCCATTTACAGTTGAATTGGCTGGATGTAACCGTAAATTCTATGCTAACAATTTCTTTTTTCGTGCTTATCGCTTGTAGAACTCTCGGCTTCTGGCTTTCCAGTCAAGTTTGATCTTAAAAAATTTAAATGCAATGTCAATCATCATCTACTGTCTTCCTGCTACTCTTCTGTTGTTCCTGCTCTTTAGTAATGCTTCTATTTTCTAATTCTTCCACAATCGGTAACCCCTTGTGTCTTAGTGGCTTTACTGCCTTGCTTGTGGTGAACTTGATTTTACAAAATCAGTTGACATGATATACATATATTTTTTTTGTTCGCCTTGCTTGGTGAACCAAAGTGGTGAACCAAAGTGGTGAACCAAAAACTTGAAGAGATGAGTTAAAGGGAAATAACTGAAACATCCGGAAGATGCATGGCACGTGGAATTAGAACAATCTACCCTGGTGAACGAAATAAATGGTTCGGTTTGAAATTCCATTCACCTGAAGATGGCTGGAGTGTACAGCAGCCGAAACGTTGTGAATATGTCAGTGAAGATGAGGATAACAGTCCGAATAATGTAAATAATGTAAGTAACCTCTACTCCTGTTCAAACCATCGGAGCTGAGTGTGAACCGGGCGATAGGCAAATCTATGAACTCCTACTGAAGGAAAATAAATAGTAAGTAAAATTTCAGAGTTTAGGCGAAGACGTTAGAATTTGAAGTAGACATTATAAGTATCCAGAATCCTCAAAAGGAAACAAGGGATAAACCTCTACTCCTGTTCAAAAGACTGGGGAGAACTGTGAGCCAGACGATTGGAAAACTTGAATTCCATACTGTGGAGAAGGCAATGGAAAAATATCTTTCCACTATCTTTCCAAAGAATACCTGCCACTATTCACAGATAATAAAATAAAGGAATCTGTGCAGAGACATGATCGCCTACGTTCTGAATGAATATGGCTTTTTTTCTTTCTTTCTCCCCTAAAATGGACATAAAAATGAGAACAGCTTTTCAATGTGGACTGAATAAATGGTTCAGTTTGTCGTTTTTTAGAACATAGCCAAAATGCAAGAGACACCTGAAGAAGGCCAGGGTATAGCTGAAACATTGTGACTGTAAAAAGCAAGATCAGCATTCAAACTATTTTTTACTCAAGCAGACCATGTAATGTTGCTGCAATTCCAGATCTCCAACTACACTATCATCTAATACCTAGATAGGGAGAAGTAGATTCATGCCTTTCCTAAGGGTTTGAACTTAATTCAGTAATTCCATTTCTCACATGAGTAATAATTAGGGTATCTATGCTACCATAGTTCAAATATTTTTCTTCTTTGTACTGTGTCTCTTATTAATGCTGTGTCATCTGCATATATTATGCTGTGTCTACCAATAATAAATAGTGGTAGGAAATCAAGTTCTCTAATTATTGCCCATAAGTGTATAATAATGATGGATGTATGAGTAGTGTAATGGTGAATGAGCCAGAAAAAGAAATAGGTAAGCCGAGAGCATAAATGCCCTTGGAAATGGAATGAATCTATCCCTTTACCCCACTTAGCTATTGGTTAAATAGCCAGGCAAGCAGTATTCCCTAGCTCAGGGTTTCTCAACAGGGGTGAAATTCACCTCCAGGGGGTGAATTTTGGATTTTCAGGGGTGAATTGTGACCACAGTAAGTTTAGTGAGGGAGGATAGCAATTATAGAATTTGGCCTATCTGGCCTGTCCCCTTGAAGAGGAGGGGAATGACATTCTGACAAATGGTGTAAGGGGTGCACGAGGCAAACAAGGGTTGAGAACCCCTGGTCTCGCCAGTCTAGGACGATGGAAAATCTGAATTTAAAACTATCCAGAAGAGGGGATATATGTTATCTTGCCCTGGATACACCACTTCGGCTATGGCTGCAGTATATGTGATGCAGCTATGATCATCATGGTTTATAGAACATGATGTGATAATATTGATAATTCCTTATATCAGGAATTCAGATACAAATGAGTTATTATGAGTTGGGTTGGGACAGTGTCTCTTTGAATTTAAAAACTAATCAATCAAGGATAATGGATTTTACAAGCAAATGAAGAGTACCCACAGATTGGATGCTGGCAATGGCTTTCATTAATTAACAATGAAGTTTAACTAATGAACATTTCAAATTTTCATTGCAATTATGTTTAAATGTCTTTTGGAAGCACTAACCTGTGAACCAACAGCCAATAAACTTGTAGTTTGGCCTTGACTTGCAATCAACAAATTGTGTTCATAAATTGCCAAAGCATTTGCATGCTTCTTTATTGATGGTGTTCATTTATCTTGAAATGCATTATCTTAAACTTTGGCTTTCCGGTCTACTCCACCAATTCCCAATTAACTACAAAATAACTTTGAGTTTATTAATCAATTTTCGAAAAGTTAAGCAAAGTTTTGTATTTTGAGCAAATAGCACACTTCCCCACCCAACAAACTGATTCTTACTGAGTAATGTCAAACACTTTAAAAAGACAAATAAAATTAAAAAAATATAATAGCCTTGAAAGAAATTTGCTGATAAGCAAGGCAGTATTTGCAGATAAAGAAACCTGTTCAGTGAGAAATTTCACCGGAATTGGGAAAATATCAAGAAAGATTAACAAAAGAAACGAAATGAACCTAAACATCCACAGGGATAACTCTGCAAATATTTTGGCTTCTTTTCATTTATACAAAAATTTAGTTTATTCTAAAAAATCTAGATATTTAAGAAAAATCAATGTGTGCAATCTGAAAGCATTCTTATTGTGAAAAAGCAATTTTGATAACCTTTTTTTTAATTTCATATGACTTGTAAATATTGGGATATATCAAAAGTAATTTTTAATTTGAATATATATATATATATATATATATATATATATATATATATATATATATATATATATATATATATATATATATGGTATAAGATGACAACTGAAAAAAACGATCTTATTTTTTGCCAACGCATTTCGTCTTCTGACTTTTTCAACCCAAAAATAAAGTCAAAATGTTTTTGTTGTTATAGTTACATTACAAAATCCAAATTTAAAAAAGAGAGATGCCTTATACTAAGAGTTTTTTCTTTGTTTCCATGTCAACAATATAGTTAAATTCCCAGATCAATTCTATGGACAAGACAATTTGGTATAAGATGACAACTGGAAAAAAACGGCTTCTGACTTTTTCAAGTATAAAGGAAATTCACATTGACCAGAAAGAGGCTTACACAGAAGCGTCTCTCTTTTTGAATTTTGGATTTTGTAATGTAACTATAACAACAAAAACATTTCAATTTCATTTTTGCCTTGAAAAAGTTGGGAGACGAAATGCAAGATTTTTTTTCCAGTTGTCATCTTATACCAATTTGTCTTGTTCACAGAATTGATCTGGGAATTTAACTATATATATATATATATATATATATATATATATATATATATATATATATATATATATATATATATATATATATATTATAATTTTATCATATAGACAAAACCATTTTACTCACAACAAAGATGCAACTTGGTTTCAGTGCATTTTAACTGCACATCTACGGGTGAGGGTCGGAAATGGTTATGAACGATCCTGTTTGTAGGCAAGCCCGGATGTAAAACGTCACTTCCTTTTTCCATTTTTTGAGAAGAAAAATGTACTTACAAAATATACATAGAGTATCTAAGTGAAACGATAGTTGTTGTTGACAGCAGTTTGGTGTTGGGTGGGTCGGGTAGTTAATGTTGAATGGTGTGTGGACATTTTCTCGATGATAAACATCGGTCAAAGTTTAGGTACGTCAACTCACAAGCGTCCTAAGTTTGAGAAACTCTCACCCGTAGATGTGCATTTATATATTACTTTCGTTCTCATCGCATAGGATATATATATATATATATATATATATATATATATATATATATATATATATATATATATATATATATAAAAAATAATGACATTAACAACCAACAACTACAATGACAATAAACTAGATACAATTAGACTACCAACTCCTTAACACCTATTATTCTGTAATAGGATTATGTAGTAGTAACACCATATGGAAATATATACTTTCCTTTTCACTAAGAAAGTGACAAAGAAAACCTTCCCTCTCTCTATCTTCTCTAATACACATACTTCCTTTCCTTCTATTGTTCCTATCCTTGGTAACTGACAGAACCCAGACATAGCTTATGTGGGTCAGTGAATGTCATGAAAATTCAAGCAATGACAGCATGTCTCACCAAAATCAAACAGAAAACATGGATGTGTCAAACCAAATAAAAAGAAAAAAAAACATGTGTGCAGAAGAAGTTGGGAAATTGTTTCGACATAGCAGTTCAAGATGAAAGGGTTGGAGATTCATCGGCTGCGAGTTTGACCGGATGTACAACTTCAGAAGAAAAAGAAGAAAGAATGAATTCAACAAAGTAAGTACTGTCAACCAAAAACACAACGACCCCCGTATGAACTATTAAATCACAAAAGGACTAAGACGATAGTCACTCACTTTAACAACTGTAACCGCATGTAGTCAATAAAAATGGTTCTATAGACAGTAAATTTGGCCTTTATTTATGTATTCGCCCAACCTTCATCTATATATACCATAATTCAAAACAATTTATCCAATCTTAACAATATCGAAATAATTACGACCCCATCCAAAGCTATTATAGATATGATCAGAACCAAAAATATCCATAATAAATCTGAAGTAAATATATATAAAATAAACCTTCACAATTGCTCCTCACAATATATTGGGGAAACTTGCAAACATTTAAAAAGAACTTATCTAGGAAAACAAAAATGATCTTATATATCACAATTTATCAAATGCATTATCCACACATAGACACAAGTTCAACCATAACTTTGATTAATAGAATACCACATCTATTAAATGAAACAATAACTTCAGTATCTGTCCTCTGTGGGATCAGGTTGAAATCAAAGAACATCATTGGAAAATTTGTAAACTTAAGGAATCAGCACATATGCTAGGCCACAAAAATCTCCTGAGCCAACCAAACATAGAAATAAATACAATATGGGAACCAGTAATAAGGAGTGCCAGAGAAAAGCAATAATAACACTGAAAATTGCAATATGAGCTCTGAAAAAAACATGCAATGATAACAGCAAAAATTGCAATATGAGCACTGATAAAAATGGTTGCTGAAGACATTAAGATTATAAATCCTAGAAATTCATAAACAGACGTCCTTAAGGACACATGGTACAGTGGATAAATGTGTTGGCTAGATCCAGTGACAGGACCCAAAGAGATGTGAGTTCAATACCTGGTTAAAGCAGTGGAGAACTTGGAGAGGGGAATTAACAGGAGGTAACTGATAACTGACATCCATTAGACATGACACGTTGAACTAGAACAGTCTACCCCAGTGAGCGAAATAAAAGGTTCAGTTCAACATTACAATCACCGGAAGAATGCCGGAGCATACAACGGCTGAAATGTTGTGATAAATAGGGCAACAAAGATGAGGACAATAGTCTGAATAATGTAAATAGTGAAACAATAACTTATATATATATATATATTTTTTTAATCATTTCACTGCCCAAGCAATAAAGCAACTAAAATGCAGGGGATTACTGAATGTTAGAGAATATGAGAAAAAAACTCTTAAGAGGAGAAAACAATAAAAGAAAATTAAGAAGACAGTGGATAATGATTGACATTGCATTTAAATTTTTGTAGATCAAAGTTGACTAGGAATCAAGAAGCCTGAAGAGAGTTCAACAAGCGAGAAGTATGAGAGAAGAAACTGTTAGCATCAAACTTATGGTTACATCTAGACATTTCAACTGTAAAATGCTGTGACCTTGGCACCAATCAAGTACTGCGCTTAAATTCATAAAGTCTAGGTACCAGAGAGGAAAGTTCATCAGAACAACTACCGTGAAAGTTACTTCGACAGAAAGTTCTTGAGTGTGCCACTGTCAAATCTGCAGCCTGAATTTTTTTTCAAATATCTCCTTTCCTTTCTCAAGCCAATATTCATGACCATAAAAAAATTAAAATTAAAAGAAAATGATAAAATTAAAAACTTCTAATATTTAAAATAAATAAATATATAAATAATTTATAAAATAATAAATAATAACTACCTTAATAAAAAAGGTATATAAATATATATAAACAAAGTAGGAAAAAATTCAGTAACAACATTTCATTTATGAGGCATTAAATTACATGACTTAGCATCCTTCATAGTTTACCTTGACTTTCACAGCTAGCTTTAAGAATATTTGTGAGCATTCTTGAATTTAAAAATTTTGAAAGACTAACAATGTTTTTATATTTTTCTATAAAATCTTTCCCTTGATAAAGTTCATCAGAGGACAAAACTTATCAAAATTTGTCTTCATTCATATTAGTTTAACTTTTGTCTTTATTCATATTAACATCTGTCTATATTTCTGAGACAAGATATTATAACTATTTACACAATTTATATTGTTCGGACTGTTGTCCTCATCTTTATTGTCATATTCACAAACTTTCGGCAGTTGTATGCTCCAGCCTTCTTTAGGCGATGTTAGTTGGAATTCTGAAACAAACCCTTTATTTAGTCAAAAGGGATTGATTGTTCTAATTTCCACATACACTGCATTTTTTGGACATCTCAATTTCAGTGAATTCCCTTTGGTAAATCAGCTCTTCAAGTTGTTGTCCCCTCTGCTGTGACCAGTTATTGAACTCACAACTCTTTGAATTAAGTTACTCTTGGATCACAGAACCAATGCTTTTATCTGCTGAGCTATAAAGATGAGGACAACAGTTCAAACAATACAAATAGTTTAAATAGATACAATGCCTCATCTCAGAAATATAAACAGGGATTTTGAGTATTTAGTCAATGATTAGGTGTACAGTCTATCGGTTATATATTTAAAATTATTTGTTTCATTGTTTGGAAAATTAATTATTTTGAATGAAATTGCACCGTACAGATCTTTGGAAAAAGATGAAAAAATCAGGCATCTATTTCAAATAGATATCCACTAAAGATAATATTTGAATTAATAAAAACATCAGATTAAAAATAAAAAATTAATTAATTCTTTAGAAATTGATTTGTTTATGTTTATGGGTTCTATCTCCTTAATAATGTTTTTCTTTTTTCTCATATTCTTTCACACTCAGTAAACCCTTGTGTCTTAGTTGCTTTATTGCCTTCCTTGTGTTGAAATAATTAAAAATGAATAAACAAATATCTATATGGTCTTGTATAAGGGCTGAAAGGAAATCCACAGAGAATAATATAAATAAAATAATTTTTTTAAATTAATATAAATAAAATAATTTTTTATATAACAGTTTCTTCTCCCACACTTCTTGCTTGTGGAACTCTTTTCTGGCTTCTTGTTTTCCAGCCAGTTTTGATCTGCAAAAATTTAAATGCAATGTCATTTGTTATCTTCTGTCTCTTTCAAACCTGTTCTTTTATTGTCCTCTCTCCTTAATAATGATTTTTCTCAGATTCTTTCACACCTAGTAACCACTTGTGTCTTAATGGCTTTATCTCATTGCTTGGGGTGAAATGATCATTCATTTTGGAAATGTTAAAATTAACAAGTCATTTCAATAAGGAACCTTATTCTGACTTCTTGCTTTCCGCTCAACTTTGATCTTCAAAAACTTAAGTGCATCATCAGTTGTCATCTTCTGAATCCTTTTCTTTTATTGTCCTCTCTCCTTAATAATGATTTTTCTCAATTTCTCTTCTCAGATTTTACACTTTGAATAATCCACTTGCATCTTAGTGGCCTTATTGTCTTGCTTGGGGTGAAATGATCATTCATTTTAGAAGTGTTAAAATTAACAAGTCATGTCAATAAGGAACCTTATTCTGACTTCTTGCTTTCCGGTCAACTTTGATGTTCAGAAATATAAATACAGCATCAGTTGTCATCTTCTGAAGTCTTTTCTTTTATTGTCCTCTCCTCTTGATAATGATTTTTCTCAAATTCTTTCACTCTCAGTAACCCATTGTGTCTTAGTGGATTTATTGCCTTGCTTGGGGTGAAATGATTTCAAATGAAACAAAAGGCCCAAAACAGTGTCAGTGCAGATTTATGCCAAGTCGCTCTATGAGTGCTACTGTTACCATGTCCATGTAACCCAGTACTATCTGCCACATAGTCAAGTCATCTATAATTAAGCCATTCCAGCCACCCAGCACTAGGCTTTTTTGGGTGAGGAAGTTGACTAGACACCTAGCTGGATTAAAAACAAAACCTGTCAAAGGGCAGATGAACCTCTTTTTAGTACCCTTAGCCATCTAGCACAATGAGATAGACTGGGATCCATAGCTATGGATACAGTTACTGTGGTGATGACTTGACACCACTTGGCAGAGGGCTTTCTAGATTGAAGTCAACAGCCATTAAGATGGTTTCCTTGATGGAATCAATGACTATGTACCAAGGTAAGACTTCAAGTTAGAGGTTATTGGCTGTGATTTGACCTGGAGAGAGATGGGCTCCCCCATGTCTACTTGTCCAAGATATGCTATATATCAGTGATCCTCAAATATTTTTTTACCCATGGACCACTTTTACTCTTAATTTCTTTTGGTGAACACCCATAATCTTTCAATGAAAAAAAAGCTTATTTTATTTTTTACTAATAGATAAGTTTAGAAATTGTATTAATGAAGTAGTAAATGTATATGCTTTATTTTGAAGTAAAAATAATTTAATGAAAATATGCTATTTTTTGTGTGAACCTCAGTAATGTTACATGGAACCAAGGGTCCATATGTACCCCGGTTGAGAATTACTTCTATATTTGATTAAACACCAGTCTGACTTTAAAAAAGATATATGGAGGGAACAGGTTAAATGCAAAGCTATGCAGTAATTTTATGACCACACCCAATCATGGGACTGATGCTGATGACAAGATAACACATTGCCTTCATTACTTTCTTGTATAAAATAATGTCATCCATTTACACACTTAATTTCTCTTTGTTCAAAACTCATTCTTTGATATTCTTTGTTATGTAATATCAGTCCTCCTTTGTGACAGTGAATGCTGGACAATCTCCTCAAAGTTGAAGAATGAACTTGTAGCAACCTAAATGTATTTCTACAGATGGATGCTGAGAATACAAAGGACAGAACATTTGAGCAAACAACAAAGTTCTAGAGAAAATGGAAATGAAAAGGACATCAGGAAGAAACAGCTGAAATTTCTGGGACACATAATGAGGAAAGAAGGCTTGAAAAATTTGATACCCACAGGACAGATTGTAAGCAAATGCAACAGATAATACTGCATAATTGTAGGTAGGTTATGCATAATACTGCATAACCTACCTAGAGAGCTTGAGTAAAAGGATGGGTGAGCAAGGTTTGAGTAAACGGATGGGTGAGCAAGGTTTGAGTAAATGAATGGGTGAGCAAGGTTTGAGTAAACGGATGGGTGAGAAAGGTTTGAGTAAACGGATGGGTGAGAAAGGTTTGAGTAAATGGATGGGTGAGCAAGGTTTGAGTAAATGAATGGGTGAGCAAGGTTTGAGTAAACGGATGGGTGAGCAAGGTTTGAGTAAACGGATGGGTGAGCAAGGTTTGAGTAAACGGATGGGTGAGAAAGGTTTGAGTAACCAAATGGGTGAGAAAGGTTTGAGTAAACGGATGGGTGAGAAAGGTTTGAGTAAACGGATGGGTGAGAAAGGTTTGAGTAAACGGATGGGTGAGCAAGGTTTGAGTAAATGAATGGGTGAGCAAGGTTTGAGTAAACGGATGGGTGAGAAAGGTTTGAGTAAACGGATGGGTGAGCAAGGTTTGAGTAAACGGATGGGTGAGCAAGGTTTGAGTAAACGGATGGGTGAGCAAGGTTTGAGTAAACGGATGGGTGAGAAAGGTTTGAGTAAACGGATGGGTGAGAAAGGTTTGAGTAAACGGATGGGTGAGCAAGGTTTGAATAAACGGATAGGTGAGCAAGGTTTAGGTGAGATGATAAGAAGGCAAAAACTGCATGGGACAGGACATTGTGAAGAGCCATTATCACCTACATCCTGAATGGACCTGGCAGGGAAGAAGTAGAAAAAAAAGAAAATATTTGCTGAAGTAATCTGTCATCTCTCATTTTCTCACCCACACTCTCTTGTATATATAACTGTACCTGTGCTCTAAATGGTTGCACATAGCAGATGCAGTTTGACTGGCTTATTAGGTGAGTGTGTTAGCAATAACCATCAAAATATTAGTATTTTTTTTCTCACTTGTCTAACTAAATGGTTTGCTGTCCTGAATAAACTGAATAAATATCTTCCAAAAAATGTCTTTTACATTTTCAAGACTTGACTCAATTATAATCTTGCAAAGGTCGACTACAACTATTATTCATCCTAATCCAAAGACTGACACATAATGTCACAGATTCCGCATTGATTTTTAGCTTTAAAAAGTAACTTTCCGACACTTCTTAGCCAGAAATAGAAAACAGGAACTGATTTCTGAAAAGAAACAATCGGATGGAGTCTTAAGAATTTTTATTTTTATTCTTTAGATTTGTCCTAAATTTTAATGAAACCAAAATTCTTAGAAAAAATATGTTGACCATATTGCTCGGTATTTTCACTGCCATGTTTTATCAGAGAAAGTTTCTCCATCTTTGTGTTGCCTGTCTCTTTCCTGTTTCCTAACTGCAAGACTCCCTTTTGAAATGAATACTTTCTTGTACGCTTCCTCTATTTCCTTCATATCTCACTCATCTCCTGCAGTGTGTGGCTTTTCAAAAAGATCTCTGTCTGCATGACCTGACCACAATGTCTCTATTGCTTCCTGAGAGCCGCAACATTTCATGTGGTAAACTAAAATTGAAGAACAAAAATATACAAAAGGAGAGGTAATTATGAAAAGACAAGCATTGCAAGAGATAATCCTGAAGATTTTGTTAGAATATAAAACTATATGTAATCACACATGTCCGGGGAAGATTGTGTATGTATATATTATGACATATGGTAACTTTTGAAAGACTTTTTTATCCAACTTGATTCCTTAACACTATAAATATTATTTTGAATGGCAATCTCTCTCTCTCTCTCTCTCTCTCTCTCTCTCTCTCTCTATATATATATATATATATATATATACATATATATACATATATATATATATATATATATATATATATATATACACACACACAGATATATATATATATATATATATATAGTAAAGGGTTGGGAAAGGTATGAATCCTCTTCTTCTCCCTCCAGCTATGGGTAAAATAGCAGGACAGACTGGGTTCTATAGTCTTGGATGGCAACTGGTCTAGGAGAAGGACAACTCTGAATTCAAACCCCGAGTGGATCCCCGAAGGCAGATGGACAGCACTTTGTGCTACCTTCCGGCAACTGCTGTAGCCGTGCTGGTACCAAACTGTATTGGTTTATCCTCACCTTTGGACTCTGCTAGCTAGGCCGAGAGGGGGAACTAGACATCTGGGCAGCACCAGTTCTCCATACATCCCTCCCAAGCTTGTAATGCACCGTGCTACTCCATCGTCTCTCGAGACGAACAGATGTCGACGAAGATAGTAAAAGTAAAATAAAATCTGCCGTGGGTGAGTATGTAATCCAAGTAGGGCCTAGTAATATAAGAATATTAAAATTGAACAACAAAAGAGAACTCAAAGTATTTTATTTAGACTGAGCAATATGATAAACAATCAAGAAAAATATTTTTACCTCATGTAGGGAAGAGACTATATAAACTATATATATATATATATATATATATATATATATATATATATATATATATATTATTTATTTATTATAATTTTATCATATAGACAAAACCATTTTACTCACTACAAAGTGAGTTTTACATTTTACTCACTACCATTTTCGCACCTCACCCGTAGATGTGCAGTTGAAATGCACTGAAACCAAGTTGTATCTTTGTAGTGAGTAAAATGGTTTTGTCTATATGATAAAATTATATTAGGTTGGTGCAAAAATAATGTCGTTTTTTGACGTTCAACTTTATGTGAGAAAACGACATTATTTTTTGCACCAACCTAATAATAAATAAATAATTATCGCTCTACTATCTGTATCGAGCTCTTTTTTTAATTAATGCTGTGAACGTTGGAATTTATATATTACTTTCATACTCATCGCATCGGATATATATATATATATATATATATATATATGATTATATATATGTATGTATATAATTATATATATATATATATATATATTTAAGTGTTATTTTTTAAATTGATACTCATATTTAAGCACATAGTCTGTTTTTATTTATTTATTAAACAGTATATTTATTTACATTCTACTGGCCTGAATGCTGTATTTAATCCATTTCATATAATATATATATATATGTGTGTGTGTTTCTTGAATGCAATCATCAGGCCATACACACCTCAGTGTTGACATCAGTGCCTACACATCTTACACACACACACACACACACACACACACACACACACACACACACACACACACACACACACACACACACACAGAGAGACACACACACACATATATATATGTACTCTCAGGTTTTTATTTATGATTTAATGAATACACAGTCTGATAGATATAATATACACTGTTTAAAATTAAAATAAAACAAAAAGAATGGCAATGAACATTTAAAATACTGGTGTCTGCAGAACAGAACGTTTGAATTAATAAAAATATTGGATCAAAAGTGGGTCCTTAAATTCTTTAGAAATATATATATATATATATATATATATATATATATATATGTAATTGTGTATTTAAGCAACACATTCTCTTTTAGGTATGTGTGACTGAAAGATGGAAAGTACTTGGAAAATAAAATTGGCTTATTGAATTGTAATATAGGAAAAAATATTCATGAATCTGAAAGGATTATGGTCAAAATAAGCAGACATAATTTTTGTAATTTATTCAATCATATATATATATATATATATATATATATATATAAAAGTAAAGATTGAAGTGAACACTCAGAGGCAACAGACTGTTTCATGCTAAATGCAATCATCAGGCTTGATGATTAAATTTAGCATGAAACAGTCTGTTGCCTCTGAGTGTTCACTTCAGTGTTCACTTTGATAGTTATATTTACATATGCTCTATCTCTGATACTGAGCACTTTATCCCATAAATATGGCACACCGTAAAACTATATTTTATATCATACATATATATATATATATCGAGGACTTGCTTACATTTATTATGAACAATAATGAATAAGCATCTGATGTGACAAGAGCTATCACACTGGTATAGCCAAAAATAGTGGTTCCCATGTGCTATAGCAGCCGAGCATAGTGTGAAACAAGGAGTGGATTGAGGTTTCACCTGGTATTTCTAAGAGGGAATGAAAGTGTCCATGGTAGCCTGGAAACTAGAATTCATTGGTCACAATGGAAGAATTTAAGTTAGTTTCACAAAGGGCAAAGATATCAGGTAACCATTCCAAGATAAAATTTCCTACAGTGCAGAAGATGGAACAGATACCCTAAATATTGGAAAAAGGGAGGTTGAGGTGGGAGGTGGTTTTGTGATTTACTGGTTTAGTTGTATTTCTTTTTGTTATGTTTTCCATGAGATTCATTTTAAGGAGAGAAAAAAGACCACTGTAATTGTCACTATCTGTCGTCAATGGTAATACAAACCAGCCAGGTTAATGTGGAGAACAGAGCATAATGTAGCTTCAGGGTTGCCCACCGGAAAGACATGCAAGGACACCTACCCATGCCCAACATAGCACTACACATATCCTGATATTATGTGACTGTTGATCAGAGCAGCCTATCTAAGAGTTCCAGCTCCTAACAACCAGTCAGAAGTAGCAGCCAGCAAACTGCCAACCTGGTACCATCATAATGGAAAGTCACAGCCACTGGTTAGTCTGACCAGCAAAAAGTTAAGACAGTTAAATCATTGTGGCCCTAGTAAGAGAAAGAAAGAGAACCGGTAAACCATATCCTGAACAAGGAACAAGGAATGAACTTCTATTCCTGTTCAATAGGCATAGAAGGTGTGCAGGCTGAACGATAGGTGAGCCTATCTACTCCTATTAACCTGTAAAGAAAAGAAAAAAATATACAAAAGAATTCATATTAAGTAATGAATTGGTATAAGTTTAAGAAATATTTTTTTATTTTATTTTATTTTACTTATTAAACTTTGCTTGCTACTAAACTCTTATATGGCAGTGAATGCTTGACAATTTCCACACTGATAAAGTTGAGACTTGAAGTGCTTCAACTAAAGGAAGCTAAGATTACCATGTTTGTTTGCTTTTATAGATCCTACATATGATGTCTCAAGTATTATAAACAGATACTGAGTGTATATGTTGATTACTCTTCTTGACAAAAAGTCATCACTCTGATTTTGGATTGAACAGCAGCGAGTATATAACTGACTCAAAATGCATGCATCACTACTGAAGGCATTCCTGCAGATATAGCAGACAAAATGTGTATGCACTTTGACTTTATCTTTCCCTATAAACTTTCATGGAACTCTTCAGACCTGCTACTGACCCTCATACTTTGCCATAAAACTGAAATGTTATCATGTATGGCTGTCAATGTAGTCTGCTTGAGATTGCTTACTGTCATAAGATCTTAGAATACTAGAAAGTACTTCTTTGGATAAGGAAACCTACCACAGATATACATGCATCCTCAGGCTATCCTACTTTATAAGATTTTGTTTTCCAAGATTTCATGATCAACTTACTTTTCTTCAAATATCTTACAACCATTTCCCCAACTTCGACATCAGTACCAAGTTTTAAGATTGTTTTTAACAATAACATTAAAATTATTTCCCTTTGGACTTTTACTGAACTATTATGTAATATCGGTCCTTCTATATGTCAGTGAATGCTGGACAATCTCTTCACAGATGAAGAGAAACTTGCAGCAACAGAAATGTGGTTCTACAGAAGGATGCTGAGTAAATAAAATGGAAATGAAAAGGACACTTGTACACCAGGAAGAGGCAGTTGATATTTCTGAGGCATATAATGAGGAAAGAAGGCTTGGCAAATTTGATGACCACAGGACAGATTGAAAGCAAAAGAAACAGCAGATAACCTACCTAGAGAACTTGAGTAAATAGACGGGTGAGCAAAATTTAGGAGAGATGATAAAAATACAAAAGTTATAAAAACTGCAAGGAACAGGACATCGTGGAGAGCCATTATTACCTACATCCTGAATAGACATGGCATATAAGAAGTAGAAGAAAAAGAAAATAATTGCTGAAGTAATCTGTCATCTGTCATTTTCTCATCCTCCCTCTGTATATATTTAAATAATAATCTATATATATATATCTGTATATCTGTTTTATACAATCTTCAGTCCTTGATGGCCACAATAGCCTGAAGATTGTGTTCAAGCATGAAACAAACTGTTGTCACTCAGTGTTGACCTCAGTGTCCACTTTTATATATATATACTGGGTATAACAGCAAAATTGTCCAGTTGTTAGATTAAGATTTAACCATTGTATCCTAGAAATGATTAAAGATATCTTAATGGAATTCTCGGAGGTTTTTATAACACCATTTCTTTACTCCACCGTGCCTCCTCAAGTAATGTTCTTAATCTTCTCTTCAGATCGAGACTTTCATGTGGATTTCATACATGGCACTAAAACCCATTCAAAAATATCTAAACTTTCAGCTGTATACAACTGATTTCTAAGATCAATGATTAAAAATGGCTTTGAGTGATTGAAGCCTATCGATGTTGGTGAAAAGCAAACTTCTTTGATCATTCTGAACTAGCATCATAGAATCGCAAACAATGAACTGTACCAAATAAGAAAAGCCACATTGCTTGAGGACTTTCAACAGCAGAAAAAACTAAAATGCATAGCACATGGAACACACTGAGAAAATAATTACATAATCAAGATGTTGGCTTTTCAAAGTACTTCAAATAAAACATTAGGAAGAAAACCCCCATCAATACTGGAAAGAGTGATGACAGCTACTGAACTTGACAAACCTATTTCCTTGAAAAATTATTTTTTAGCAATTTTATAAATTTCAACTGGCAGTAATACAAGCTGTTTGGTCAAATGAATGCCAAAATGTTTCCTTATAAAGAAATGGCTAATATTTCTGTTACCATTACTTGTGCATAAGGCAGATAGGTGATACTGGAATATACTGAAATTTGGGTTAAAATATGACTAGGTAACTGATAACTGGTTTATATGAATCAACATCTAATATTAAGGATACATTCTAAGTAAAAAGGGGCTTTCATCATTTGAAATACAAGTTTTCTATCAGGACCCAAATATTGGCAACAGTAGAAAATATTTAAGTACTTTATTCAATAAGCATTTCAATGGCATTAAAATACTTTTTACTTTGTTTTATTTTAATTATTCCTCTGCTTCTTTGCGGCAACAAATAATGAGAAAAAGGTTAGAATAAATCAAAAAAAGTCTATTTAAATAAATGGCATATGTTATTTTGAGAATAATCTCTATTAAGTGTAAGCACTGCTGCAGATGTACTTATATGTCTTCATCAAACTTACATTGCCTGCTGTGGAAGCATATATATATTTTTTCAAGATGTATATCTTTACAAAATTTACATTGCCTGCTTTTGAAGTGTATATACATTTTTGAGATGTATATCTTTACAAAATTTACATTGCCTTTGTTGAAATATATATACTTTTTAAAGACATGTCTTTGCAAGACATTTGCCTGCTCTAGATTTGCATACAGGTTTTCAAAATATACTTATATATGACATCATATATTATGAAATGGACTAAGCCCAAAAGTTATTTTAATATATTTTCTGTTTATACGTTATTTTTATAGATACAAATATTTAAGTAAATGCTCTGTTTATAATAAACAGTATTAACAACATTTACTGTCTTGAATGTCTGAGAAATTACATAGAAAAAAAAAAACAGAGGACACAAATATAATAATATATAAATGGAAAATATGTTAAAATACTTATATATATTTGGGGCACTTCAACATGCTATAATGGTTAGCAAGTTTATCTTGCTAGATCAGTTATGACTGAATAGTGAGTTTGAACCTCACTAGATGCCCATACTTTCGGCCTTGTGTCACATCTAAGTTACACCTAGGAAATTACTGAACACTCCGAGTCTTGCTAGATCATTTGTGACTGAATAGTGAGTTCGATCCTCACTGGGTGCCCCATACTTTGGGCCTTGTACTGCATCTAAGCTACACTTAGCTAATCATGGAACACTTTGATGTAGTGCAATGGTTAGCAAGCTAGTCTCGCAAGATCATTTACAACTGAATAGTGAGATCGATCCTCACTGGGTGCCTCATACTTTTGGCCTTACGACACATCTAAGATACACTTAAGAAACCCACCATACTTATCAAATTTACAGATCTTGCATAACCTGCAACATTGTCAATATATATATATATATAAATTTTCAAGATTCCATGAGATGTTGGTCCCTAGAGTTTGTGTTATAAACTGACTAATGCTTAGTGCTATTTTCAAACCACTTTAGACAAATAGTAGTGTACAATACATCCTGCTTTCTGGCATATTTTTATTGTATTTAGTTGTAGTTGCTTTCTAGCTTAGTTTTTATTGCATAATATTGGTTCAAAATAAAAATGGAGGCCTGGAGAAAATGGTTGCCCATGAGAAATTATAGTCAACATCTTTATAGACTTTTATTTCCAGTAAATGGCAATTTCCTGTGAGTCAGTACAGTCAGGCAAAAAAAGCTATAACAATGCAGCAGTGAAAATCTTAGCCTCTCAGCCTATTCCAAATGAACTATTACAGTGCTGCAGTGGAAATGTTAATCTCGCAGCCTATTCTAAATGGGCCAGTACAGCCAGGCAACAATTCTATAACAATGCTGAAGTAAAAATGTTAATCTTTCAGCCTGTTCCAAATGGGCCAGTACAGCCAGGCAACAATGTCATTTACTATGTTGCAATCAAAATATTACTTTCTTAGCTTATTTCAAATGGGCCAATACAGCCAGGCAACAATTCTATAAGAATGCAGTAGTGAAAATGTTAATCTTTCAGCCTGTTCCAAATGGGCCAGTACAGCCAGGCAACAATGTCATTTACTATGTTGCAATCAAAATATTACTTTCTTAGCTTATTTCAAATGGGCCAATACAGCCAGGCAACAATTCTATAAGAATGCAGTAGTGAAAATGTTAATCTTTCAGCCTGTTCCAAATGGGCCAGTACAGCCAGGCAACAATGTCATTTACTGTGTTGCAATCAAAATATTACTTTCTTAGCCTATTCCAAATGGGTAAAAAAAATGCTATAACAATGCAGCAGTCGAATTGTTAAGGGCTGAAATAATTACACATTTCCCACCAGTAAGAAACATTATTGATTCAAACCAAAACAAAAAGTCAGGATTCTGAATGCTGATTTGCAAAACGGGCCCTCCCCTCTGTTGAAAGATTGATGTAATACAATCTTTCTATTCTTATTTTACTTTGCTTGACGATGTGCATTGTACTAAGTCATATTTACATTAGTGAATACTTAGAAAACAAACGCATTGAGATAATTATCAATGGACTGTATTAACTTTTGAGTATTATATAAAACTTGTCTTTTTTTTGACAAAAAAGACGAGCAACAAAAGACATCAAAGAATTTTTCTTCCAGAAGATTTTATCTGCTGTACTTTGGTCAGCTAATGTCAAGTTTTCTTGCTTTATTTCTTTTTACTTGAGTCACTTTTTGACTGACTTCTTTTCTGTTTTTTAATTCTGTTTTTTTTTTGTTTTTGTTTTGATTTCTGTTATTGCTTAGAAAGAGGTTACTGGATGCTGACTTTCACTGCTACAAAAAACGTTTCATCTTCCTGAAATAGAAAGATGTTTATTGATATTGAGCTGTAAGAATCTAGATGAAACAGTATGATAACAAACATCACCATTCATTCTTTGTGTTCACCATCACCATTCATTCTCTGTGTTCTCCCTACACTTATGAACGGTTTTACCATTTTGGATGACCATAAAATATTGTATTGTACCAGTTTTACTAGTGGGGAGGGCCTGATAGCTTTAATACTCATTAAGCTTATTTTAGTGCATCTTTCTTTTCTTTCTATGTGCCGTATCCTTTTAGGACGTAAGCAAACACGGCTCTCCACCTCCTCCCTCTATCCCTTGCAGCTCTCAACAAGTTCCTTCCCTCTGCCACCTCCCCCAGGTCACGTTCTGTCATATACTTGCTTAAGGCTGCTAGGTATGTCATATGTTGTTTTCCCTTGTCTCTCTTTCTCTCTATTTGACCTGTGAGTATCAGATTCTCCAGGCCCTCCTTCCTCATTATGTGTCCCAGGAACTTCAGCTGCCTCTTCCTGATGTTAAGTATAAGCCTCCTCCTTATTTGCATCCTCTCTAAGACCTCATCATTGCTCAAATGCTTGGTCCATGATATCCTTAGCATCCTTCTGTAGAACTACATCTCCATTGCCTTGAGTCTCTTCTTCATCTTTGAGGAAATAATCCAAAATTTGCTGCCGTAAAGAAGGACAGATGTCACATAACAGCTCAGTATTCTTGCATCCTTGGCCATCTCAATACGTCTACAGTTCTCAGTGTCACACTTACCATGCTCTGTCAGAACATTTCCCAGATATTTAAACTTCTGAGTCTGCTTGATTCTAATGTTCCTGACCTGCAAATCGAATTTTGGGCTCATCCTTTTGCTGATGACCATACATTCTGTCTTCTTATTGTTTATGCTTAGTCCTTTCTTCTCACTCTCTGTCACTATCTTCTGTAGGAGATTTTGTAATTTTTTTATTCATCTGCTATCAGTACTGTGTCATTTGCTTATATTATGTTGTTAAGGTTGTGGCCACAAATGCTAAATCCCAGAAGGGTTTCCAGCTCTCTCAGAATTGCCTCGCTATATCGGTTGAACAGGTCGGGTGAGAAGACACCTCTTTGCCTTACACCCCTTTCTATTTTTGTATTTTAACTGAACTCTATGCACATACATCCTGTTTGCTGTCAGTATAGGTTCTTGATTTTTCTGATATCATTCCCAAATATATCGAGGTTGTTGAGCAATTCCAGTAGATCCTCGTGGCGTACTTTGGCGAAGGCCTTTGCATAGTCTATGAAACATAGATACATGTTCTTTTGCATTTGTATTGCTCTTTCTGATAACATTCTGAGCATGAATATCACATTCCTTGTTCTGGTTTCATTAACAAACCAGCATTGTTCTCATCTCATCTCTGGGAATGCTTAATACAGTGGGGATGTATTTACACTATATTGTTCAGACTATTGTCACAACATTTCAGCTATTGTATGCTCCGGACAACCAAAATAATGGCACTTGGAATTAGAACACTCTACCCCTGTGCACTAAGTAAAGGATTTGGTTCAAAATGCCAAGAAATATTACTTGAACAAGGCTGGAGTGTACAACAGCTGAAACATTGTGAATATGGCAATAAAATGCAAATAGTGTAAATAGTTACAGTACATCTAAAAAATATAGACAGAGGATGAGTGGCTAGTGACTCGGCCTTCATATTTATTAAGCTTAGTTTAATTCAGCACAAGGTAAAATGGGAGGGAAACGGAGATTATGAAGATTGTGTTGAGCCAGTCTTCCAAGTGGTAAGGGCCTGCCTACCTTAATATTTATTAAGGCTAGGTTTGTAAAGCACAAGGCCGAATAAGTTGAGAACAGTGATTAGAAAGATTGTGTTGTCCAGTCTTACGAGTGGGGAGGGCCTCCCTGCCAGCTTTGATATTTATTCAGCATAGATTAGTACAGCATAAAGCTAAATAAACTGAGAATGGCAATTAGGAAGCTTAGATTAGTACATCATAATGCCAAATAGGACGAGAATGCTCATTAGGTAGCATAGTATATCATAGTGTAATGTCAACTGAGAGGGAAATAAAGGTTTGGAAGATTGTGTTGTGTCATTTTATCAAGTGGGGAGAGCCTGTCTGTGTTGATATTTATCAAGCTTTGTTTAGTACAACACAAAGCTAAATGGAAGGGAAACAGAGGTAAGGAAGATTGTGCTGAGCCAAGCTTCCAAGTGCAGAAGGCTTTCATATATTACAAAACTTTGATGAGGACAGCAAAAAAGCCAAGCTGAAAAAAATGGACGTGAGACAGATTGTATTGTGCTACCCTACCAAGTAGAGAGATCTTTCCTGCTGTGCTATTTACTGACCTTAAGGTCAAATTATGTATTTTAGGCAGATTTCATTTCACCAGTTTTATAAGTGAGGAAGGCCTGCTTGCTTTCATATTTACTAAGATTTGTTTATGTTTCTGAGATGAGGCAATATGTACACTATTTACATTGCTCGGATTATCATCCTCATCCTTGTTGCCATATTTATCCCATTTCGCCACATCATGAAGATGTCCAGGTTCTACTGGACCATGTGAACTCAATAAGACCTTCGATACTGTTCACAATGGATGTTCTAATATCTCGAACAGAGCATGGGTTCAAGACATCTGTATACCACAAACCAACATTCACCAGACAGTACCTCAATTTCAACTGCCACCATCCATACAGCAAAAAGAAAGGGATCTTCTGCTGCTTACAATACCGAGCAAAAGTTATAAGTGGCGACTCAGAAACATTAGATAAAGAATTGGTCAGTATAAGCAGTGCCCTAAAATGAAACAACTACCCTGGGTACATGGGAGCAACCCCAAAAAGAGGAGAACAACACTCAGAAAACAGTCTGCCTGCCTTATGTGAAGGGGTTATTGGAGAAAATACAAAGGATCTGTGGTCCATATAACATCAGGGGAACCTTCAAAAGCTGGACGACAATTTGCAGATATCTCTCCTGAGTAAGACCCCCCCATAGAGGAGAACATGACTAAAGACTGTGTGTACTCAATCCCGTGCATCTTCAGAAAGAAATATAAAGGGGTGACAGGCTGCCCTCTTAAGGTAAGGCTTCAAGAACACCAAAAAGCTGTAACACAAGAAGTGGAAAAATCAGGTGTGTCTGAACACATATGGAGAGAAAAGGGAGATCACTGCCCTCTGTGGGACCAAGTTGAGAACATCATTGGAAAATTTGGAAACTTAAGAAATCAGAACATGTGCTAGGCCACAAAAATCTCCTGAGCCGACCAAGCATAGAAATGAATACAATATGTGAACCAGTAATAAGGTATTGCCAGAGAAAAGCAATAATAACAATGAAAATTGCAAGATGAGCTCTGGTAAAAAACATGAAATCCTATCAGCAAAAATAGCAATATGAGCACTGGTAAAAAATGTTTGCTGAAGACATTAGGTTTATAATAACCAGAAATTCATAAACAGATGTTCTCAAGAACACATGGCACAGTTGATAAAGGGATTAGTTAGATCCAGTGACAGGACCAAAAGAGTGTGAGTTCAATACCTGGTTAAGGTGGTGGAGAACTTGGAAAGGACAATTAACAGGAGATAACTGATATCCATTAGACATGGCATGTGGAACTAGAACAGTCTACCCCAGAAAGCAAAATAAAGGGTTCAGTTCAACATTCCAACCACTTGAAGAAGGCCGGAGCATACAACAGCCAAAACATTATGATAAATATGGCAACAAAGATGAGGATGATAGTTCAAGCAATGTAAATAAATTACTAAGATTTATTTTGTACAGCACAAAGCCAAACAGGATGAGAAAAGTGATTAGGAAGATTGTGTTGTACCAATCTTCCAAGTGGGGATGAACTACCTTCCAGCCTTGACAATGGATATTTGAAATTGTACCTTTTTTATATTTATAATGTTTATTTTAGAACAGCAGAAGGTTAAATGGATAAATATTATGTTGTACGAGTCTTCCAAATTGAAAAACGTGTATTTGAAATCTTTAGTCAAATACTAACTTTTAACATCAGCTAGGAATGCACAACTACCTCAGTCATAAAACATTTAACTATTCATTCAATTTTTTTTCTTATTTACTAAGCTTTGCTTAATAACTGTAAAAGCCAAGTTGGAGGTGAAATATATTATTTTATGCCATTCTTCAAATTTGGGAGAGGTGGGTCGAGAAAATATTAACATTTTGAAATTTAGACTGAAACATCTGATACCAGAGGGAAATATATCTAATTCAAAAAACAGCTCACAAACTGTTTCTTTTTAACTCAATCTCTTAAGAAAAAGTATAGCAATATTCTAAATATAGCTTCCTGTTTTATGTGCTTATAGTTTTTTCTACATCTTTTTATTTATTTTCACTTTAACTTTCATTGAGATGCTTCAAATTTTAAGTTCACTGCAATTTATTTTGAGTGCTTTGCAACTGATTTTTGAGGTTCTGAGTGGATTCGTTTTGGCAGTTGGATCATTTAACCCGTGTGATAGATTGCATGCAAAACAGTTTATTCCTTATCTTATTGCTTTTTTTATAACAGGAAAATACAAAGTAAAAGTCTTCATTTAGAGAAATTCATACCATAGCCACAGTAAAGTAATTAAAGTTCAAATGTCAATGAATTTTTTTCAGAATTCACACAGCATCAGTTTGTATAAAAATATGTTTGTAATAAAAATTCTTGTTAAGAATCAATTAATGAGGCATGTACCGTGTTCAGTAAAAAAAAATTTAAAAAGTCAAAAAGATATGTAAAAGATTTTTTCAGTGATACAGTTCTTATATTTATTTATTTTTTATAGAGTCAGAGAAATGATGGATGCTATAAACATGTATGTATATCTCAAGGAAAAGCCATTTCCAGAATCAAACATGTGTAAAAGTTTTTCTTCTTTGAATTTTGTTTTCAGATTATATTATTCACCAGATCATATGATCAGTATCAGCTTCCATCTTGGATGGATCATTAGGATGAGTTTGTCAGTTATTACTGAAAAATAAATTATATACATCTCTATCTATAAAAGGCAGGATGTGTGTGTGTGTGTAACGAATGCATGGCCGCAATCTTTGACGGATTTGCACCAAAATTTACATGCACATGCTCCAAGTTAGTGGTAAGGCTAAGACTGACTTTGCATTTCCCAACTCCCATCGATAGTGGAAATAATCGATTTTGTCATGCTTCTACGGCAGTTTTCATGTAGTTTGCGGCCATTTTCTACTGGCCAGAGTGAGAGCCTATAGCTGGCTGCCATGAATAGGCAGGAAGATTCTATTGGTCAGCGTGAGAGCCAACAGCTGACGAATGTTAACTAGCATCAAAAAATCGATAGCTGCATTCGTCACAAGTGTGAAAAATTATAATCTGCATGGCACTTTACTCCAATTGGCTAATTTGCTTGCTTAAACTCAACGTTGATTCTTATTCCGCTGAACTGGGTTGGGTGTGAAAAAGTATTTATTGTTAACATTCTTTTTTCATTCAGTTTTTTCCAGTTACGAGTCCTTTTTTAAAGCTGATCGTTTTGTGTTCCTTTTGTTTAGTTCTTTTTTCGTAACAGATTTACTGTTTAGTGTAGAGCTTAGAAAAAATTTGCAGTGTGAGATAAGCAAGAAGTAAGGCATGTAGCAACATCAACACTGCAAAGGGTACTCCTTTAAAGGCAAGGAAGGGCAAAAATATTTTAAGTCAAGTGCTAGCGATTGCTGTATGAGTCATACGATTTTTGAATCAAGCACGGGCAACACCAGGCCATGCTGCTAGTATATCATAAAATTATAAGAATCTATATAAAATAATTCATGAGAAATATATATATATATATATATATATATATATATATTATAATTATTTTAAAAAAAATATGATTCCTTTGCTATGTAAGAGTTCTCATGTTTCAAAAACAAGAGCTTTAAACTTCAATATAATTATTAGAATTAAATTGAATTAAAGCATCAAGCTCCATTTCATCTTCAAGCAACATTTTAAGATGAGAGAAATAGAGGAAAAGAAGGAGAAAAAATTTCTCTCATCTCTGGGCTTTAAGATTATATCGTCTATTGTGTGTGTATGTCACCAAGAAATGTATACACTTTTCCGGTGTATCTTTGAACATTTGAAAATATGCATATTTTTCTCACTTAAACCGTCTTTCACCCACCCCCTCTTTAAAACTTCTCTCTGTTAAATCTTAATCCCCCTTCATCTTTAGACCTTCCTGTTCTTCTCTCGACTGTTACCCCTCTCTATAGATCTTATTTGCTCTAGCTTTCGTCCCACAATCTCATACATACACTCTCACTAAATTTTATTTTTATTTTTTTCCCAGAGTTGTTTTTTCTGTTTTCTTTTTGAATTTGTAGGTCTGATGAATTGGATTGTTTTCACGATTCCAATGGAATAAATTATGACCATTGAATATTAGTGTTTAAGTCTTTTTATTATATCCTTACTCTGTCCTAGACATTGAGTTCTACCTGGATTCTAGCCTCTTGGAATTATTTTTTTATACACATATGTATGTGTATGTATGTATATTTATTTATATATTTTAGATATATGATTGCATATGTATGTGTATATTTACCACTAATATTATCTATCTATCTATCTATCTATCTATCTATCTATCTATCTATCTATCTATCTATCTATATATATATATATATATATATATATATATATATATATATATATGTACAGGATGCAGCAGAAATACCTCCCTCATTTGAAACTGTCACTCATGTGTTGCTAAGGAATTTTAGTTTATCTTTATTATTTTCATGAAAAAGTATAGATGTATTTTCAACAAGAATTTTTCTAAATTGTGAATGTGGACAAGCACGTTGTAAATGTTTAGAGATGTTAGATGCATCATTCAAATGAAAACTCAACCACCAAGACAACGTGGTCATAGTATGGCCAACGTAAATATAGCTTACGGCAAGTGACAATGGAATCTTCATCTAGCTAATGTCTTACCATTTTTCTTTTCAGATGGCATCAGTTACAATCATGGCTTGGCCTGGTGCTGGTGAATTTATAATTGAAACACGGAGAGTTTTTCATGCTCATTCCATGTTATATTGGAATGATACTGTTCCAGAGAGAACATTGATACTGCTATAGGTTGAAAATTTCAGGGTTACAGGTTCAGCACTTAAAAGAAAAACCACCTGGAAGACCTCAAAGTGGTGGAAAACTTTAGAATTCCTCTACAACAGTGTATGGTGAATTGAGGCCATCATTGATAATGAAGAAGAAACTGAATAGACTCAATATATTACTGCTAGTCACAAATTCCATGGTGATACTCATCTAACTATTCATAACTCAATGGATTGTGCCCCAAGAAACATGTCTTTCCTTTCACCCAAACCACTTCATCTATATATATATATACATATTTGACGTTTTATTAAACCCCCTGATGATTTCTTGCACCTAA
Source organism: Acanthosepion esculentum (assembly GCA_964036315.1). Lineage (NCBI taxonomy): Eukaryota > Metazoa > Mollusca > Cephalopoda > Sepiida > Sepiidae > Acanthosepion > Acanthosepion esculentum. Next base: position 66,938,513 of record OZ038503.1, on the reverse strand, counting down.
GAATTAAAGGCACACAAGGATAAGAAACCAGAATTTTGAAAATATTTATAAAGTTCTGCGTTGCAAATCAAGCACTTTGACTATTTAATATATTTGCAGAATTTGTGTACATCTCTTCTTAAATTATATATACATATATATATATATATATATATATATATATATATATATATATATATATATATATATATATGTATGATAAACAACATCTGGCAGCAAGAATAAAATTCTTAAAAAGAATCATCACTCTGCTGGACTTGTTAGAGATATCATGTATCAAACAAATATACAGAAGATCACTGATCTAAAGCAAAAGATCGCTGATGCCCTTGCTGCAACTGATGGGGCTATGCCACAGTAAACAAGAAATCAAGTAGTGTCTTGAGGTGCTTAATTTAACTAATGTTGCCCATATAGAGGTGTATTAAATTTTGTCACAATTTCCACATATTTGTCTGTTCATTTGTTTTTGTAATAAATGTTTTCAATTGTTAAGCAACTTAATGGACACCCAGTATATATATTGTATCTCCAATGAAAAAAAAAAATTTACGTTGGCCATACTACGACCACGTTGTCTTGGTGGTTGAGTTTTCATTTGAATGATGCATCTAACATCTCTAAACATTTACAACATGCTTGTCCACATTCACAATTTAGAAAAATTCTTGTTGTAAATACATCTATACTTTTTCATGAAAATAATAAACATAAACTAAAAATCCCTGAAGCCATCTATATTAAAAATTGAAACCAAACCTTAACAAAATTAATTATAAATACTGCACAAATATTCTAAAATGTTTACAATAGATAGTCTAAAATATAAAGGTCTATATTAATAGTTTCTCATAGTATTTTCTTCTTTTTTAAAAAGAACTCTTCACACATTATAATTAGTTACCTCCTCTTTTCCCATGTTTCAGCAATTAATCCCTTCATCAGAAAAAATTAATTTATTTCAACAAAATTAATATCAGAAAGGCAAAAAATGATATATGTTAATCATATGAATGGAAGATTTATACTGAAAATTTTTACTGTATCAGTTCAGAAATTAGACTAATTAAAAATATCAAAATAGAATGTCAAAACATGTCAAAATACAAGTTTTTCAAATTGTCTTATATATTTACTATTCATTTGAATTTATTCACATTCAGCATCCTGAAGGAAAAAGAATGAGAAAGAGAAAGATGAGAAGAAGATCATAGAGAAAAGAAGAAGAAGAAGAAGAAGAAGAAGAAGAAGAAGAAGAAGAAGATGAAGATGAAGAAGAAGAAGAAGAAGAAGAAGAAGCTCAAATACTGAAATTACTTAATCCATTAGCCATAAGCTTACCCTGAGCCAATGTAGATTAAGGAGAAATAGCTCAAATTTGAGGAGACATTATGTAACAGTCAGTTTATTTCATTATTATTATTATTACCGAATATATAATAAAATACTTCATGAAGAGAATCTCTAGCCTCGTAGCTGGGAAATTAGTTTTGAAAAAGAAATGCAACATTCTATATTTAAGTGATTAAATTTTAGTGGAACCAAATTTTTGGACTATATATATATATATATATATATATATATATATATATATATATATATATATATATATATATATATTGCACAACTCTTCGGCAGAATTGAGTCACTGTCAGTCACTGTGTGTTTATCTTAATCTAAAAATAAACATGCTAAAATTCACCTTCATTCCTGGCGTGTGCCAACAGCTTAGTGGTAGAAGTTCCGACTGACGCAAATTCAGTCGGGTTTTGATCCTAGCTAGAGGCAACCGGACATCTGATGAGCTGTGAAACAGTGAAACAGTCTGTCTGTGGATGACAAAAATATATATATATATATATATATATATATATATATATATAAATAAAAGGTTCAAACACTAATATTCCATGGTTATAATTTATTATATTGGTATTGTAATCACAATCCAAATCATCAGATAGGTCTGATTACGATTCCAATGCAATAAATTATAACCATGGAATATTAGTGTTTGAGCCTTTTATAGTATATTCTTACTGTATCCTGGACATTGAGTTCTACTTGGATTCTATCCTCTTGGGAATTTATGTATATATATATATATATATATATATATATATATATATATATATATATATATATATTGAGCACTAATATTATCAAGCTATATATATATATATATATATATATATATATGTATATATATATATATATATACAAGGGAGTGATGAAAGGTTCTCTGTCCAAGAATCTGAGAGAAATCATTAGTCAGTTCAAGAACTTTTATATAAAGTCAGTTCATATCTATCTATCTATCTATCTATCTATCTATGTCAGTCTCTTTATTATCTACCTATCTATATATTACCCTTTCTTCATATCTATCTATATAGTATGGGCTACACAAAGGTCCCTCAAATTAAGTTTCTTGTCCTTTTCCACTGCCTTACGTTTGTGCGACCACATGACCACATCAAAGTTAAAGTCATGGAAACATCAAAATATAACTTTTTTATAATGTATATATATATATAAAAGCATATACTCAAAGTAAGCCAATTTAAAATCTAAAAGACACCAGTGGCTCTAATATATATATATATATATATATATATATATATATATATATATATATATGCATACATATATATATATGTATATCAAACAAACAAACAGGTAGACAGACATTTTCAGGTGTCTGGTTGTTAGATCTGTTCATTTAATTTAGATCCCACTTATCCTCAAAAATCACAACCCATTTTCCTTACACACAGTTTTGTCTTTCATTCTGATCTGAAGAAACCAAAAGCAACAGATGTACAGTGAAATGCATCATTTACAGCTTTCCAATTTTGTTTTGGATACTATTTTACATCATCCAAATCTATATTCTGATAGATAATTCTATCTATCTATCTATCTATCCTAGTTCTGTTCATTATCTATCTATCTATCTATCTATCTATCTATCTATCTATCCCAGTTCTGTTCATTATCTATCTATCTATCTATCTATCTATGATAGTCTGTTTATATCTGGCATGTACACATATCTTTTTACTTATCTACCTATCTCAGTGTAGTATCATGACAGAATGGGCATTGCAGATTATTGAATGCTTAATATGGTTAACCTGGCCACTCCCTGCTACTGAACCAATCATTCTTAATCTGTTCACATCTGCTAATCTACAAGGTAACCAAAAATGACCTTACTGTTTTTTGATTAATTATACAAAAAAAAGGTATGCAGAAAATTAACACATCAGATTAATTCCCATTGATATCCTGAAACTTTTGCCAATATGTCTCCAGAAGTGAAATACTGTGGTGCTAAAAATCAGGTGTCTTGGATGCCAAGAAGTCTGTGAGTGCCTGCCTGATTTCCCACAAAGGTGGTTGTCCATGGAACAGAGAAGGTGGTATTCTGTTGGCACAAAGTTTCAGGGAGTAAGATGGATGGCACAGTCTCTCAGCTATGTAACTGTATGGTAACACTGGTCACCCAAGCCACATGAGGCCTGGTATTGTTATGGAGGAAGAGTACACCTTGTGATTAACTAATGCTGGCTCTTTCTGGTTCAGTGCCTGTTGCACTTGCTCTAACTGCTGCAACTACAGGTCTGCAGAGATGATTTGGCCCATTGGTAGTAGTTCGTAGTGCACTGATTGTTGACTAGCCCACCAGATACTGATATATCATCTTGTGTGAGTGTAGAGGTGGTCTTATGGTGTGAGGCACAGTGTCTCATTGTGATAACTAGTGTCTGGTATGCTTGGGAGTGTCATACAGGACTTACTTTTTGTCACTGATGAGCACTCAGTCAAATATGTGTACATTGCAATGAGAAACAGACAGCTGCTTGTTGGCTTCAGACTTGTACACCTCCCCTATGCAGTGCAGTTGTAGTTTTGTTTCATCAGAAACCTGGAAGCTTTCAGCAAGCTCACCTGCAGGTTTGGTGGTGGCTGCCTTCAGGGACTCATCATCCAGGACCTGTAGCTGACCACTGCGGGGTTAATCACAAAGGGACAGATCTCCTGTCCTGAACTTCTGGAATCAATGTCTGGTGGTGCATTCACTCACAGCATTATCTCTCAAAGACTTGACATATTTGGAAACAATGTAGCCGTGGACAAGCCCACCTTAAAGTTATAAATCAAACAACCACAAATGAGCTGCTCTAATACTGCTATGTTTCCTCACTTCTGCTTGAGCTATCAGTTATGTGACTGTGCAATGCACCTGAATTGGTCAAGAGCAATGCCTGGGCCCAAATCCCCACTATTTCTCAGCACTTGATGCACTCAATTGCATATCAGTAATAACTTCTTCCTGTATGATGTAAAAAATAGCAAGGCCTTTTTTGGTTACCTTATATTTCAAATTGTACAGTTCTGTAGGGAGAACGTCTTGCGTGCTTATGTGTAGCAGTCAATAATCCCCTATGCATTTATATTATCGCAAATGTAAGAAAATAATGAGCAAGAGAACAATAATATTCAAGACAAGAATGTTTGCATAACAATAAATAGAAATTTTTATATAACAAAAAGTACAAACATTTGTTGAAAAAGTTGTTTAAAACATTGAAATGCCTTTGTATGTTTGGATTTGAGTTTTAGTAATGTTCTGATGAGACAGAACTTGAGTTATAGAATAACGTGTGTGAACATGAGATAGTATAATACAGTATAATGTGGTCTATGTTAAAATTAAACAGCTTGATGTTTATGAAAATTGTATGTGAATGAAGTGGACTTACTTCATGTTTTAACCGGGTTGTCTTTCTTTGATATTTGTTGACTTTTAGTTAGCTTGTGTTGAAAGAACGATGCAAAAACTGTTTTAGTGTTAAAAAATGCTAAAGTGTTTAGTATTAAAAAATGCTAAAAGTTTGTTTTCTTGCACTTCTTGCTTGTGGACTCTCTTCCAGTTCTAGGTTTTCCAACCAATTTTAATCTTCAAAAATTTAAATGCCATGTCAATCACTATCTACCACCTGATTACTCTTCTTTTGTTCTCACTCCTTAGTAATGTTTCTGCTTTTAATTCTTGCACACCAATGTGCTAAAACGATGCAAAACTGTTTTAGTGTTAAAAGATTTCTTCTGAAATGAAGAATATTGACATGTGCAGTATAGCTCCAGTTTGGAACTTTCCACCTCACAGTCCATTTCTGAATTTTATGTCGTTAATATAAACAAATATATAAATGTATTTTTGCTCGGGTCAAATATAGAGCCAGTACATCTGGATGTAATAATTGATATTTTTCAGCCAATCAGAATGCATTGTCGTATTATTAAATTTGGAGCCTGTGATTTGGGGTTTTTATAAATTATATAGGATCTTGATCCTATAGCTCTGTCTGTCAGTCTCAGTCTCTTAATATCCATCAATTTATCTATTTTATTCATTTCATGTCTCTCTTTGTCCCTTTCTCAATCTGTTCATATCTATCTATTTCAACTTGTTCATATCTATCTATCTATCTTATCTATCTGAATCTCTTCCCTAGCTATCTATTTTAACCTGTTCTTATCTATCAAGCAATCACAATCTCTTCATTATCTATCTATATATCTATCTATTATCTATCTACCTGTTTCAACCTATTCTTATTTATCTTTTGTATCAAGCTATTACAATCTCTTCATTATCTATCACAGTCTGTTCCTATCTATCTATCTATCTATCTATCTCAACCTATTCTTATCTATCTTATGTATCACAACCTCTTCATTATCTATTTCAACTTATTCTTATATATCTCATATATATATATAATTAGCTTCAGTATTTGTTTTTCGTTTGAATGATTTACGTTATATATATATATGTATATATATATATATATATATATATAGACATTTTTGATATGTTTAACGTTCTTTATATAGATACAAGTATTTAAGCAAATGCTCTGTTTATAATAAACAGTATTAAATAACATTTACTGGCCTGAATGTCCGAGAGATTTTCATAGAAAATTTTCGTTCTCTGTTTATTATAAACAGAGCATTTGCTTAAATACTTGTATCTATAAAAAGAACGTTAAACATATCAAAAATGTCTATAATAAATTGTCGGACTATGTCCAATTCAAAAATATATATATATATATATATATATATATATCTTCATCATCTATATATATATATCTTCATCATCTATCTCAATTTCTTCATTTTCTATCTATTTCAACCTGTTCTTATAAATCTATCTTGTCTATCGTTCTTACCTATCTATTTCATCTATCACAATCTCTCCATTATCTATCTATTTATCTATCTATCTATCTATGTTCATATCCTTTTGTCTATGTACTTCTCTATCTCAGGTTATGCATATTTAAACTTCTTCATATCTATCTACCTGATAAATAGAGAGATGGATAAAAACGCCCCCCCCTATTCCAAATATTTACAACAAGAAGAAAAGGACATATCAGCAGCAGCTGCTTCCGTATTTTCGAAAAATGTCCATGGCTGAGTAAAAGGAATAAAGCAAAATAAATTCCCACAATGAGTGGAAAAAGAAAGGAGACAACCATGCATTCTTCAGCATCTTTCTCTTTGGATCCTGTTAAAATCTAGGAGAAATGTAATTCTCTTCATGACATGTTTCACAAAAGGAGTGCAAAGCAATGTTACAACACTCTCTCCATTGTTCTGTAGATGAAATATGAACGCATATAGATATACCTACACACACACGCATATATATGTGTAAAAATTTTAGATATAAATAAAATATATCTATCATAAACAATATAAGTAAAAGAAAATACAAGAGGAAAACATTTTTGCCGATGCCTTTTGTTCCTTGTGGAACTTTATCAAGGTAACAGTTTAAATTTATATATATATATATATATATTTTTTCTTGAGTTCACCCCAAGCAAGATAGTAAAGTTACTAAGACACAAGGGGTTACTGGGTGTGCAAGAATTAAAAGCAGAAACATTACTAAGGAGTCAGAACAAAAGAAGAGTAATCAGGTGGTAGATAGTGATTGACATGGCATTTAAATTTTTGAAGATTAAAATTGGTTGGAAAACATAGAACAGGAAGAGAGTCCACAAGCAAGAAAACAAACTTTTAGCATAGCTGTAACATGGTCAAAAATATTGTTACGTTTTAAAACTTTAAAATGGGGAATGCTGCAAAATATTATAAAATCCTCATGCATGAAAGAAAAGTAAACTACCTTCTTCTTTTATCTGCCATCTCCCTTCAGGACGTAGGCGGTCATGGCTCTCCACCTCCTCCTGTCCCTTGTAGCTGTCAATAAGTTTTGTCTTTTTTTTTTCTCCAAAGCCCTCTTCTGTCATCCACTTGCTTAAGTCTGTTAAGTATGTTACACATTGGTTTACCTTGTCCATCTTTCCCTCTCTCCATCTTGTGAGTATCAGATTTTCCAAGCACTCCTTTCTCATTATGTTCCCCAGAAATTTCAGCTGCCTCTCCCTGATGTTAAGTATGTTTCCTCTTTATTTGCATCCTCTCTAAAACTTCATCATTGCTCACGTGTTCAGTCCCTGGTATCCTTAGCACCCTTCTGTAGAACAATACCTCTGTTGCCTCGAGTCTCTTCTTCATGTTAGAGGAGACTGTTTAACATTTGCTAACATAAAGATGTGCAAGAATTAAAAACAGAAACATTACTAAGGAGCAAGTACAAAAGAAGAAGAACCAGGAGGACAGTAGATAGAGATTGATATTGCATTTAAATTTTTGAAGGTTGCAGTTAGTTGAAAAGCATAGAACTAGAAGAGAGTTCCACAAGCAAGAAGTGCAAGAAAAGAAACTATTAGCATAGGTGTAACATAGTGAAAAAATACTGTTTTAAAATTTTTAATTAGAGAATGCTCTAAAATATCTAATCATAATGCTTAAAAGAAATGTAAACTATGGTAGATGCGAAATGACATAAGTTTTTGGTTTGTTAAAAAGTGACTTAATGCTGTTACTGTAATTGTTATTGTTTTATTATAAGTAATTTTTTTTTTAGTCTATTTTGATTATTTATCTAATAAAGTTTATTAAACTGTTTTGCTTATTTTTTATTTTTAAATTGTTATGGTCATACATAAGTCTATTTTTCAAATATCTTCATTCTTAAAAGAAATGCTTTTTTCTCAAGTAAACATACTTATGCATGACCATAAAAATTTAAAAACAGAGTCACTTATAGTCCTCCATAGCTTACCTTTCCATAACCAGTTACTTTTTAGAAAATGTTGGAGCATTCATCAATTCAAAATTTGAAAACAATATTTTTTTCTCCATGTTACTTCTGTGTATAAAAAAAAATACCATATAAAAATTTCTGTAGTTGCCCTAATAAAATTCGTCAGAGAAGGTAATGTGTTGGCCTAAAATGTTTTTCTCTTTTCTTTTACTTTTAGAGTTATGACTTTTTTGTAACCGTATATTTCTATGTCATACATCTTTTTTGTTGAAAAGTAAGGAAAAAGCATTAATCAAGAAGGCTCCAAAAAAGCTACTAATATACGATTTTGAAAATTTTATGTTGGATTGATATTTTTTAGAAAGAAAATGGATTAAACTATTCTTCATTATTTTTTAACAAAAGTTCATCAAATCACGGTACAAGAAATCAAAGGAAACGAACAAAACACTGAAAGTAAAATGGAAAATAATAAATAGAACTAGAACTTGTAACACATAGGACGACCCCTGCCCTTTATGCCTACATGAAAAACTGCACATCATTAGGTTTCTAAATAGTGAAAAGTTATTAAACCATAGACATGAGTTAACGGTTTTCTGTCGACATCAAATGATTTTCGCATTAAATAATTAATAAATAGATTTAAACAAATAAAGTCCATAGTTTAAAAGCCTTAAAAGCTCAGCCCAATAATTATTGAGAAAACCCTTTGTTAAAGTATAAAAAAAAGAAGCCATGTAAATAAACAAATAAATAAACAGATCAAATAGATAATAATGAAACACAACCTTCTCGTCACTCAACGACCCGCGGCAATGCCATAAACAATTGCTGTCTGACCAGCCTAACCTACGATCACTCTTGAAATAGACTCCCCATTGTAACTTGACACACATTTTTCGAAGGGGACTGGTCTGTAGATAAAAATTAAGTCTTAGCTCTTTGAACCACCTAACCATAATGGCCGACACTAGCCGTTTCCATAGCAACTAATGTTCCAATGAGACCGCACTTATAAACACACGCTAACCAAAAGATAGCTTATTCCCAAATTCTCGCTTGACAAGGAAGCGGGTCCAGGTACCTTAACTCTACATAACTTCAAAAATTATGTTAGGGGTCTCGGTTCTCGCTTTTGAAAGATGAGAACTCTTATGTAGCGAAGGAATCATATTTTTAAAAACAAAATATATTATAATATAAGCTCTACTTCTGTATGGAGCACTGTCTTTTTGAAAATAAAGCTAAATACTAAGGAACACCGGATTATCTACCTAACGTGTTCTTTCCTATTTTTCTGCACACCTGCATACATATATATATATATATATATATATATATATATATATTCATTTGTATGGATATGACTTTGTGACCTGGGTTTCATGCTTTTGCGATCATCAGACAAACTGGTATATTTGTTTTTAAATTGGATCTATTTATGCTTGTTTGACTATGTTTGGTGGTGGATAGGGGAATTTCGTTCTGTGCTTGTTCGGGATACCACTCTAATACACATAGGCACACATATCTACAAGTGTATGCATTTTAGTTCACACAAACACACCCATATAAATAATGAAGCCAGGCGTAGATGCAAATCCATGTGCTCGGGCATACATACATATGCAATTTTAACTCTATATTGGTGTCAGAACTGTGGATTTTTATGTGTAGTGATGTTCCTTTCAACAAGGAGCAGGTAGGGGTGTTCTTAATGCTTTTCACATCTACTGCCTGCGTCATCAAACAAACTTACACTTCTTCACGCACACATACACATTTGTAGATGTTCACATACACTAGTATTGGTCTGGGTCTTTGTACTAAGTACTGCACATACAAAATAATATATATATATTAATGTAAGTTATTATCTATATTTCTTTATATAAACATTAAATAGCTCTGTTACTTAACATTGAGTACTGTTTTTATGACACTATAGATTATTTATATGTATTTGTATACGATCGCCCGCTCATATACCTACCTATATTTACCCATTCGATTATATATATATATATATATATATATATATATATATATATATATATATATATATATATATGTATAATATAATGTAAATCTATTTAAACTCGGTGGATGAAAAAACCTGGATAGCACATTTTTCAAACAAATTGGCCTCTGAGGAAAACATTTGGGGAAAAAAAGAAAGCACCAGAAACCTTTGAACAGGGCGAAAGAATTAGTCCAATACCTTAAATTTCAGGTACAAACAAAAAAAAAAGCACCGAGTGATAAGTTAAAACGCTAAATAGAGTAAAGGTAAAATAAATAAATACTAACGAGCCAGGTACTACCATCCTAGGTTTCACCACATAGGATCATCAGGGGGTGATATATATATATATATATATATATATATATATATATATATATATATATATATATATATATATATATATATATATACACACACATTTTCTATAGGACAATGCCCAACCTAAAGGGTTGGTGCGGTGATACTTCATTATATTAGAGAGGGGAAAAAAAAACAAAAAAAACAAAATCACTTCAGTTCATTGTTCTTGGTCTGAAGAGTGAAGAGAGAGACAGAGAAACGTATCACCTGTTAGTAAAATAAACTTCCCAGGATTACTTCAAGTTTTTGATGTACTGACTAGTTAAATGAACCAATATTTATGTTGCCAAAAAAAGTAGTCCATCCAGGGTTCATCCACTGAAAAGAAAACTTATCTTCCCCGAGTACCATTTTATTGTTATATTTGGTCCAACCACAAACAAGCTATAAGGTTACACACTATATATATATATATATATATATATATATATATATATATATATATATATATATATATATATATATATATATACACACACATATATATATGGGGGTTAATTAAAAGACAAAATCGAAAAAATCTGTATGGCATGTTTTATTCTTTGAAAGCAATTCCCCATTTATCAATGATTTGATTAGGGCCATATATATGTAAGAGAAGGGAATGAAATACAACAAATTTCAGTTATAATTATATATCAAGAGAAACACTGAGGTTCAGGGACAGTCATATTCATTAATAAAATCAGAAACAGATGTGGTAGGAAATTGAAAGATGTCAGTTGGGTTGTGCACCTCGACACATAAGTCATCAGAAATTTTAAATTTAAGTTAAAAAAAATAATGTCAGATTATAAATAAAACCTGATATAAAACCGTTTTGTAACTCAATGGACACTCATTGCCACTTTTGTGATGCCAACGAATACTCGTTGTCACTTTCGTAATGCTCATTGTAGTAGAGACTTTGTAATCGCAGATACAATTATAGTACACCGTTGAACAATACTGGTGTCAGACGCCTTCGAATAGCAGTCATGCTAATAATATTTGCTTGATAATACTCACTCAAATAGTAATCCGTAGAGTGAAATAGTATAGAGAATAGAATAGAGAATAGCGGTCCATCTAGTATAGAGGATAGACTAGAAATAGTGATCTGAATAGTAGTAGAGGATAGAATAGAAATGCAAAATTCAGACGTCAATTTAAAAATATTTTTCCTCGACTTTACTTCTGTGTATAAATAAAAAATACAAAATAAATTTTCCACATTTACTGTCATAAAGTTCCTCAAGTGTATCTGAATTTTTTCACACACACACGCACACACATACACAGACACACACACGTATATATATATATATGTATGTATAACTATATGACTGGAAAACAGGAAATCAAAATGCCTACAATTGAAAGAAGAGAGAAAAGGTAAAAAAAAAAGGAGTCAGTGTAAACTGAAAAGAACAAATAACCACAACATTCTACATGTACACACATATGCGCAGACAGGTGCATGGGTGTGTGTGTGCACAATTACACAAACACACAGGCATGCACATACACTACGAAAAAAATGAAAAAGTGCATAAAATAAGAAAAGTTTGAGAAGTATAAACAGTCAAATGTTGATACCCCTGAAGAGTGGATGGAGTGATTTCCAGAGTGTCCATGTTCAAAACTCTGGAGTTGGATCAATCATCTAAGTGACAACCCTTTTACTCATATTAAATATATATATATATATATATATATATATATATATATATATATATATATATATCACATTACCTCACATTACCATCTTTCTATAGATCCATTATTCATGAATCTAACTTACATCAATCTTTAACAGAAAATAATGAAAATACACAAATGCTTTTGAAAACCACGCATGATAAATGCTTTACTGATAAATTCAACCAAAACATGATTATCACAATATCTTGATGCATTTCACCGACCCACACACGGATGATGACAAAAGACATTCTCCAGATACACATGCACATACATAAGAATATAAAAATCCAACCAAATACAAAAATATTGCAACATTTCACTACGTTTCACTGACATATCCAAGGGTTTCCTATATAAACATTCGTCACACACGCAATTATACATTTACATGAATTAACGTTACCATCCAACATAGACGTAGACTAACAAACATTTCTTTACATACACACTTATACACTATTGCACACTTTAATGTATAAAATGTTTCTCACACATATTTATATAGTATCTATTGCGTTAATATATATGACATGTATTTGACCAATAAGAACTAGCCAAAAAACATAGCATACCAGTACACTGTGTCTCTTTGCTTTTTCATTTCTATCTTGAGTTTTGATAAAGCTTTAATAAAAGGGAAACAGGTTAGATTAAGATATGTTTCCTACTTGTTATTTATTATATTTTATCATATATATAGATATATATATATATATGATAAAATAAAATAAATAACAAGTATATTATTTTATGATATATTTGCTGACAACCCGTTTAGGTGAAACTGTGGTAGGGTTGTCTGGCTCTCTAGGTCTAACTAGGTCTGCTCTACTCACTGTATTGAGCACTTTCTTTATTTTTTTTCCGTACTCGTATCGGGGTTTTTTTCTTTGGGACTTGGACTTGCATGCTGGACGATTATTTTCGGCTGACATACATGTTCTTGGTTCATTCTTTTTTATACCTTTTTTTCCCTTTGGTATTAGTTTGATTATGTTTTCGATCAAGTATTTCGTCTTATACTTATAAGACTTCTACTACTAATAATATATATATATATATATATATATATATATATATATATATGTGTGTGTGTGTGTGTGTGTGTGTGTGTGTGTGTATATATATACAAAGGGTGACACAGGTTCAAACCGTGCCAGAGACCACATTTCCGTTAAGTTTTCTCAAGTGCACAGTCCAGTAGACATAATACACACTGTTTAAAATTTTTAAAAACACCCAAAAACATGGCTATTTCAAACATGGCTATTTACTAAAAATAACATTTGCAGTAATAGAAATTTCAGATTAAAAATAAATCTTTAGAAATAACATACGCACACATATATATAGATATATGATTGCATATGTATATTTACCACTAATATTATCAATCTATATATATATATATATTTTGTCATGCACAGACAGACTGATTCGCTGTTTCACAGCTCATCAGTGTGGCTAGACGTCCGGTTGCCTCTAGCTAGGATCGAAACCCGACTGAATTTGCGTCAGTCCGATCTTCTCCCACTAAGCCATCAGTTTACGGTACGGGATGAAGATGAATTTTAGCGTGTTTATTTTTAGATTCGGATAAACACACAGTGACTGAGAGTGACTCAATTCTGTCGAATATATATATATATATACACACACACACACACACACACACACACACACACACACACATACACACACACACACACACACACACACACACACACACACACACACTGAATATGGGCAAATGGCTGAGTGGTTAGAACATTCACATTCTGACCATAAGACACAGGTTCGAATCTCACCATGGTTGATTTGTCAGGAAGGATAATTCCTGATGTCATCAGACTGGAGGTGGTCGATCCCAGTGTGCATCACTTTTGGAAAGTGCTTGAAAACCATACCACAGGTTGACCCAAGCCTTGTGAGTGAAAATGGGTAGACAGAACCCTTGGGTGCCATCGATAGCTGTGCTAACACAAAGTTATAAGTCATTGTGGCCAAGGGCTTGAATTGTGTCTCAATAGGGAATGACTAGCTACCCTAGTAGACGAGTATCCTCGAATACAGTGTCCAGCTATATATATACGTACACAATGAAATGGACTAAGTCCGACAATTATTTAATATACTTTCTGTTCATACATTATTTTAATTGATACCATCTATTTAATTAAATTCTATGTTTTTTAATTAAAATTACTCAGATAGTCACATTTTAAATGGTGTCAATTTTTTGAAAATACCCTGTACATATATATTTTTTTCTTTACGTATATATATATATATATTAAAATTAACTTGCAAATATTTAGATACTGGTCCTGACAGAGGACCAGTTAGCAACACTTTGAGCTTAAGTAGTGTACACAGATCCTAAATTAATCCAAGCAGTGGGTTAGTGAGCAAGTCTTTCAGTCTGGACAGAATACACAGAAACTACACTGATCCAGCCAGATGGCCAGTCAGCAATTCTTTAAGCCAAGATAGTGAGCACAGATACTACATTGATCCATGAAGTGTGCCAGTGAGCAATTATTTGAGATTAGATATGTGCACAGATACTACAGTGATCAAGGTTGAGGGCCAGTGATCAATTCTTTGGGGCAGGGTAGAGTGCACAGATACTACACTAATGCAGACAGACAGTCAATGAGGAATTCTTTGAGTTTAGACAGAATACACAGAAACTGCACTGATCCAGGCAGATGGCCAGTGAGTGATTCTTTAAGCTTAGGTAAAGTGCACAGATACTACACTGATCCAAGCAGTGAGCCAGTCAGCAATTCTTTAAGCCTAAGTAATGTGTACAGTTGATACAATGATCCAATGAACAATTCTTTGGGCCTAGATAGAGAGCAAAGATATTACACTGATCCAGGCAGAGGTCAATAAGCAATTATTTACGTCCAGGTAAAGTCTACTGCTCCTGTTTATTTACAAGTAATGTTTAAATGTACAGGGAGGTGCAAAATAGATATATACAGTATTCAAGGATACACATACTAGGGTGGCTAGCCAATCCCTATTGCAGACGCTTGCTCGGGCGCATTTGTGTTTATTCAACACCCACAGAGCCCACCTGTGGTTTATACTGCAACTATGCTAAGCAGACCTTACTTACATTTTCTGGGAAAGAGCATGTTATCTAGCATGATGATCAATTTGAACAAGGCCAGTATGCTCAAGCCCTCAGTCACGATGACTTGTGGATTTGTGCTAACACAGCTATCAATGGCATCCAATGGTTCTGTCTACCCAATTTCAACCACAAGGATTGGTTCTACCCGTGGTATAGTTTTCAGGCACTTTTCAAAGGTGCCGCACACTGGGATCGACCTGTCCAGTCTGATAACACCAGGAATTCTCCTTCCTGACAAATCGACCATGGTGAGATTTGAACCTGGGTCTCATGGTCAGAAGGCAAATGTTCTAACCACTTGGCCACATTATACAGAATTAGGTATACAGTATATTATAATGATTACCTACTTTTATGCAATGTTTTCATGTATTGACTGTATACCTACTTTTTCAGCTACCTGTATATATTTAAAATTCTCCAGAAATAAAAATATTCATAATAGTTGGGAATTAATACAATATGATGACATTTTTGCCAGCCTTGGTATACTAGTATACAAATAAATTCCGGTACCTGACTGACTGTAAATCTCTATAGATTTTATCTACCTTTTATTCCAGCCGTAAATGTACACCTTGTATCTTCGTATCGTGACTTTCATCTTTTACAGACAAACTGTCTTCTGTTCTCTGCAAGATATGCAACAAATAATATCTAGTCTCCCCACAGATATAGTTTTTCCCAGTGGGATAGAAGATAAGGGCCATTGTGTATGGGTTCTCCTCTGTTCGGTGCTTTTTCAGTGACAATCTTTGTATTTCCACTTCATCAGGGAGACAAGCTGATGGGGCTTTATTTCCCGTTCTTTCCCATCTTAGTTCGTGCTTCTCAATATCTGTAATGCATGAGTTGTTGCCAGGTTACCTCCTAGTTACATACCAATACTTATATGTTCAATATTCATCTTTATACCAGTCTGGGCTTATATAGAGTAGAACAAGTAAACGAGTTTTTTTCTGTGAGAACCTTCCTTTCTAACAGGGTGAAATAGATTCTTGATTACAAGGCGGATATTTCTGTAACAAGTTTTGCGAGATCCATTTCTCTGAAATAAATAAACAAATTAAAATTTTGCAAAGATATAAAAGACCAAAGACAAATATGAATGTTTCGAATTTGGAAATGAGGAAATGAAAAGTAAAAAAAGACATTGTTTTTTTGTTTTGAAATAGATTGCATTTTATAAAATTGTGAAAGATATTTTCGAAATGAGCTCAACAAGAAATGCATCTTTTGAAATTCATTCCAAATGTAAAAGAGAGATTGGTTGCTTTTTGTGAGGAATATAATGAGAAATTGCTAAATTAATCTTGTTAAACTATCTATCTAGCTAGCTAGCTATCTATGTCAGTCTCTTCATTATCTATCTATCTATCTATCTATCTATCTATCTATCTATCTATCTGTCTGTCACTTTCAGTTGCTTCATTAGCTATATATCTATCTATCATTTTCAATCTCTTCATTATCTATCTATCTATCTATCTATCTATCTATCTATCTGTCTGTCTGTCTGTCTCTTTCAGTTGCTTCATTAGCTATATATCTATCTATCATTTTCTATCTCTTCATTATCTATCTATCTATCTTTCAGTTGCTTCATTAGCTATCTATCATTTTCAGTCTCTTCATTATCTATCTATCTATAAATCTATCTATCTGTCTGTCTGTCTGTCTGTCTGTCTGTCTCTTTTAGTTGCTTCATTAGCTATATATCTATCTATCATTTTCAAGCTCTTCATTATCTATCTATCTATCTATCTATCTATCTATCTATCTATCTATCTATCTATCTCTTTCAGTTGCTTCATTAGGTATCTGTCTATTATTTTTAATCTCTTCATTAACTATCTATCTGTCTATCTCTTTCACTCTCTTCTAGTTCCATGAGGCATGGCATATGGATCTAGAATAATCTACCCCAGAGGACAAAATAAAGGGTTCAGTTCAAAATTCCAATCACCTGAAATAAGTGGAAAGTTGTGAATATGGCAATGAAAATGAAGGTAGCAGTCCAAATAATGTAAATAATGTAAGTATAACATAATACCTCATCTCAGATATATAGACAGATACTATCTATAGATCTATCTCAGTCCCTACATTATCTCTACATTATCTCTTCATTATCTATAATATTTCAGTCTCTTCATTGTCTATCTATCTATTTATCTCTCTATCTCTTTCAGTCGTTCGTTAACTATCTATTTATCTTGACCCCCATTATCTATGTAACTCTCTCTATATCGCTTTCACTCTCTTTATTAACTATCGTATTTCAGTCCCTTCATTATCTATCTATCTATCTATCTATCTATCTATCTATCTATCTATCTATCTATCTATCTATAGGCCTCTTTATTCTCAATTTATCAATCTATGTATCACACTTTCTTCATTATCTATCACAATCTCTTCATTATCTATTTCCATCTGTATCTATCGCAATCTTTTCATATCTATCTATCTATCTATCTATCTATCTATCTATCTATCTATCTATCTATCTATCTCTTCATTGCCTGTCTGTCTATCTATCTATCTATCTATCTAGGCCTCTTAATTATCTATTTATCTAGCTCTCTATATGTCACTTTCACACTCTTCATTATCTATCGCAATATCTTCATATCTATCTGTCTATATGTCTATCTATTGCAATCTCTTTATATTTATCTATCAGTCTATTTATCTCTTTCAATCTCTTCATTATCTATTTTTGCTTCTATCTATCTATCTATCTATCTATCTATCTATCTATCTATCTATCTATCTATCACAATGTCTTCCTATCTTCTTATGTATCTATTTATCTCTTTCATTTCCTTCATTATCTATCACAATCTCTTCATATCTATCTATCTATCTATCTATCTATCTATCTATCTATCTATCTATCTATCTATCTATCTATCTTGGCCTCTTCATTATCTATCTCTTTCAGTCGATTCGTTAACTATCTATCTTTCTATCTATATATCTGCCTATCTATGTGTATATCGCTTTCACTTTCTGTATCTGTCTATTTCAGTGTCTTCATTATCTACCTATCTATCAGTATTTTTATCTCTTTCAGTCACTTTGTTATCTATCTATCTATCTATCTATCTATCTATAGGCCTCTTTATTCTCGATTTATCAATCTATGTATCACTTACACTTTCTTCATTATCTATCACAATCTCTTCATTATCTATCTATTTCCATCTGTATCTATATATCTCTCTAGCTGTCTATCGCAATCTTTTCATATCTATCTATCTATCTATCTATCTATCTATCTATCTATCTATATATCTATCTATCTATCTCTTCATTGTCTGTCTATCTATCTAGCTATCTATCTATCTATCAGCAGCAGAAGCCATTATATATTAACTGCCAGATAAAGTCTTTTCCTAACTTCTTAGATGACAGTTGTGACTATGCTATTTTATGTTATTACTACTTTCAAAATCTTATTGCCTATTTTAGAATATATACAAACTTCATTTCAATATTAAAAATGCTAAAATGATTAAATTTATTCATCATACTGGAGTGGTTAAATTTAATCAATTGCTAGCACTGTTTCTAACAAAGTTTGTTCACTGCGTTGTGCCAGGCAATGTTTCTTGGCACATTTATAAATCTACCATTCATCCGTACATTGAATATTTCTGCCATACCTTGTCTGGTACTCCTGCTCTATATCTCAATATTCTTGACAGAATCTGAAAACGGTCTGTAATGTTATTGGTCCTAACCTAATATCTTAACCACCACAGTTCTGTCTTTTCTATAAATATTTCATGGTAATTCTTATGACCCCCACTTCTTGCTACCTTTACTTCATGTATTTAGCATACCACTAGATTGGCAAATAGGTCTGATCATTTTACTGTTGAAAGAGATAGATGTGACTGTATATTCTATTCTAATAGATTCTTTTCTCGCACTTCTCACCTGTGGAACTCTCTTCCAATTTCTTGCTTTCCTGCCACCTACAATCTTTAAAAATTTAAATCCAACATCAACCGCCGTCTTCTGTCTTCCTGAATCCTATTCTTTTATTGTCCTTTATCCACAATCAAGTTTTCTTATTCTCTTTTACTCCCAGTAACCCTTTGCTCATTTAGTTCAGCAGTAAAATGGTGAGACCTAGTTGCCAATCTTGTAGCATACTTCAGTTCATGGTATTCCCAGTGTATGTAGAACCATATTTCTGTTGCCTCAAGTCTCTTCTTCATCTTTGAGGAATTTGTCCAGCATTCACTGTCAAGGACCGATATTACATAGCATCCCAGTACTCTTGACTTTGTTTCTAATGAAATTTTCCTGTTTCTTAATATTTTGCTCAGCTTTTAGAAAGCATCTTCCCTGTTCTAATGTGTCTTTGGATTTCAGTGTCGCATTTTCCGTCTTCTGTTAAAACACATCCTAAATATTTTTGTATTGCTTGATTTTGATGACTTCAATTCAGAGTTCGTGTCTTTGGTTTTTCATTTTGTGGACAACCGTACATTATGTTTTCTTACAATTGATGCTTAGTCCTTTCTTCTATCTTTCCTATACTACCTTCTGTAAGAATGCCTGTAGTTTAGTTTTCGTTGTCTATCATCTGTGTATACTATATTGTTATGAACATGGCTGCCAATAATGAATCCTGGTAGGACATCAAATTTTCTCATTGTAAAGACTGAATAAGTCTGGTGGGAAAACTTATCCGTGTCTTATATCCCTTTTTCTGTTTTCGCATATTTACTGAATTTATTTTCAGTATTTACAGACTCTGAATTTATTTTCTATTCACATACAGGCAGCAGTAGGATATTTTAATAGCAAGCAAAACATATGTTGCATCAAGACAAGAGGAAGTCATTTTGAGAAATCCTTCTCATAGCAAATGATTTTTCTTTGTCAAGAGGTTATTACTATTATTGCCTGAATGATTCACAGCATTTATTAGAGAAATATATTATTGAATCTGATTTTATAATCAATTCCAACTGCTCTTTTATGAAGAGATCATTATGGATATGTTAGATAATAAAATCAATCAAAATCCAATTTATCTTAGATTTAATTTCACGAATGTAAGATTGGATAAATTAGAAATATGTCACAACAAAACTTTAAGAAGTTATTTTATAATATAAAATGCAATGTATTTATTGATCATGCAAACTAATCTCCCTGGTTTTTTTTTATTTTAATAAAGAGCTTTTCTGTTGTTGTTGTAAAAGAAGGTATTACTTGATGCTGATAAGAAAATTTGCCTCTTGTTGTCATAAGATTATTGACAAAATTCAATGTAGTGTCTGTAATGTAATCGATCTTGACCTGGTATTTCAATTCAGTCACTTTCTCAATGATATGTCTTTTCTGCAAATATTTTCATGGCGACTGTTCTGATGACATTTTTTCCCTAGTGCCTCGACTACATGTATTTAAGTGTGCTACTAGATTGGCAACTAGGTCTCATTGTTTTACTGTTGAACTAGATAGATGCAACTTTTGTTCTAACAGTTTCTTTTCTCGCACTTCTCACCTGTGGAACCCCCTTCAAATTTGCTTTGTATTTTTTGCCTTTCTATTTCTTTCTGTTTTTTTCTGTTTTTTCTGTTTTTCCTGTTTTTTTCTGTCATTCGATTTAATATCCAGCCATCAAGGCAACAGACATTTTCTTTCTTTTCATTTTCTTTCTTTTCGTTTTCTTTCTTTTCGTTTTCTTTCTTTTCGTTTTCTTTAGCCTTTTTGTCTTTTTTTACATATACTTTCATAGCAATTGTTCTGATGAGCATTCCTCCTTGGTGTCTCGATTGCATGAATTTAAGCATGCTACTAGATTGGAAATTAGGTCTCACTGTTTTACTGTTGAACTAGCTAGATGCAACCATGTGTTCTATTCTAAAAGTTACTTTTCTCCCATTTCTCAATGCATAACTATTGCTGCAAGCCTCTTCTTCATCTGTGAGAAGAGAGTCCAGCATCCATTGCCATATAGGAGAACTGATGTTGCATAACTATCCAGTATTTTTATCTTTGTTTCTAACAAAATCTTCCAGTCTCTTAATCTGTCAGTTATGTGCCATGAGGGATACACGATTAGGTGATCATGTATCAAAAGATACATGACTGACGAGGCAGATTTTTTTTCCCGAAGTAGGTTGCCATTTCTTTCTGCGGTAGACCAGTTGCCATCCAAGGCTATAGAACCCGGTATGTCCTGCTATTTATCCATAGCTGGGGGGAGAAGAAGAGGATTAATATCTTTCCCAAGGGGTATTAGCACAAGTCAATGTAATGGCTTTGACTGGAATTTGAACTCGGCTCTCCGATTCCTGTAGCCAAGCCGCTATCTATTACTCCACCATTCCTATCTTAATACTTTGCTTAACATTTGGATGTCATCTTTCGCTATTCTAATGAGTACTTCAATTTTGAATCCATATACAGGCAGAAGTAGAATATTTTAATATCAAACAAAATATCAACTGTTTCAAGACGAGTCGGAAATCATTTCTAGAAAGCCTTCTCGTGGTAAATGATTTCTCTTAGTCAAAAGGTTATCACTTTTATTACCTGAATAATTCTCAGCATTTAATAGTGAAATATATTATTGAATCTGATTTTATAATCAGTTCCAGAATTTTACAGTCATGTCCTGACTGACTGTTCCATTATGAAGATAACATAACAGATGCATTAGATGATAACGTCAATCAATTTATCTTAGGTTTAATTTCATATGCCTCGGCATATGGACCAGTTCAATATAGGAGAAAATGAAACCATTTAATTGTGTTTGCAAAGAAAGAATTTATATATATCTTGCCAAAATTTACTCATAAGTTAGAAAACCAACAACATTCATAATAAGCATTGCAGCAGTCTGATATTTCATATTACTATAAATTTCTAATAGGCTGCACCAGAGATAGTTTCACCCAACATCGTAAATTGCTACAAAACTGAAATATCAGCATGAAAACTCAAGTCATGTTATTAAATAACCATGTCAGATTGATATTTTCATATAGATGCCATGCATGGTGCTTTGAACGAGTGAAGACTGAGGGCCTTGTCGAAGATTATCCTTCATTGAACATTCAAAACTGGAACTACAGAATCACAAACAAAGAACAGAAACTACAACATTTGAGGACGTTGGTTAGATTCAGTGACTAGACCCAAAGAGTTATGAGTTCAATACCAGGCCACAGCAGTGGTGAACCAAAACATGGAGAGTTGAGTTGAAGGGAAATAACTGAAACACCTGGAAGAGGCATGGAACGTGGAACTAGAACAATTTACTCCGGTAGACAAAATAAAGGGTTTGGTTCGAAATTCCAATCACCTGAAGAAGGCCGGAGCGTACAACGGCCGAAAGGTTGTGAATATGACAATGAAGATGATGATAGCAGTCCGAATAATGTAAATAAAAAATGAAAGACCCTGTACTAAATCAAATGGCAATCCAGGTTCACTCACTATACTCCATAATTACTTCAGTCAGTCAGTTATGTACCATGCGTGATATACGCTTAGGTGAACATGACTGACGAGGCAGATTTTTTTCCCGAAGTAGGTTGCCATTTCTTTCTGCGGTAGACCAGTTGCCATCCAAGGCTATAGAACCCCGTCTGTCCTGCTATTTACCCATAGCTGGGGGGAAGAAAATGAGGATTCATACCTTTCCTAAGGGTATTAACACGTAAGTGAATGTAATGGATTCCACTGTAATTAAAACTCGGCTCTACGATATCCTCAATCCGAGCCGCTATGCATTACTCCACCGAACCACTTCCCGTCTTCAATATAAACCGAGGAAAAAAGGGCTTCGATGCCAGTTCTCTCTATCCTTTTGTCGGAATGCTGGAAAGACTGAGCCACTCCTTAGTGTTCATTCGTTTTTAATGTAAAAAACAACATTATGCGCCAACCTCCACACCTTATTTTCGACAGTAGGTGGTACTTCCTATATTATACAGCATTTTTACGCTATTCTTGAACATTATGATCCATTTCTATAGTATCCGTTACAACATGCAGTATTTTCGACTATGTCGTATTCTCTACTTCATATGGTATTTTTACACGCTTCTTGAATACAAAAATCAATTTCTATACTGTCTACTACAATATATTTTTAATCATTACATCCCAAATTAGGCAGTAAAGCCACTAAGACACAAGGGGTTACTGGGTGTGAAAGAATAATAATAAAAAAAAGAGAAACATTATTAAGAAACGACAACAATAAAAGAAGAGGAATCAAATAGCGATAAATTTTTGGAGATCCATGTTTGCTGGGAGAGAGTTTCTGGCTGTTTTCTAAGATGTAGTTCGTACGTGAACAAAATACCCGCCGCGCCACACGTTCATTTCATGAGTTTTTCTCTTGACTTTCGTATTCTTGCACGTAAGCATAAAAATTACTCTTTTGTTTCCTTTTTTTTTACCTGGACTCACATTGAGTCCGCACAATTGGTACGGAAAAAATAATACTAGGAGACACTTTTTTTTTCACATAAATCACACAAGCATCCTGTTACTAGTTCCACAAAAGATAAGCTTTTGGCAAAGTACTTACGGTTACATCTAGCCACTTCAATAGAGTCTGTCCTACTATTTACCCATAGTTGTGGGGGGGAGAATAGTTGGATTCATGCCTTTCTGAAGGGTATTAGTACGGATTTGAATGTAATGAACTCGACTGTAATTCGAACTCGGCTCTCCCAATTCGATCCGCTACTCCATCGCTCCCACTAAAAAATGAAATAATTCATAATAATTATATCACGTTTTAAAGGTTCTGACTTCAAAGTATGAAGTTCAAACCTATTTTTTGTGTGGGTCTCTAGCATTTTAACCGCCGATATTATATTTTTAGTAAGATAACTTGAGCTTTCCATTTAATCAGTGAACAAATTTAGGTTGTCATTTGCTTTATATTTTTAAAAATCGTGAAACTGTCTCTAATTTGGGTGATTGTTTACTGGAATCAGAAAGCGCACCGGGAGAGCGAAATATGTCTTTCAAAAGCTAAGCAGAGTATTAAGAAACACTTGATCAAAATTAACCCGATCAAAAATTAACAAACAGAAAGATTTCGTTAGAAACAAAGACAAAAGTGAATAGTGAACGCTTTAAAATCTCCACACTGATGAAGAGGAGGCTGGATGCAACAGAAATGTGGTTCTACAGAAGGATGCTGAGTATACCATGGACCGAACATGAGAGCAATGACGAAGGTTTAGAGAAAATGGAAACAAAAAGGAAACATATACTTAACATCAGGAGGAGACAGTTGAAATATATAGGGTACATAATGAGGAAAGAGGGCTTGGAAAATTTGATACTTACAGGACAAACCAGAGGAACAGATGAAAACCACGCATCACCTACTTAGCGATGGCGGAACAAGGTTTACGGGAAATAACAAAAGGGCAAAATTTATTAAGAATAACGAAAGTCATCAAATTTGGGAAAGCCAACGTCCTGAAGGTTAACGGCATGTAAAGAATAGAAGAAATAAACTAAATTTGTTCGAGGGATTTAGCTGACAGGAATCGATCTTTAATCTGACTCCTAGGGCACAATTTATCCAGTTAACGACTGTGGGGGTTGCGTACATTCATAGCATTTGAACCTATTCGGCACAATTACAAAGTGCACAGATGTCACTCGATGCAAGTCAGGAACGAATTTTTTTTTTTTTTTTAAGATTTTCACCCCAAGCAAGGCTGGAAGCCACTAGCACTCAAGGGGTTACAGAGGATTTGGAGCAATAGCAGATAGGAGTGGTAAAGGAGAGGATGTGGAGAAAGATAGTCGATCGATCAAGGCAAGGGGGTTACAGAAGATTTGGAGCGAGAGCAGATAGGAATGAAAGGGGGAAAGGATGTGGAGAAGGGAAGTGGATAGATCAAGGCAACTGGAGATGTCGATTGACGTTACACTTAAATAGTTGGAGATTGTATTTGTCAGGGAAACAGGAATAAGGAAGGGAGTTCCACAGGCGAGATGTGCGAGACATGAAGCTATTGGAGTAGAAGAGACATCTACATCTAACAGTTTCAATGGTGAATGGGTGGGAACGGGATGCTGGCCTCGTAGGACGTTTAAATTCATGGGGCCTAGGAACCAGCGAAAGCAGCTCATCGGAGCAATTACCGTGAAAGTATTTGTAAAAAAGACAGAGCGAGGCAACGGCGCGTCGTTGAGAGAGCGACTGCAGACGAGATGACAGATCAGGGCCAATTACATTGCTTATCCGTCTCTGGATCATATCAAGAACCCTGAGGCAAACAGCAGGGGCTCCAGTCCATATATGGCAGCAAACCTCCATGCAAGGGCGAATGGATGATTTATAGATTTGCAGGATCGATTCCGGGGAGAAAAATTTCCTGGCTCGGCACAGGGAACCAACTTTCCTTGCGGTGGATGAAGCAATTGACTCGATGTATTTGTTCCATCTCAGGTCAGCGGACAACGTGAGACCGAGCAGCCGCAGAGAGGAGCTCTCGAGAAGTTGGTCTTCAGACATTCTAATGGGATGCAGGGATGGATCCCTGTGGTAGTTAATAGAGAGCAGTTTTGTTTTAGAGGCGTTAAAGTTAACCAACCAATTCTTGCCCCAGTTCACAACTGATTGTAGGTCCTTTTTGAGACGAACTGAGGTTAACTTTGTCAGCATCACTAGATTTGTTTTTGAGGCAGGAGTAAATTGTGGTGTCATCCGCGTAGATGCCGACTTGGGAATCTGCAAGAAAATTAAGGTCGGCAAACACCAACTAATTGCACATACAACAATCTTACCAGTACGGTCGGATTATAGAATGGTTGTTTTAAAATAATTAATAACTTGTTACTGAAAACTCTCAACTCAGATCCGATTGCAACATGAACTCGATTAATTATTAACGTGAAATGAAACACTGGTTGAAATGATTCGGTGAACGAAGGTCACGCACAATATCCACTAATTAAGAATGCATACAGGAAATTCAACGTCAAAGCCGCTGACAGGTGTATGAGGATAGTGAATAAATGATGTCAACATTTGTTGAGAGCAAAGCAAACAGCAAAAAAGATAATTAAGCAAGCAGAAACGTAACAAATGAGAACTATAGAAAATAAGTCTGCTATCCGCCTATGCTTAGAATATTACTGCCACATATGGTCCGGTGCCGCTGCTATTTATCTTGAGCTACTTGATAAAATCCAAAGAGGAATCAGCAATATTATCGGTCCTGATCTGGCGGCTCGGTTTCAGTCATTGTCTCACCACATTGCCTTGGATGGCAACTGGTCTACCGCAGAAAGAAATGGCAACCTAATGCGGGGGAAATAAAAAACAGCCTCGTCAGTCATGTTCGCCTAAGCGTGTATCACGCATGGTACATAACTGACTGACTGAAGTAATTATGGAGTATAGTGAGTGAACCTGGATGGTCATTTGATTTGGTACAGGGTCTTTCATCTTTTATTTACATTATTCGGACTGTTATCATCATCTTCATTGCCATATTTACAACGTTTCGGCCGTTGTACGCTCCGGCCTTCTTCAGGTGATTGGAATTTCGAACCAAACCCTTTATTTCGTCCACCGGGGTAGATTGTTCTAGTTCCACGTTCCATGCCTCTTCCGGATGTTTCGGTTATTCTCCTTTAACTCAACTCTCCAAGTTTGGTTCACCACTACTGTGGCCTGGTATTGAACTCACAACTCTTCGGGTCTAGTCACTGGATCTTATCAACGTCTTTATCAACTGAGCCGAATCGTTGTGAATATAGCAATGAAGATGAGAATAATGTAATTAATGTAAGTAATCATAATACCTCAATGTAGAGATATAAACAGATATTGAAGGCCGGAGCGTACAACGTCCGAAACGTTGTGAATATGGCAATGAAGATGAGGATAACAGTCCGAATAATGTAAAGAATGTAAGTAATCTTAATATCTCATCTCAGAGATGCTTTCATCATTGTTGCCTCCCTGTGCCTTTTCTATAAGTACTTTCATAGTAACTGTTCGGATGAGCTCTCCGCTATGGTCACTAGACTTTTTTGAATTTAAGTGCAGTTCTAGACTATAGTTCAAAATTTTGAGGCTACCCTTGGTAATTTTTTAAGTTGGCTCCAAAAGTAGTTCTGTACTTTAAATAACA
This sequence comes from Acanthosepion esculentum, assembly GCA_964036315.1. Taxonomy (NCBI): domain Eukaryota; kingdom Metazoa; phylum Mollusca; class Cephalopoda; order Sepiida; family Sepiidae; genus Acanthosepion; species Acanthosepion esculentum. The sequence goes on along the minus strand of OZ038503.1, from coordinate 66,910,932 downwards.
GAAAATTGAGATCTCATCAATTTACAGCTGAGCTGTCTAAATGCAACCGTAAGTTCTATGCTAACAGTTTCTTCTCTCGTATTTCTCGCTTGTGGAACACCTTTCCGGCTCCATGATATCCAGCCAACTTTAATCTGCAAAAATTTAAATGCAATGTCAATCGCTATCTACTGTCCACCTGATTACTCCCTTCTCTTACTGCGTATCATTAATGTTTCTGGTCCTAATTCTTCCACACCCTGTAACCCCTTGTATTTTAGTGGCATTACTGCCTTGCATGGTGTGATACCGATTTAAAAAAAAGTGTAATTCATTAAGGAAATATTTTCCCTACCCAAGTACTTTCGGTCTATATAAGAAACATTTAATACCATTTTGGTCATTGAGACGCTTGTTTTACAAAAAATTTCATAGCTACAACGGATAAATTTAACATTTTAAAATAATTATAACAGAACGCGTTCACCCTTTTTTTTTTTTAAATCACCATTACAACGAAATGTAGATTTTGTCACAGTTACAATAAGTTTGTCCTTGTAATTTTCCCCTGAAGATGATCTTGGAGGCGATCGAAAATTGGATAAGAAAAAACTACGGTGCCTTCCTTAATGAATTTCATCCTAACATCAAGAAACTGGTTAGAGAACTGAAACGAATCAGTAAAAAATATATTCAATGAAACATGTTTGAAAATATATATATAAATATATATATATATATATATATATATATATATATATATATATATATATATATATATATATATATATATATATATATATATGGTATTGAGTTTTTTTCTAAAAAAGCAAAGTCATTCTTTGTATATTGAATCAGTTCATCTTCTTTTGAAAACTGAAAAGAAAAAACAGTTCCACAATCCTGGCTCAAGATTCAAAGCTGTGTCCTACCTTTCGACTCACATAGATCATCTTCAGGAGGTGAGAAAAAGTAAAGGGAAGAAAGAAAAGTAGAAAATTTTGAATCGAACCATAATTATTATTATGAGTTAATAGTTACCAGTCAATTTGTCTCCTTTATCCATTTCTGTTCAGTAAACCAGAGTATTTGAATATTCTGTCCTATCAAAGACAGGGATTGAACTCACAACTGCTTCGATAATTTAATTCGAAGAGGCATGTGTTTTTGGCCCGTACTGCAGTTTTGAACTCTTAAATCCAATGTCAGTATTCAGGTGATTGAATTGCATGAATTTCTTGGCTCAGATGGGATTGTATGAGAAAAGTGGCTCAAGGATTGTATTTTCCTATCATATTTGATAAACTCTTTGTTTCAATGTGTCTGTTGTAATTTTTTACACAATTTTGCTGGGTATTTTAGATTAATGTTTTAACTTATACAATAATAAAATCTGAGTTCAGATCCCGATAAAAACTACCGTTAAATCCTGTTTCTGTCAAGTTTCATGTGTGTGTCTTGCATTTTAATTCTAAAAACAAACACAAAATTTAAGGACGAGAGAGAAGTAATGTTTCGAAATGGCATATTTTCGCGAAGGAAGATGTTTTGTACATTAACAAAATTTTGTACACTATAGTTCAAAATTTTGAAGCTACCCTTGGTAATTTTTTAAATTGGCTCCAAAAGTAGTTCTGTACTTTAAATAACAGAAAATTATTTTCATGGTTAAAAAACAAAGTGAGACATGATATAGTATTAGAAATTTTATTATGACAAAAAGAAAAAAAGCATTTTATTTATTTTAAATTTTGCTCTTGTCAAAATATCCTCCTTTAGCTTAGATTACTGCAGCACAAATTTTTGGCATTCGTTGTAAAATTTTCTCACTGTGTAAGTATAATTGATTCCATTGTCAATTATAATTGATTCCATTCTTTTTTCAATGACTCTAAGAGCCCTTTTTACATTTTTTTTTCATTCTTCTGTCAAGTTTATCACATGCTAATTCTGAGGGTGATTTCAAACTTTTTATCTGTAGTTTATTTCTTTTAAAAATATTATCAAACAAAATAAAAAAAATATTGTATTTGTCATGTGCATAATGAACTTGGATATATATATATATATATATATATATATATATATATATATATATATATATATATGTAGAAACAGAATATATATAGATATAATGGTCCGTTTTTTAATTAAACCGTATTAATCACATTTACCGGCCTGAATATATATATATATATATATATATATATATATATATATATATATATATATATATATATATATATATATATAGAGAGAGAGAGAGAGAGAGAGAGAGGGAGGGGGGATTTTTATATATGAAGAACAGTATTGAGGAAATTTTATGACAAAATGGAAAAAGCTTATTTTTAACGCGTTTCCTCCGTTAGGACTTCATAAAACGTTCTTTCTCTCATCGTTAAATCAATAATATTCAACATTTTAAAAAAGGTAAAGAACTGTTTTTTTTTTTTTATTTTGTTATGCAATTAATATTAACATCATATACTTGTTACCAATAGTTTCTGCTTAATTCATTTCATTTCCCGTCCCAGGAACAGCGAAAGGTGCTCTCTAGAAATTAAGTAACGAATTAAGAGATACGATAAATATAGTTCAAAACAAATATAAAAGTCATGAACTGCTGAGTAAAATATAACCGCCTATATGGCAATGAATGTTGGACAATTTCCATGCTAATTCAGAAACTTCAAGCGAGAGAGATGCAATTCGGCCGGCGAATGCTAAGAATACCATGGCCACAACATGTGAGCAACGAGGAATCCTTAAGAAAAATAGGAGTAACAAGAAGACTTATACTTAAAGCCGGCAAGAGCTGAAAGTTTCTGGAAAACACAATGAGAAAAGAAGACCCTGTGAATTTAACACTCAGAAGACATACTAAAGCAAGATAAAAAGGAAACAACAAATGCCACTTAAATGGATTAAACAAGGGGACAAAGAGGGGTAGTAAAGGTAAAATAGAGCAACGAAAAATAGGAAGTTGTGGAGACCCATGATCACCCACGTACTGAAAGGAATCGGTACATAAAAAACAACAATTGTCACTACATACATGATTATACTGAAACAACGAAGAAACCATTCTTGATTGAATTATTAGCACAACTATAGCATGTTGCGTTTTTATTCTAGTTAGACTTCAATGAAATAAGACATAATCAATTTCAATAAAATTACCTTGTTAACCGCCAAAAACTATACCGTCAGTTCATTTCTAAATCCTATTAACTCTAATTTTTAAGTAAATCCAATGTACATCAGAGCATGTCGATTTTGGAACCGTGATATTGCTCTCAAATTGAAAAATGGGGTTTGACAAGATAAATAATGACAAAATATTTTCTTCTGAATTGCTACCGATTTTTGAGGAAATGAATTTAAACATTACGTTTAAGTTCAAAATCATAAAGTTGGAATTTCATTCCGGTGACCAGTGAAAGCACTAGAGCACGGCCTTAGAAAATTTATAAGTTACTGAAGCTTTACAATTTGTATAAGGATGCCAGGTCAAGCCCATTGATATTTCAAATGCTTGTTTGTATTTCATCACGGATCTCTAAATATATAGCAGGAACACCAGACCATATGTGGCGCAATATTCAAAGCATAGAGTTGTTCTGCATCCGGCATGAATGAAATTTAATTATGAGGCAATTACATTTTCCATCCCCGGGTTCACCATTTTTAGGCTTTTTCCTGTACATGCATGTGTGCATTTCCTTTGTTATAAATATCTTTTAAGAACAAGGAGCACAAAGAAATTTTCACAACTCTGGCGATTGTATTCCAAGAAGGAGAATGATGAAAGAGAGCTCAAAAGAAATAATTTCAAAGAGAAATGAAAACAAGGTGCGTTCAAGTCACTTGTCAGGCAGTGACAATAGTTATTCAACTTAAGATTTTTCTTTTCTTTTTTTTAATCATTTCACCCCCGCAAAAAGCACCAAAGCCACTAAGACGCAAGGGGATTACTGAGTATGAAAGAATATAAGAAAAAGAAAAACATTATTAAGGAGAAAGAACAATAAAAGAACAGGAATTAAGTAGACAGAAGATAACATGAATGACATTTCATTGAAATTTTTGAAGATCAAAATTGACCAGAACCAAAGAGACCGGAAGATAGATTCTCAAGCAAAAAGTGTGAGAGAAGATAATGTTAACATAGAATTTACAGTTACGTCTAGCCATTTCAACTGTAAAATGATTAGACCTTGCTGCCAATCTAGTAGTACACTAGAATGCATAAGTCTAGGTAACACAGAGAAAAACTCACGAGGACAATTACCATGAAAATATTTATAGCCATTTCTTGTCCCAGTTAACAACAGATTCTCAGTCATTTCTTTAGCTCAGCTGCCAATTTAACATTATCAACGAACTGATCAGATTTACCATAAAGACGGGAGTAAATAGTTGTGTCATTAGCATAGATACCGAGTTGAGAACTTATGACATTCAGTTAGTGGAAATGGTGACTTCATCTAGCTGATACCTTATGATTATGTAAGAGATATTTCTGGGAGGTAAATGTGGGAAATATTTCTGCCGCATCATGTAATTAAATGCACATTTATATATTTTTTTTATTTCAAAAATATGTCACTCCAAGCAGGACAATATAGCCCCTGCGGTTACTGTCTGTCAGGGAATATACGAAAAAAAAACACTATCAATGAAATAGGACAATAAGATAACGAATGATATTGCATTTAATTTTTTCAAGCTCAGATTTGATTGGAAAATATGCCCGGAGAGATTTACACAAGAGACCTTGAGGCGAATACATCGAGTCTAGGTACCATAGAGGAAATTTCATCAGAACAATTAAAATGAATGTATTTATAGAAAAGGAACAGAGAAGCTATATTACGACGGTAGGAAATTGCTTGAAGCCGAAATGCCATTTGATATTGCAAATGATGGTTTAGATTTCGTCACGGATCACTAAATATATATGATAGGAGCACCCGACCATATGTGGTAGACTTATAAATATGTAAGATATATTCGGGCGAGAAAATTGCCTAGCACGACACATTGAACCAATTTTCCTACCAGGAGACCTAGGAATTGATTCAATATAATCTTTTCACTTCATATCAGTGGAAAACGTTAGCCGGAGCAGGGGCAACGAGCCTCTCGTTTTATCTCTTCTATTTTCAAGGAATTTTCACTTTAGACACGTTTTATCAGATTCCATTCAATCATATTAAGGAATGAAAATGGTTCCAAGTGGTCGAAAGTAAATGGATAGAGAGTTCCGTTTGTTCTTTGATCAGTGACTGCATCAGAAATTCTCTTTGGATTCCTTCAGCATAGCACGGATTGGGCTTCGGACACACGGGAAATAGTTGAAAGGTTTCCCAAAAGTTACTTTCATTTCATGACGCAGCGTGAGCTTCGGTATATATCTGGTAATAGGAAAGGAAATAACGTCATCGGTTTAGGAATTGTGGGGGTAAGGTAGACTGATTTTGGAACTGTGAAATTGCATTCAATTTAAAGGTTGGGATTTGACATGATAAATAATGACACAAAATATTTTTTCCAAATCTTTACCGTTTTTTTTTAGGAAACAACTTTAAAGATTACGTTTAGGTTTGAAGTCATAGCGATAGAATTGCACCGCGGTGATCAGTGAAAGTCTTATAGCACGACCTTATAAAATTTATAATTTATCGAAGCTTTGCAAATTCTATATGGACAAGATGCCTAGGCATTTTGTCCATATAGAATATCTCAGGTATCATTTATCTTCTTAATACCTGTTCTTTTATTGTCCTCTCTCCTTAATAGTGTTTTCTTTTTCGCATATTCCCTCGCAGTTAGTAACCACTTGCGTCTCAGTGGCTATATTGCTCTACTAGGGGTGACATATTTTTTAAATAAAAAAAAATGTGCATTTTAATATAAGCACATTATTATTAAATCTTTGTGCCATCCAATAAGACCTTCATTTATTTCAAAGGAAAAGTATAAATGTAGGAAATGTAGCTCTATTATAACGTAATATGTTATACAGTGCTGTCGTTTTAGTATGATTTGCAATTAACAATATAAATTTAAAACATTTTATCGTAAAATTTGTGCTCAGAAGTATTATAGTGTTCTATACACTTTTATCTATGTTTGTTTTTATTAAATATGATCTAACAGATGATCTAACAAATTTTATTCATTGAGTAGCCTTTTTTGTAATCTTTTATAATTTTCTTTTTTTTTTTAAAGATTTTTTACTTCTCGAATACAGTAAAAAAATTGTATATTTTGCTTGTGGTGATTCATAATCAGAATTCTGGTTTAAATATATTTTCCATTCAATGTACAGTGTAACCCGGATATAAGAGAGTTGTCGGGACCGGAGAATAAGTCTCTTATACCCGGGTTTCTCTTATATCAGAGTTTGGTCTATTATATATACATTAACACAGGCTCTAATTTGGGACCAGAGAAAATCGCTCTTATATCCGGGTTTCTCTTATATCCGGGTCTCTTATATCCGGGTTACACTGTATCTAATACAAAAGATCAACGTTATTTAAATTTATTTTTTGAATAAAATTTTAAAGTCCGTTGAGCAAAAACCTGCGGAAATTAGGCATTGCTGTACATTTTTCAAACGATTTTTAAAACTAAATGCTCAAAAATTCGTAAAAGCTATGAACTTCATTTTTAGTAGCTTTTCTTATGACATCAAACAGCGGATTGTGCACTGAGTGCAATGTTGATTCTCTAAAGAAAACGCGAAAAGTCAACCTGACCTATTGTGGGACTCGTTACAAGTCACGTGATAAGGGATTGTGGGGTCGCCACGAGTCACGTGCATAGGAATTGCGAGGCCGCTAAACCAAGTCACGTAATTTGAAACATGGAGGCTACGATTTGCATAACGAATATTTTAAACCCAATTGGCAATCATATCACGTGGGAAATAATTACATTGGTTCCTGGCTGGGGCTGTGACACGAAACAGAATCAAAACTGGATGATAAAATTGGCAATTAATTTATGGCGTAAACCCCGAGTGAGACACGATAACGATTGGACCCAGGCTGACGATAGTTCATTTTGAGGGTGAAACTTCAATTTTATTTTCTATTCTTCATTTATCTTACGTTATATATATATATATATATATATATATATATATATATATATATATATATATATATATATATATATATATATATATATAAGTTATTATCTATATTTCTTTATATAAACATTAAATAGCTCTGTTACTTAACATTGAGTACTTTTTTATGACACTATAGATTATTTATATGTATTTGTATACGATCGCCCGCTCATATACCTACCTATATTTACCCATTCGATTATATATATATATATATATATATATATATATATATATATATATATATATATATATATATATATATATATATATATATATATATATAGGTAGTTAGGTAGGTAATGAAAAGTTTGGTAATCCGTATTGATAATCCCAAGGAGGATGTAATCCAGAGAGCTCAATGCTTGGAAATGTGATCTAAGGAACTACTAAAAAACCACCTTCCTGGGGAAGTAAAATATATTCAATGGACCCTAAAGGTTATCTATTTTTTTAATTTCAATTAAATTTATCCAAACACACACATACACACACACACACACACACACACATACATATACATATACATATATATATATATATATATATATATATATATATATATATATATATATATATATATATAAATATATAAATATATACATATATATATATTCGGTTGCATGGATAGTAGTTTGTAACACCAGGTTTCACGCTTTTGCGATCACCAGACAAAATGGTTTATTTTTTTAAAGTGGGTCTATTTATGCTGACTTGTGGTTGATTATTTGCATGAGGTGGAAAGGGGGATTTTCTTTTTGTGCTTGTTTGGGATGACACTCACGCATAAGTAGACTCTCATACATACAGGTGTATGCATTTTAGTTCGTACGCACACACCCATATAAATAATCTGAGGTTAGGCGAAGTTACACATGCATGCGTTGGAGCATACATACATAGGCATTTGTCATTCTATTTCGGTGTCAAAACAAACACAGAAGAAAATTCCCCCTTCCACCGCACACAAATAATCAAATACAAATAAGATTAAATAGATCCACTTCTGAGAAAAATAAACCGCTTTTTCTGATGATCGCAAAAGCGTGAAACGCAGAGTTACAAACTACTATCCATATAACTGAATATGTTAACCCTATCACAGACATAGAGCACTTTCCACTAAGTACCGCGCATAATATATATATATAATATATATATATATATATATATATATATATATATATATATATATATATATATATATATATATATATAATCGAATGGGTAAATATAGGTAGGTATATGAGCGGGCGATCGTATACAAATACATATAAATAATCTATAGTGTCATAAAAACAGTACTCAATGTTAAGTAACAGAGCTATTTAATGTTTATATAAAGAAATATAGATAATAACTTACATTAATGTAAGATATTATGTATATTTCTTGATATATATATATATATATATATATTTGTTTTTGACGATAAAACTTGACTGGAAATCATGGAGTCGGAAGGGAGTTACATAAGTGAGATGTGGGAGAAGAGGAACTGTTAGCATAGAACTTACGGTTACATCTAGCCGCCAATTTAAGTGTAAATTGATGAAACATAGTTGCTAATTTCGTATTACTGTTGTGGTAGGATCCACCTAATTTGCATAGCGGAGTACCGACGATATAAATATGGTTGGTACCGGAAGACATGGAGGCGAATACAGAGATCCAACTAGAGACTCTGCTCGACTGCGACTTAGTCAACACATTCTCCAGGAACGGTCTTCCCAGAAATATACAAAAGACTATATGTAAATATTGTTACACTTTCTTGTTTCAATACATTTCATTTTAACTACATTTTGTGTTTGCATTATTATTCCATGCATTAGTTAAGTTTCAACAATTACCATGGAATTATTTATAGAAAAAGGAACAGGGAAGAACTTTTGCATTTTTTTAAATCGGATTTACTCCCAGCAAGGCAGAAAAGCCACTAAAACATAAGGGTTTGGTGGGTGTGAAGGAATTAGAAAGTAGAAACATTTCTAAGGAGCAAGAGCAATAGAAGCATGATCAGGAAGACCGTAGACAACGATTGACATTGCATTTATTTTTTGAAGATCAAAATTAACTGAAATGCATGAGGTGGGAACAGAGATCCACAAACAAGAAGTGCGAGAAAAAAAACTGTTAGCACTGAACCTATGGTTAGATCTGGCCAATTTAACTGTAAATTGATGAGACCTAGCTACCAATCTAGTACTGAGCTTAAATTCATAAAGTCCAGGTACCATAGTAAAGAACTCATCCGAACAAATATCATGAAAATATTTATAGAAAAAGACACAGAGAAGCAATTTTACGGCGTCAGGAAAGTGACTGAAGCCGAGACGCCAGCCCAAGACCAATAATATTGCATTAATATTGAACCACTCTTTCCAAATATTTGCCCGGCTCTATGAATATTTCTCACTTTTCCAGCAGCAATTACGACTGCTCAAAGACGAGTCAGCAAGATGAAATTGATATATAATTTCCATAGATCAACGCGAGATATTGATTAACTATCTTCACCATTTGAATTGACCTTTCCTGCCTGAGTGTGTGTTGATGTTGTACTTTATCCTGCTATCTTTTTCTTAGCTAAAGCTTTTAAAGGTAACTCCTTAAACTACATTCAGGGCAGGTGCAAGTATTACGCTTAAATTCTTAGAGTCTAGATATCAGACGAAAGTGATATTTATTCTGTATACTGTACAGAAATGTGGCACATGGCCAAAGGGGGGATTGGGGAAAATAGGACGGTCTTCATCTGTCTTAACTATAACTTAGCTAGCCGCAAACACTGACCCAATCGTACGAACAATAATCCTTACACCAAAACACCACATTCATCCGTACCGTTCTTACTACAACCACCATAATACCTCACTGTCTCTATGAAAATACTAACTCGTCCCCATATGTACAATTCAATGTCTGTGGGGGGAGGGGGATAAAATAACAATTTTAAAAATTAACCCCAATGAATATATACAAATGGATACAAAATATTTACAAGAAACTAAAGAAAATGTTATTAGTAAATAAAACCCCCACAATAACTAAATGTGGCAGAAATACCAGTTCGCTGGCCGAAATCAATGCGGGACTATAATATTATAAAACATTCATCCATCCCAACCACACACACTGACACGCACTGATATCAGACGAAAGTCAATCAGCACAATTACCATAGTAGTATTTATAGAAAAGGAACAGGGAAGCTATAAAATCTCCTCCATTTTTTTAAAATCGGATTTACTCCAAGCAAGGCAGCAAAGCCACTAAGACACAAAGATTTACTGGGTGTGAAAGAATTAGAAAGCAGAAACATGTTAGGGGTCCCACTGAATCTATGATAGGGGGTCCACTGAATCTATGTCACTCCGCGAATTTTATGACACGCCTCCCACTTTACTACATCTCAATTTTCATAAAGGCAGTATTCATATAAAATACAAATTTTATTGTGACCTAATTATGTACAATAATGCATCATATGCAATATAGGTGAACAATTCAACTAGAAAAATTGAAAATAAATGCAATGCTTCAATATCTATCTATATTTTTGTGATGAGGTATTGTAATTATTTACATTATTTGCATTGTCTTCATCTTTATTGCCATATTCACGAAGTTTCGGCCGTTATACGCCCCGGCCTTGTTCAGGTGGTTGGAATTTCGAACTGAAACGTTTTAACACGAGGGGAAATAGAAAAATCAGACGTAGCTGACCACATATGGAGGGAAAATAGAAATCGCCGTCTCCCATGGGATGAGGTTAAAACAATAAACAAGGAACATCACTGGAAAATACGAAAACTTAAGGAATCAGCACATATGCTAAGCCAGAAAAATCTCCTAAGTCGGCTAAGCATAGAAATGAATATAATATGGGAACAAGTAATACGGAGTGCTAGAGAAAAGCAATAAAAACCAAAATTCAATATGAGCTCCGGCAAATATGGTTACTGTGACAGTAAGTTTCCAAAATTCATAAACTGATGTCCTCAAGGACACATGGCCGAGTGGATAAAAACGTTGGTTGGATTCAGTGACTTGACTTGTAACAATACCGGGCTACTGAAGAGTTGAGTTAAAAGGGAAATGACTGAGATATCCGGAAGAGGCGTGGAACTAGAACCGTCTACCAATAGAAGAAGTAAAGGGTTCAGTTTGAAATCACAATCACCTGAAGAAGGCCGGAGCGTACAACAGCCGAAACGTCGTGGATATTGAAATAAAGATGTGGATAACAGTTCGAACCATATAAATACAATGCTTATGTATTGTAATATAATTACAATTTTGGCACAAGGCCGAGGGGGAAGTGTGGTCACCACTGACTATCCTAAACCTAGATAATTTGATTCGCGACCCAATCATTCATTACAATTTACTCTATCCCCACAAGAACTCATCCATCCCCATTCGATCCAACATATACCACAATACTGCATATTCATAGAGATCCTACAAAATACCCATGACGTAAAAATTTGATAATATACAAATATCATTTTTTTTTTTTTTTTTACAAAAATATATGGCACGAAATGAATGGGGAGGACGGACAGAATAACGAAAACAAAATACAACGAAACATTAAAAATAATATGCTAGGACCCGGCCACCCTAGAGAAAAATAAGAACTGTAACTGCATTCTGCCGCTCAGCAGAATCAAGCAGCTCACTCGCTAGAAGCAATGGAGCGACAAAATAAATTACGGGATGGGAAATTCAAACGTTAATAGTAATACTATGAAGATAAAAAGTGAACCCAAAAAAACTAGGGAGGTTGGGAATCTTGACCTGGATCATAATAAAAGCGACTGCTGGACGCAGGCCTCGAACCATTACTCACAATAACTAGGTAAACAAAAGAGTCAAGCTTTAACAGGAGATTGGTCCGCCAGAAAACCACCGGAAAAAATAAATTTCGGACCACTCGCCCACGGCAATTTAAACGACGATATTTAAGGCAACAATAATGTAGACAAGTTAACCATCACTGATTTGGTACTGGAATATTGGTGGTTTTGTTAGAGTATATTTAAACCAATAGCTAATCAGTTCATCGTAACTTTAGATACCCTGCAAATCAGTTGGTTAATACAGGAAAAGATGTAAATATAGTGAGTGCGTTTCACATCATGTGAAGCTCTTCATAGGAACCATTGTGGAATCATCCACGTTATCCTTCAACCCTACTAGCAGAACAATCCATTTTTTACACCCACACACACCTGTTATCCAATCAGAACACTAATTTCAACAACTCAGTTTCTCATTGGTTAACAGCCCAGAATGCACGTGAAAAATCACTTTGGCGCTCAAATTTCTTGAGCCTATTTTTCTGTCTAAAAACCTATAAAATGAAGAAACTCAACCTGCTTAGTTAGTCAGACTCCAGCATCCAGAGAGACGCCAAAACAAATCGACGCAATTCAAAACCTTGATTTTCCCGCGCAAATCAAACTCTGACTCAACAACCATTTGGCATAATCTTTCTCTTTGTGTCAAACAAAATCTTTACAAACTTCAATTATTATACTTAAAAAGTGACATTTTCCTTCACTACGAAATAAGTAATAATAACTCAAAACATTTCATACAAACAACAATTAAGGGTACGCAACTTCTATTGACTAAAAAACAATCGTACGTAAACACTTACATAAAACAACAACTGTTTATTTCTTTGAACAAATCTTATTAACACTATCAAAAGGTTTCAAACGTACTCAAAATGAACACACCAAATTTAATACATCCGCACAAAACATTTAACAGTTATTTAACACATTTGTAGATATGTAAATTGTATATAAACCATTATTGTTTTTGCATTCAATTCGCCTTTGTTTTCTTAAACTTTGTTTTTTGCATGACCTGTTCAAAATGAATGAATATTGTTGACGATTGAATTTTATTGAACACGCCTTCACAAATAATTTCCTCCTCATTTAACAAATATATTCACTAATCCCCAACACCATAACTGGGCGTAAACATCAGCAGATTATATGCACAACAAAAGACAATTGTTTATTTTTATTGATTTATATGCACAACAAAAGACAATTGTTTATTTTTATTGATTTATATGCACAACAAAAGACAATTGTTTATTTTTATTGACTTGTCTTTTACGGCTTATCAACATTTTAGAATGTTATGTAAAGCCAGAAAATATTAGACTGTAAGAATAATTACTGATACAGGTCTTACTAATTAACCCATATTGGAAGAGAAGAGGTGGAGGCATACATTCCCGAAGGGGAATTGCGCTGAGTGAATATAATGAACCTAACTGGAATATGAAATCTGCTCTCAGATTTCCAGTTCCAAGCCGTTATCTATAACCCTATCCGCACATCCATGCTTACAGCACATGGTATTCTCAAGCGGTCACCCATCTGAGTACTAACCAGTTGCTTAACTTTGGTGATCGTACGAGAATCAACGTTTCAATGTCACATGACTGTAAGCCACAAAAGGCAAGTATAATAATTTAATTTAATTTCTTTGTTTAATGGCATATCAAATCCTTATGGGTCATTTAATTTTCTTGGCAGCTTTGGGTTTATAAAAATATATATTATTCTGCTTTCATAACTGAATACACAGTAGATGATACTCAGCTTTTGTGCATATACATGTTTGTGTGGGCATAATTACTAGAGGCAGGGATATGTGTGTTTTATATTGTAGTTTTGTTGAAGCTATATTTTGAAATACAGTTTGATTTAAGAAATTGTAGGATATTATATGTATTAATGTATTGAAAGAGTTCTTTCATGTCGGCTGTCCTGCTATTTACCCATAGCTGGGGAAGTTCTAACTGAAAAAGTGGCTTTCGTCACTCTATGAACTGACGGCACTCACCTGCTGTCACGTGACCCTCGCATTAGGGTAGCGAAATGTCTTTCAAAAGCTAAGCAAAGTATTATGAAGCAGATAAATTTCATTAGCAACAAAGAAAAGAGTACTCAGCCCATTATGTAATGTCTGTCCTTCTACATAACAGTGAATACTAGACAATCTTCTTATAGATAAAGAAGGGACTTGAAGCAACAGGAATATGGTCTATCAGATTGATGCTGAGAATAACGTGGAACGAACATGTGATCAACAATAAAGTTTTAGAGAATATGCAAGCAAAAATGACACTTTAATATTAGAAACAGTTGAAATTTCTAGGGCACATAACGCGGGGGGAGGTTTGAAAAATCTGATACTCACAGGACGGGTTGAAGGCAAGAATGTTACAGGAAAACAATACAAATTATTTCTTATTACAATGTTAATAACGTTTCTGATATGAAACTGAATCTAGTAGCTACAGACATTGTGGATTCATTAAATAGGTCGTTCAAATCTTGCCCTATCAACGTGGTCTCCACAGACGAATTAGTAAAGGCACGTTTTGGCTATGGATACAGGTTCGATTCCTGTTGCAAGCACAATCTTTCTTCTCAATATCAATGTTGTTATTAATCTCACTGTTGAAGAAAAAAACAGGAAAAGCAACTCATATACGTGTACCCACAAAAAAATAACGTTTATAGCTAGCAGAAATTATATATATATATATATATATATATATATATATATATATATATATATTTAGTAATAATCAAACAAATCCTTTTACCTCATATGGGGAATAGGCTATTTCCTTTAGTAGTATATGAACCCCTATGGGTTATTTAATGCTGACGTCTAAATAATTTGAACAATTTTATGGTTTTAACTAAATATTTTGAACGCAGTTGTATGCCTTCTACGACGGAAACAATGTACTGTTTGGCATTTTCCTATAAAATGTTAGTAATTTTCTTTATACATAAAAATGCATTGCTGGTATTTTAACTATAAAAATGTATTTTTATACTTTCATGGTTTTTTTTTGTTTTGTTTGAGGGTTCATTATTTACCCATAACTGGGACCCTAGCAGGTGCTACCACCTCGGGTTAGGATGGACCTGAGAACAACTGCAACTAAGATGTGGTTCCTCGCTCCTGAAAACCTCCACTCTCCCGATCAGAGACCTTGCCGCCTGATGTAGTTTATTGTCATATCCAGGACTAAGATAAAATAAAAATGCCTTATCAGGGTTTGAAAGTGGTCAAAAAGTGCAGATACAGCAGTTAACGCCACCAAGCTGGTTTGGGAGGGCCGTGCAACGACCCTCGAAATCTGTAATTGCTATTATGGTATGACTGATTACGCCAGATTACTCTTTGCGGATTGGTGATGGCCAATGTGTGTATGACTTTTTTGCAGTACCCGCCTGCCACAGGGGTTGAAAGCATAACAGACAGTTTAATAGATTTGCTTAACTAAGACTTTTTGTCCACTAGGCCATATATGCTGCATTCTAGTTCAATAGACGATACAAACGACATCATTGGGATGAGTTAACTGCGACAAGATACCCTCTGGCGTATACAGTGAAATGAAAACAATTTACCCCTGTGAATTGAAGAAACTGTCCGATTCGAAAGTCTTGCAAGGTTAGTGACTACAAAAGATAATGCCGGAAGGTACAACGTCCAAATCCTTACGACTACAACAACTAAGATGAGGATACTAGCTTGGGTAACTTAGTGTCTAATAATATCGAGTGACAGAACTAACTTCAACTTGGAAATAAATTCAAATTGGAATTAATTACAACTCGGAACTAATTTCTCCTTGAAATTAATTTCAACACGGAATTAATTTAATCTCGGAACTAATTTCTCCTCGGAATTAATTTCTCCTCAGAATTAATTTCACCTCTGAATTAATTTAAATTCGGAACTTATTTCAACTTGGCACTAATTTCAGCTCAATTTAAAATCAAAGTTATCAATTTCCGTGAATACCTAAACAAAATGCAATGGGTTGGTATTGATTTTTTAATTTAGCATTAAAAATCCTTAATAGATAAGATAATTCAGAATTCATCTTTTCTGCAACTTTCATCAATTAGTTCCGAGTTGAAATTAATTCCGAGTTGAAATTAATTCCGAGTTGAAATTAATTCCGAGTTGGAATTAATTCTGCACCCCATAATATCATCCTTAATATTGCCAGCTGTTATCCGTACTTCACATTTTCGTATTTTAATTCCTGGTGGTGATGCTTATAAATTAGATATTCTTCGGGCATAGGGAGAAGTTTTATAAAAATAATGAGACCACTTGGCTTCCATAGCAATTTATCTGAAAGAAATGTACAACGGGCCGTCGATGCCTATTTCTGCATCCATTGCAAGGTAACAAATTGTCTGTTTGTCAAATGATTCCGCTTTTTTCATCTCGTTTGTAGATGCTATCCCACTTCCTCCCATGTGTAAACTGATAGTTCAGGAAATGGACAAGTTCCTCTGCAGGAAATTTGCGTTTTAATCTATGAAAACAATCATGATATCGACCAAAAGGAAAGGCCTATGCAAAGTGGGATGTATACTCTGTCATATTTTATTATGCAAAGAAATGTTTTCACAGTAAATCTGGTATTAACCTACAGGCGTCGGTAAAACGTTCAAGATATATTTATATGCGTAATATATTCCATGTATTTCAGTTTATAATATCTATTATTAAAAAAAAATATTGTTTTCGGAGTGCCAGCTTTTATTCTTCATCTTCTATGTGACGTGAACTTTTAGAACCTGGGCGATCACGGCTCTCCACTATTTCTTCTTTATAAATAAATTCAAAAGAAATCACTTATGTGTCGTGCGTGATACACTTTCAATACATGACTAACGAGGCAGATTTTTCCCTCGGTAGGCTGCCATTTCTTTCTGCGGTAGACCAGTTGCCATCCAAGGCTATAGAATCCTGCTGTCCGGCTATTTACCCATAGCTGGGGAAGGAGATTCATACCTTTCACAAATGTATTGGCACGTAAGTGAATGTAATTTACTCGGCTGGAATTCGAACTAGACTCTCCGATTCTTCAATCCGAGCCGCTATCCATTACTCCACCGTAAGGAAACACTGCACTATTTAGTAATTATTGTCGTAAAATCGTTTGGTGGGTGCCAGTTTTTATTCTTCTATGTAACGTGTCCTTTTATAACATGAGCAAGCATAGCTCCCCACAATTTCCTGTTTCTAAATAAATCCAGAAAGGAAAAAATTCTATTATTTAAAAATATTGTGAAAACGTTTTCGAGGTATCAGTTTTTATTCTTCTACGTACCGTGTACTGTTAGTACGTGGGCGATCATTGCTCTCCACAATTTCCTATTTATAAATAAATTAAAAAAGGAGACATTCTATTATTTAATAATTATTGTCGTAAAATCGCTTTGGGGGTGCCAGTTTTTATTCTTTTCCTATATGCCCTGTCCTTTTAGAACATAGGCGATAATGACTCTCCACAATTGCTTATTTATAAGTAAATCCAAAGGAGGGAAACCTATCCTTCCCAGTTTATAAAATGAGGATACTGCAACGTTACTCTAATGTTACAGAGAGTTTGCAAAAACATTTTTTGTAGCAATGGGGGATCTATGCAAGGAATGAATATTCTTTTTTTTACATTTCCCCCATTATGGGCATTATTATATCCATTATATAGTAGCACCTTAATACACGGGCGGAACAGAATTACTGAAGAAAGGAATGACAGATTCATGATTCCCAAAGAGATTTTTCATACGAATATATACATACTCGTCACTAATTTGTCTCACAGATAAACCATAACATATGTATACAACAAGCAGAGAAAAGAGAAAGTGTGTTATTTCCCTACAGGAAAAGGGACAAGCTGGTGGTTTCTTCTATGTTTCTAAGTGAGACCGTGTGGTTTTCTCTGCATGCTGTGGCTTTGTCATCTTTGCAGCTTACATAGCAACTCGTGTGGATAGGCATGCCTTGACTCTAGAAGTTCTAACTAAAAAAGTGGCTTTCGTCACTCTATGAACTGACGTCACTCACCTGCTGTCACGTGACCATCGCATTAGGGTAGCGAAATGCCTTTCAAAAGCTAAGTAAAGTATTATGAAGCAGATAAATTTCATTAGCAACAAAGAAAAGAATACTCAACCCATTATGTAATGTCTGTCCTTCTATATAACAGTGAATACTAGACAATCTTCTTATAGATAAAGAAGGGACTTGAAGCAACAGAAATATGGTCTTACAGAAGGATGCTGAGAATAACGTGGAACGAACATGTGATCAACAATAAAGTTTTAGAGAATATGCAAGCAAAAATGACACTTTAATATTAGAAACAGTTGAAATTTCTAGGGCACATAACGCGGGGGGAGGTTTGAAAAATCTGATACTCACAGGACGGGTTGAAGGCAAGAATGTTACAGGAAAACAATACAAATTATTTCTTATTACAATGTTAATAACGTTTCTGATATGAAACTGAATCTAGTAGCTACAGACATTGTGGATTCATTAAATAGGTAGTTCAAATCTTGCCCTATCAACGTGGTCTCCACAGACGAATTAGTAAAGGCACGTTTTGGCTATGGATACAGGTTCGATTCCTGTTGCAAGCACAATCTTTCTTCTCAATATCAATGTTGTTATTAATCTCACTGTTGAAGAAAAAAACAGGAAAAGCAACTCATATACGTGTACCCACAAAAAAATAACGTTTATAGCTAGCAGAAATTATATATATATTTATATATATATATATATATATATATATATATATATATATATATATAGTAATAATCAAAGAAATCCTTTTACCTCATATGGGGAATAGGCTATTTCAGCAGACGACGAATGTGGTCGTCTGTCTTTTCAACCCTGATCTGGAATGAAGTTCATGTCTGTAAGGTTAGAGGAAGGGGAATGTAGCAGTTAACTGCGAGAAATTGAGATTGGAAGCTAAAGAGTCAACTTAAACCTTAACTTGCCGAAAACATTTTAGCTTCCAATATCAATTACTCATAGTTATCTGGTACATTCCCCTTCCTCTAACCTTACACATATGAACTTCATTTTATTCCACACCTGGGTTGAAAAGTCAGACGACCACTTTCGTCGTCTGCCGAAATAGGCTATTCCCCGACAGGCTTTTTCATGCTAGGCACAATCCTCAGACCGCGAATGTTGGATTTTTCCTCGACTATTTATATGTATGGGTCAGTGGTGCATTGTGGGTAATCTATTCTGGAGGTTATTTTTGCGGGAGTGGCTTGTTTGTTTATATTTATGTATTTGTTTGGGTTAATTTATTTGTTTTTCATTTTCATTTTGTATTATTTATTGTTTTCGGTTTTTGATGTTTTATTAACGTAGTAAAAATTTGGGAGGGATTTGCTTAGGTCACTTATTTAATAGTTATTCTTGGTCTGGGAAGATAAAGCTATTTATTCGTTCAATGTTTAGATTGCTTGCCGTAGACTATTCTGTTATTTTGGTAGGGCACGGTTGAGCAAGAGATCAGCAAAACTCTTTGTAACACCAAAGATGAACTGAAGGCAAGGATTATGGCAGCATTTAATAACTGAAACAAGGAGAGCGTCCAGAAGAGATGCAAGAGATCCCGATATCGCCTGGAGGCCGTGGTTGAAGCCAATGGCGATTTTATTGAATAAATTTACTCTTTAATATTTCAAGATATTTTTGTGTAATTTTGATAAATGTTAAAATGAGACGTCAGTGTTATTTTCATTTTTGCTTAGTTTAGGCGGCAATTTATTCATCGCGTTATAAATATATATATATATATATATATATATATATATATATATATATATATATATATATATATATATATATATATATTACTACTACCATTAATGCTAAAGTGATCAACTTTCTCAATGTGACCTTAGACTTGAATAATGATTATTACAAACCATTTACCAAAGATCTATACAATCATAAATACATCAGTAAATAATCAAACCACCATCACAAAATTCTAAATAATTTACAGAAATCAGTCCAAGTTAGATTATCTACCAACTCCAGCTATAAGTAAATATTTGATAATAATAAATTAAATATATAAAAGCTTTAGAACTAAGCAATCATAAAGTAAATTTAGAGGATTTAGAAAAAAAACAAAGTAAAAATAAACAGAATCACCATAAGCGTAAACTCATATTGTTTAATCAACTTTTAATCGTAATGTTCAAAAGAATATCAGAATTTTTCTAAATTTAATTCATAAGCAAATAAACCATTCACCAATACCAAAAAAGTTAAACAAAAACAATGTTAAGATCAGTTATAGCTGCGTTAATAACATAGCTAAATCTATATCCCAACATAACAACATTATATTAAACAAATATATTTCCAACAAAGACAACATAATTTTTTTTTAAATAAATGCAACTACCGAAAATTTAATCTGTCCCTTAAATGGTCAATGTATGATTGACAATATTGTATACCGAGCTAGCATATATTCTGGTAACTATGTTAAATTTTATTTTGTTTACATTGAAAACCCTTGGAAATTTCGTTTCTACCATCATCAAATGACTTTAGGTAATAATAAAACAGCACTGTCCTCTATAAATATTTCTGGTAATTAAAGAATAATGGTAATTAAGCTTTTATCAACTGGGAGACCAAATCTTATAAAAAGAAATGAAATAGATGTAACTTATGTCCTGTTGAAAACACTTAAATAACTTTAGCTTATTAAATGAATTCATTAATGAATTGAAGGTTACATGTAGACATAAAAATAAATATCTGCTAAAATACGTAGAGTCAGATTAATTTTAAATGTAAATTACGGTTTATTTTTAATGAATAATTTTAAAAAAATAACGGGTAACCTCCCTTTAATAAATAAAAAAATAATATTCACAGATCTAAAATATTTTTTACATATATAAGCAAATTCCGTTTATTTTAAATGCAAAATATAATTTTAAAAATTAAAATCTGTAATCTCAGTATAAAATATATCTGTGCCAACATTGCGATAAGCAGATATATTTTTTTTAATTTAAATTACGTAATGATTAGTCTATACTCAGCACCTGAAGACTGCGTTGTGCATGAAACTCCCAGTTGTGTTATCGGGGAGGGATTATATATATATATATATATATATATATATATATATATATATATATATATATATATATATATATATATTAGGGTGGTATTTTTTAAATCAAAACTATGGCTAATTTTGTTTCTGCGTATTATAAGCGAGTTTCAATAGTTCTCTAAACGCAAATCTCTTTTGTGTTCATAGATCTCATGATGTCTCTTTGACATAAATGCTTTTACATTGTATGCTATTTATTTGATAAGTACCGGCATCTGAATTGGTTTGGGATTTATATCGCCAGTTCTCTTGGACATGGTGGTAAAGACACTAGTATTAAGGATAACTAATTTATTTACACGTTTGTAAAAAGAATGTTAGCATGTAGGATTATGAATTTTGTGTTGATGTTGTTGGAAATGGTATTGGTGGTATATATATATATATATATATATATATATATATATATATATATATATATATATATATAGATTAAGTCCGACGAACGAAATGTTTAATAAGGAACATGAATATAAATTTCGCTATTTAATTTAGTTTCATCAGAAATATTTGAGAAGTGGAGTAATGTGAAGTTATTTTTTATTTTTATATGAGTTGTGATCAAATATGGGTTGGAATCTGACAGAATGATAAGATAAAGAACAAATAGGAAACGTTCATCAGAGACATGGATAAAAAAGAAGAATGAAATTCTGGGTAGTTTTACGGTTGTATTGTTTGATTTTCATTGGTTAATCATGTTTCACGTGCATTCGACTTGTTATGTAAACGTTTGATTTTACGAATGCCACCATAATTAAAGAATTACTACGAGAGACTATTAATAACATACTAACAACTATAAACATGTCAAAAATATTATATTGAATCACCAACATTGATTGAAATCACTCTTTAAGAATTTAACGTATGTTTATATAAAACAAACGGTATGTATATAAAACGTTCCCAAATCCACACGCGAAAAACCAAAAATATAATGTCTATGAGACACACACGCTTCTGAATATACATAATCATCTGAATCCCACATAGACAAACTAGAATGATTATACACTTATATAAATAAAACAATATTTACAGTTTTCAGTTAAGCATGGAATCCGTTAATGTTTTGAAACTTCGAATAGACGTGTCGTCTCTCCTTGAATTTGGAACGCCACAAATTATGCTAACGTTTGTTTAACGGTCTAATCCACATGAAAAATGATTAAGTAATGATAATTAAATGACACAAAACTAAAATACCATAATTTATTTCTTATATTTTATTCTCTGATTAAGCTTTAATAAAAGTGAAACATTTTTAATTGATGTTCCCTATTTGTTCTTTATTTCATCACACACACACACACACACGCACACACACGCACACGCACACACACATATATATAAATATATGATGAAATTCCTCAGGTGTGCTATTTTTTTACATACACGTGTATTGCGAGTGTATAGTAACGGTTTACTTAAGGTTTTAAACAATAAAAAGAAAAACTCGAGACAACTAATTTCTGAACGTAGTTTGCTGAAGTGGTCAAGCCTCCAGTAGTTGGGTTTCTCGTAAACGCCAGACTAAAATTTCTCCTTAATAAATTGGATAGTCTTCACGTATTGGTTTGAGGTTACAGAAATAATGAGACGATGTGACTTCCACACCAACTGATGCGAAAGAAATTCATAATGAGCCGATTATATCTATTCCTTTTTCCATTAAAAGGCAACAGATTGTTAGACAGGGTTATTACATGCCTACAAGACGCAAAGTTGATGCAAGGCAAGGTAACAGTTATCAGCATGGAAAATGGAGTTCGTGAGCTAGGCTCGAATTCTGGGTGAGGCTGCTTGTGTTTACAATCACGAGTCCCATAACCAATTAAGATCATAGGGGCACCGTATGTCTACATCCATAGCAACAGGGGTGGGTAGAACCTAGCTAAAATTACAGGAAAAAATTCAATAGATTTATATAGTATAACTAAGATCTCAATTCTGTGTAAAACACGAATATCAAATTCAGAACCCCAGATTAGCATTTATTGACCAATCAGCGAGGTTGTCTGAAACGCAGCTCAAAGCTTTGAAAAAGCAGACAACCATTTCTGTGTTTTATGCTAAAAAATGAAAGCTCACATCCAGGAAAATGATTAACAATATTTTCCCCCCTAATAATTAATATTAAAATTTGGAAAATATATTTATTAACCAAAAAAACTTCTGAATTTAATAAATATATCTTTTAACACCCTGTGATCCTATTTTTCCTATAGATAGCTTAACTTAAAGGAATAAAGTAGTCTTCACCATATCCTTCAATCAGGATGTAAACAATACTGAATTCTCAAATTTTCGTCTACTCAAAATCTTATTGAATGCTAAAGTTCCCTTTGTAAATTATTTCTAACATTTAAAGTATTTTCACAAACCAATTGGTACAGTTTATATTACGAAAATACCCAAGCGACAAATAAACAAAATCACAATATATTTCGAACTTAAATTTGTCAAAGCTGTATTTGCACTGATACTCAACTGATTGCCTGCTGCTACTTTTAGACTACACACACATAATGTACATTTTGGACATTTTCGTGACTCTCTTGTACATATGTTCCACGCTATTCTAACCCAATTCATTTCTTTCATGTTGCAAATAAAGAACCAAACATTTCACATAAACTTTGTTTGCGATGAACTTTATAACTTATTTCTTTCAACTTAAAGATAAACAAAAATTATTTTTATACTCAATAATAAAACGATTTAAATTTGTACAGCTATGTTTGAAGATTATTTCTTTTCTTCGATTTTCACACACTTTTCCCTCTACAAGTGTGTCTTGACTGAGTCCAACTCTCTCCAGGCTGGTTTGAATTCAGAGTTTTCCGTCACCTAGAATGGTTGCAACCAAGGCTATTTAGCCCAGTCTGTCCTGCTGTTTACGAGCTAGGAGGAGAAGAGATGTATTCATACTGTTCCCAAGGTTATTTGTGCATAAGTGAATCTAATTAACTTGACTGGAATTTGAACTCGATTCCTCAATTTTTCTCACCAAGAAAACTTATATAAGAAAAGACTATCTCAATTACTTTATCTAATGGTTTGAATCAAGACAAGATTGTCAAAGAAAACAAGAATTTCTTCAGAACTTCTGCCTCCTCCAGTATACCAACAATACCCTGAAAACAGTGCCTCCTACTTATATCCATGGAAGCGACAACAGATACAGGATTTACAATCACATCTTCATCTATAAAACATTATTTTTACTGCCATTTGCAATGAATGCATGTAATAATCTGTACCAGCAAGTGATTCATGTTTTCACACATTGTTGTCGCCACGGCTGAAATACATTACACTGTGTTCACATCCACTGTTTCGTCTCAGCATGTGCTGACGTATGTAAATAGGTATATAAGTCAATGTCAATTTTTTCAGCTTAAAATTTCAATGCACTTTCATGTCTGACACCAATAGGAAGTTGAGGAGAGCCATGGTCGCTCATGTCCCAAAAGTACATGACAGATAATAGTCGAATTTCGAAATATTAAAATGCAAAGATATAGGCAACTATTTTAAAGAAGGTAACTTTTTTGTTATGAATTGTATTTTTCTATCCTATTTGTACACAGTGTCCTCTTCTACATAGAATGCGTAGCGTCACTTACCAAAGATAAGAGGTATCGGTTTCATTAGAACACCTGGAGTTGGTCATTTTTGTTGTAGGGAACGAACTGATAAGTCTCAGTATACAAAGAACTGATACACCTCTATTAAATTCCAATAGGAATATAAGCATCTCAGGGGTGGGGCTTGCTTCCAGTTTCAGGCAAACTTGTAAATATCTACTTAAATTGTTCTTGTTTAAAACAAACCCTTATACTTTGTAAATTGCCGTTCAAGTTATTATTTCAATAACCACCCCAGACAATATTACAGAACTTTGATTGAGGAGCAGGTTCCAGTTCCTTGTGTGAGCATCTGTCCTTTACACCGGTCCATATGTGTCAGAACCTTGATAACTGTCCCATGGTTTTCTGCTTCAATGTAACGGGAGACAACCTTTTTCACCAACCCAAAAATATCATTGGGCCTACGGTGAAATCACGCTGAAAAAACCTGTTCTTGTTTGATCACCCAAAGTTAAGCAGCACTGAGCCTGCTCGTTACTACTTAGATGAGGGGCCTTTGGGAAGACTGGGTAGTGTAAGATAAATCCTACAATCCGATAACCCATAGAAAAACAAATCGGTCAGTCATATAATTGGACCTGAAATGAAGAACGATTATTTACATTATTTACGCAACTTGGACACCCATTCTCACCTTGGTTGCTACATTCGCAGCATCTCTGAGATGAGTAATTAATTGCAACTGGACATTGTTAAGCACACAAGCGAGATTGCATACGAATACTGAAAATATGTAATCAAAGTGTGATTAAGAGAAATTGATTGCAGTGGAAGGTGAGAAGCATGAATAGTTGTGGTTACAGACAAGAATTTGCCAATGAATCCGGTTTGGGCATTAAATAACTTGTAAACATTTGATAGGCAGTTAAATAAACAAAACCAAATCAATGCAAATTAAACCGACGTCTCATTGAATTTTCCTTTAGGGCAAGTTTTCTCATTTTCTCGCTATTATGTAATCCAGTGTTTTGAATCTGAGCAAAACTTTAATTTCTGTGAAATCTAGCTTTACATTCATCATATTTTCATTTGTCATATCTATATATAC
>OZ038503.1:66860055-66880055 GCA_964036315.1 Acanthosepion esculentum | reverse complement strand
TCCCTTTAGTAACTCAACTCTCCAAATTTTTGTTCACCTCTGCTGTTCACTCACAACTCTTTGTGGATTACTTGAACCAACAGTTTTATCCACTGCGACATGAAACAGAAAAGACATGACATGTGGAACTAGAACAAACTACCCCCGTGGAGCAAATAAAGGATTCCATTTAAATTCCAATATAAATCACCTGAAAAAGGCTGGAGCATACAATGGCCGAAATGTCATGGATATGACAATAAAGATGAGGACACCAGTCCAAACAATGTAAATGGTGTAAATATAAATATGCATATATATATATATATATATATATATATATATATATATATATATATATATATATATATATATATCTCAGACATTACTTTGTTTTGACTAAAAGTTTCACACAATAAAATGATCCTTTTTCAGCCATCTGAGGATAACTTCATTGTGTGACACTTTTAGTCATGGCAAAGTAGTGTCCCTTAGATATTTATAGTTTATATTCCTGCTCTAACCTATGTGATCTTCTGGTATCAGATTTTCTAGTCTGGATTTTGGAGTAATTTGAGTCCATCCAAGTTAAGATATGTTTCTTGTATGAGATTGATTTTTTTTACTTGAGAATAGCTTTCCCGGGTTGTCGTGCTGTCTTTCGTTTGTTGGTTGATTTTCCTTGTCGTAGTTTCAAAATTATATAGACACTTCAGTTCCAAATTTTGAGATCACCAGTGGTAAATTTTTTTAAATTGGCTCCAAAAGTAGCTATTTTGTACTTTAAATAAGAGAAAATTATTATACATGGTTAAAAAATATGGGATATGATTTTTATTATAAAATTTTATTATGACAAAAAGAAAAAAAACATTTTATGATGAAATTTTGCTTTCATCAAAATATCCTCTTTTAGCCTTCATTACTGCAGCATAAATTTATGTCATCCATCACAAAAGTTTCTCAAAGTTTAGGTTTGATAATTGATTCCATTCCTTTTTCATTGATTCTACGAGATCTTACCTTTTTTTTCCTTCTCTCAAATTCATCCCCATGCTTAATTCAGGGGGTTGCTTCAAACTTTTGAACTGTAGCGTATATCCTTCTTTGACAATTTTGTTTTAAATAAAAAACATTTAGCTTCTCATCTGTGTTTAGTTTATTTACACCTAAATCTAAACGAGCAAAGGGGACATCATCTAAATGTGTTAATTGCGAATGTTTTTTCTGATATGATAAAAAAATAAACATTCATTATTATTATTATCATGTCTATCAATCTAACATTGATCTAGTAAATCAATTAAACAACATCCAACAGATAATCGAATTTACTTATGAAACTGAAACAGACAACACATTACTTTTCCATGATATCATATTAAACCATAGTAATACACACATGAACAGACACTTGGCTGTTTGATCCTTTGGTTGGGTCTGAGAAGTCACCAAGCCAAGAACTTTTCAGCACCAGTCCCTTGTATACAAAATTCCATATATATTCTCACATATGCTCTCTCTCTTACACACACACACACACACACATGCATCTATATCTATACCTATATCTATATATAGAAAAAAACAACTAAAACGTTGCAAATTAAAAAAATGAATGTTTTTGTTGTGAAAGTATTTATTTATATTTTTTTATATATATTTGATATTTCAGATCGACCCTGATCTTTCTTGAGAAATAACTGTTAACAGTCACTTCTCAAGAAAGATCGGTATTTTTTTTATATATATTTGATATTTCAGATCGACCCCGATCTTTCTTGAGAAATAACTGTTAACTGTTATTTCTCAAGAAAGATCGGGGTCGATCTGAAATATCAAATATATATGAAAAAATATAAATAAATACTTTCACAAAAAAACATTCATTTTTTAAATTTATATATATATATATATATAAATATAAATAAATACTTTCACAAAAAAACATTCATTTTTTTAATTTGCAACTTTTTAGTTGTTTTTTCTATATATACATATTAAGCAATTATACGTGGCTTCTCATTATACCAATATCTATATATATAAATCAATTATGTGGTGTCATTTAATTTATATTACTATGAATCATGCATACAAAAAGCAAATTAGTAAAGTTAATGAGATAAAATTGAGAATTCACTTTGCGAACTAAATTTTAAAACTGCATTAACCCACTAACCACCTGATGACTGTTATGAACCTGGTTTTCCTGCGTAAGTTCTTGCATATTTAAGGAAGACCTAATACAGTTTATAATTTAAAAAAACAAGGATCATAACATTCATCGAGTGGTTAGTGGGCTAATGCATTTTAAAAATTTAATTAGCGAAGTGAATTTGCCACTTTATCTCATTAACTTCACTAATTTACTTTTTGTATGAATGACTCATTGTAATATATATATATATATATATATATATATATATAATATTTTTAGTTTTTAAAAATATGATTCCTTCGCTACATAAGAGTTCTCATGTTTCAAAAGTGAGAGCTGAGACCCCTAACAAGAATTTGGGAATAAGCTATCTTTTGGTTAGCACGTGTTTATAAGTGCGGTCTCATTGGAACATTAGTTGCTATGGAAACGGCTAGTGTCGGCCATTATGGTTAGGTGGTTTAAAGAGCTAAGAATTAATTTTTATCTACAGACCAGTCCCCTTCGAAAAATGTGTGTCAAGTTACAATGGGGCGTCTATGTCGAGAGTGGTTGTAGGTTAGGCCGGTCAGACGGCGATTTTTTTATGGCATTGCCGCGAGTCGTTGAGTGACGAGAAGGTTGTGTTTCATTATTATCTATTTGATCTGTTTATTTATTTGTTTATTTACATGGCTTTTTTTATCAAAGGGTTTTTCTCAATAATTATTGGGCTGAGCTTTTAAGGCTTTTAAACTATGGACTTTATTTGTTTAAATCTATTTATTAATTATTTAATGCGAAAATCATTTGATGACGACAGAAAACCGTTAACTCATGTCTATGGTTTAATAACTTTTCACTATTTAGAAACCTAATGATGTGCAGTTTTTCATGTAGGCATAAAGGGCAGGGGTCGTCCCAGGTTTTACAAGTTCTAGTTCTATTTATTATTTTCCATTTTACACACACACACACAAACACACACACACACACACACACACACACACACACACACATATATATATATAGATATGTGTGTGTGTGTGTGTGTGTGTGTGTGTGTGTGTGTGTGTGCGTGTGTGTAATGCATTATATGTATCATTGCATTCAACTGTTTTTTTCCTCTCTGCACAAAATCTAAGCTTTTCTCTTTTTACAAACAAATCCTGCCAATTTCGATCAATATTCTTTTCATTTTAAACTTTGGGCCAAGATATTTCTGTTTCTATGAGAAAAAATGTTTCATTCTTTCTCCACTAGTGGAACTGACTCCCAACAGGATGTTGCCCTGACCACTACCATCTTAACCTATTTAAATCTAGAGTTAACCGTTATCTTCCCTTCCTATCCACATAAACTGCCCCTCAATGTAACCCTTTACCTCGAGTGGCCCCTGGGACTTTTACAGGGTGAACCTTACTGCAAAAGATATAGACAAAACTTCCACGAAAAAATCTGAATTATAAGTTATCATTTATTATTATTATTATTATTATAACTATATTATAGTGCAGCATACAACAAAATGATGATGGATACAAATATGCAACTCCCAATATACCCAATGCAACACCCTGTCTGAAAAGGATATACAAGGCACATGCACCACCGCCAAATGTGTGCAGTATTGACAGGTTTTGAAATAAATGACATATAATGTTTCAGGTGAGACCCAGTTATAAATACCCCCAGGTCAGGTAACAAGGTCTACTCAGTCTCCGATTGAGGGTATTCTCAAGTATCTAGATGTGACTCTCAAGTTGTCTTGGTTGCTTCATCTTTCAAACCCTTTTTTTTTCATAATTTAACCCCAAGGAAAGCAATAAAGCCACTAAGATGCAAGCGGTTACTGAGTGTGAGAGAATATGAGAAAAAGAAAAACATTATTAAGGAGAGAGAGGGAGAGCAATAAAAGCACAGGAATTAAGAAGACAGAAGATAACAATTGACATTGGATTTAAATTTTTGAGAAGGTCAAAGTTCACTGGAAAGCAAGTTCACTGGAAGAGCGTTCCACAAGTGAGAAGTGTGAGTGAAGAAACTGTTACGTTTATATCTAGCAATTTCAACTGTATTGCAAATTGATGAGATATCTCCACAAATCTGGTATTGTGCTTAAATTCATGACAAAAGCTGAGATGCCAGGTCATGACTAATAACATTGCAGATGCTTCTTTGGATTTAATCAATTCCTAATTTTTACAAATATTTTTATATTCTGATGTGCTTTCCTCCTTAGTGCCTTGACTGCATGAATTTAAGTGTGCTACTAGATTGGCAATTAGGTCTCACGGCTTTACTATTGAACTAGCTAGATGAAACTGTCATTTCTATTTTAATGGTTTCTTTATTCACCTGTGAAATTTCTTTCTGATTTCTTGCTTCCCTGTCAACTACAATCTTCAAAAATTTAAATGCAGCATCAATTGCCAATGACATTACATTTAAATTTTTGAAGCTTGTAGTTATCAGGAAAGCAAGTAAACAGAAGGGACTTTGACAGGTGGGAAGTGTGAGAAAAGAAACTGTTTGAATGGTGTTGGCATTTAGCTATTTCAACAGTAGAACATAGCAGCTTGCTTAAATTCATGTAGTCTGAGCACAAGGGAAAAAAGCTTGTCAGAACAGTTGCCATGAAAATATTTATAGAAAAGCCACAGCATGTTGGTGAGGAAGTGACTGAAGCCAAGATGCCTGGTCAGGATTGATTACATCACAGACGCTTCTCTGGATTTTGTCAAGAATCTTGAGATGTTCAGCAGGAACACCAGACCAGATATGGCAACAGTATTCAATGCACAGATGAATGGTAGATTTGTAAATATGCAGGATGGATTCTAATTAGAGAAAATTTCTGGTATGACACAGAGACCCAAATTTCCTTGCAGTAGAAACAGCTATTGATTCGAAGTAGTCACTCTGCTTCAAGTCAGTGGAAAATGTGAAACCAAGAATGCGCCATGTGTTGCTCTCCTGGGGTGTAGCATCAGCCATGCTGATGACAGCCAGAAAGGTTTCTCTATGGTCATCAAATGAAAGCATTTTTTTGCCTGAAAACAGAAAAAAATGTCCTATATATTGAACAGTGTTTACTTATATTTAATCTTGTAAAAAAGCTTTTTCAGTTATTGTATGAATTTTTAAAAACTTTTTGTTTATTATTTTTATATGCATCAACTTTAATAAAACAGAATGTTTGGTCATCAGCAAGAGTAACAGCCTGGGATTTAAGCTTTGAATTAGAGAGTACAGAAATTTCACTATCTGGGATGTTTTAACAGACAATGGAAAATGTGATACTGAATGAAATCCCAAAGACACACTGGAATAGCAAAAGATGCCATCCGAAAGCTAAGCAAATTATTAAGAAACAGGAAAATTTCACTCAAAACAAAGAGTACTAAACTGATATGTGATATCAATCCTCCTATATGGCAGTGAATGCTGGACAATTTCCTAACAGAAAAAAGGAGAGTTGAGGCAACTGAGATGTGGTTTTGCAGAACGTGGTTGAGAATACCATGGACATAACATCTAAGCAATGAGGAAGTTTTAAGGAAAATGGAAATAAAAAGCACACATATTTACAATGAAAGAGAGATAGTTAAAATTTCTTGGACACATAATGAGAACAGAAAGCTTAACATTTTGATTCTCACAGAACATATTAAAGACAAGATGATCAGAGGGAAATGGATGGAAGAACAGAGAGTGGTCTTCATTGATTTTTTATGGGTTATCAACTCTTTGTGGGTTATTTAAAGCCAAGACATATTTTGGATTGTAGGAGGTTTACTTACAGAATTCAGTGTTCTGAAGCAGTCTCCCATCTAAGTACTGACAAAGCTTGACACTACTTAACTTTGGTAACCAAACAATAATCAGTGTTTTCAGTGTGTTGACCATAGGCAAGAGAATGGGAAGGATCAGTGAGTTAAGTGCTACATTATGTGATACATGCTTGGGCGATCATTTATCGAAAGATACATGACTGACGAGGCAGATTTTTTCCTTCATTAGGTTGCTATTTCTTTCTGTAGTAGACTGGTTGCCAACTAAGGCTAAATAACCTACTCTGTCCTGCTATTCACTCCATAGCTGGGAGGAGAAGAGATGGATTCATACCTTTCCCAAGGGTATTTGTGCATAAGTGAATGTAATGAACTTGACTGGAATTTGAACTTGGCTCTCCGAGTTCTCACTCTGAGCCAATATCTATTACACCACAACGCACATCCACATGAGAGCAATAATAAAAAAATAAACATTGCTAAGGGCCACAAAGGATAGATAGTTGTGGAGAGTCATGTTCACCCACATCCTGAAGGGTCGTGACACATAGTAGAAGAAGCAATGCTCACCAAGTCTCTCCTCCAAACAAATACAGCTAGTGAGTTTCAAAATTACCAGATTGCAAACTTTACTAAGCACTACACCATAGACATGTAGATATTTACTAGACTTAGCTATTAGATTGTAGAATATGTTTATTCGTTTTTCTGATGTTCTATGACTGATCTCAAAGAATAATCTTTCATAGCATTTTTTGCTTCTTAGTAACTCTAGACATCCTATGAAACTGTTGTCTAATGTTACTGAAATTTTATTTCAGATTAGACACCCCTTTGAAATGTAATGCCAAGTAGACAAGAATGAGCATGTTTGACATCTTCTCTTGGCTTTTTAATCCAGGTCATAAATCTGTCATAGCTGCTTGAGACATCTGTGCAGTGTACAGAGAGGAAACTTCACAACAATATTGAACAAACAGGCTCAAAGAAGCAATTCAGCTGAATATACCTGCCCAGTGATACAGTATGAGTATTCAACATGACAGTTTGCCCCCAACTGCCTACACTGCTAACATGACCCAACATGCATTTAAAGCGCATGGTTGGGACATTCTGCCACACCCACTATATTCTCCTGATTTAGCCCCTTCAGACTACCACCTGGTCACTTTCTAATAATTTGAAGGATGTTTTGTTCAATAATAATGTGCTGCTTAAAATGATGCTTCATGAATATTTCCAGTCAACATCTGTCTATATTTCTATGGTGAGGTATTATGTACACTATTTACATTATTCAGACTATTATCCTCATCTTTGTCGACATATTTATTACAATGTTTTCGCCATTGTATGCTCTGGCCTTCTTCAGGTAGTTGGAAGACAAGAACACATGGCACAGTGGATAAAGGCGTTGGTTAGATCCAGTGACAGGATGCAAAGAGTGTGAATTCAATACCCAGTTAAGTCAGTGGATAACTTTCAGAGAGGAGTTAACAGGAGATAACTGATAACTGACATCCATTAAACGTGGCACATGGAGCTAGACAGTCTACCACAGTGAGCAAAATAAAGGGTTCAGTTCGACATTGCAACCACCTGAAGAAGGTTGGAGTGTACAACAGCCGAAACGTTGTAATAAATATGGCAACAAAGATGAGGACAATAGTCCGAGTAATGTAAATAGTATTCCAGTCAAAACCTCGTGATTTTTATCATTGTGACATTAAGCAGATAGACCATCATTGGCTTGAGGTCCTAAACAATGGAAGGAGAATACGATGATGAATGATTCATCACAACTATTAATGAAGAATAAGTATTAAAATAAATTATAAAAAACAGATTTATGTAACAACCTAATACTTGACTACTAATTTATAGGAAAGCATTTATATGGATATTAGGTCTCTAAGACTATCTTTGTAAACAGTATTCATAACAAAGTACTGGTAAGAGTTGATAGACTTGCGCAACTAATAAGGGTCAAAATTGCCACAGATCCTACTTTACTAGCCACTACTTCATAGGAAAGCATTTATATGGATATTAGGTGTCTAAGACTATCTTTGTAAACACTATTCATAACAAAGTACTGGTAAGTGTTGATAGACTTGCACAACTAATAAGGGTCAAAATTGCCACAGATCCTACTTTACTAGCCACTACTTCATAGGAAAGCATTTATATGGATATTAGGTGTCTAAGACTATCTTTGTAAACACTATTCATAACAAAGTACTGGTAAGAGGTAACTAATAAGGATCAAAATTACCATAGAGCCTATTTTACTAATCACTACTTCAGAGTTAAGAGCTTATGTTGTAATATTGGGGCATCTAGTAAGGTTCAAACTCACCACTAAGAAATGTTTTTATTAACCCTGTTTCATGATGATGTGGCTTGAACATAAATTTTTTTATTCATATTGACAATTATCAAATCATGAGGCACAGATGAATGCAGTAAATGAAACAAAGAAAGAAAATGGTTTGAGTTGGAAAATAAAATTCTGACTGCTTTCCCAAAACATTCTCTGGTTTCACTGATTTATTTCTCTGATCATTTCACAAAAGTTGAGTTTTACAAAGATTATTGCTTTGTTATGATTCTGCCAAATCGAAATGGATGCTGGCAAATGAAAAATTAAATCAATTTTTTTTCTTTTTAATATTTTCTCATTCCTCTTTATTGTTTTGTGTTGTATTCAAAATATTACTGGGGAAGAAAAAATATTTGAGATTTGATGAATAAAATGGCAAACTTCTGAACCAGACCAAAAATTGATCACATTGATTTTATTAGAAACTTAAAGAAGAGATGTAGATAAGCATGCAGTGGTTGCACATGAAGTACACATTAAACCGCTATCTGATTCCCTGCTAGAGTAAGAAGACCGAGAATAAAAACATTTAAGAACATCCAGGAACCATAAATTTCATATGAGATATCTCATCAGTTGCTTCAAGCCAACCATTTCTTTTAATGACTTTGTCAACATTAATGAAATATCTTGAATCAATATTCAATTCCCTGCCAGAGTAAGAAGACCCAGAATTTAAAAAAATCCTCATAAGATTTCTTATCTGCAATTCTATGACAGTCATTGTCTTCATTCCCTTCAACCCTATCTACAAATTGTCTTGAATAGCTGGTGGCCTGTCAGAGGAAGAAGTCTCAGAATAAAAAAAACATCTTATAAGATTTCTTGTTGGCAATTTTGTGAAAATCATTGTCTTCATTGATTTCATCAAAATCTATTTTTTTTTTTTTTTTTTTTAATCATATCACCCCAAGCAAGGCCGGAGGCCACTATCACGCAAGGGGTTAAAGAGGGGTTGGAGGAAAAGCAGATAGGAGTGGCAAGGGAAGGAATGTGGAGAAAGAGAAAGACAGTGGGTCGATCAAGGCAAGGGGGCCACAAAAGATCTGGAGCAAGAGCAGATAGGAATGAGAAATGAAAGGATGTGGAGAAGGGAAGTGTATAGATCAAGGCAACTGGAGATGTCGATTGATGCTACACTTAAACCGTTGGAGATTGTATTTGTCAGGGAAACAGTAATAGGGAAGGGAGTTCCATAGGTGAGATGTGCGAGACATGAAGCTATTGGAGTAGAAGAGACGTCTACATCTAACAGTTTCCACGGTGTAGGGGTGGGAGCGGGATGCCAGCCTACTAGTCTTAAGTCCTTATTTCATTCACTGCCAGAGTAAAAAACCCGGAACAAAGAAATTGTTCATAAAATTTCTTGTTTGCAGTTCTATGATAATCATTGTCTTCACTTCTTTCATTGTTATCTATAAAATGTCATGAATAGTGATCCAATTCACTAGCATATAAACAAAACCCAGGACAAAGCCATTTCTTGAAAGATATCTTATCAGCTGCTACAAAACAATCACAGCTTTTTATACCTACATTACCGTCTATGAATTGTCTTGAATCAGCAACTGATTTGCTTGTAGAGTAAGAAACCTCAGGCAATAAAAATTCCTTGATACACATCTAAACAAAAGCTCTGGGACAATTATTGCTTTTCCTGCTTTCATCCCTATCAACAAATTGATTTAAATCACTGTCTGAATAAGATAAGCGAAACAAAGAAATTTCAAGAAAAATATCTCATCAGCTGCTGCAAAACATTCACTTATATGTCTCCTGTCATTTCCATCTGTGAATTGTCTTTATGAATGTTCATCAGATGTAAGGCTCAAGAGCCATGCAAGGTTGAATCGTACTGAATGAAAGAGTGTGCTACAAATGTAATATTGGATTTGGAGACTGTGGGATAGGGGAGATAGGTAACAATTGGTCTGAAACATTAGTCAAGTAAGAAAACCTCATCATCATAATCATCTTTGATCTACCTCTGGTTGGTTGGAACTCCATTGACAATCACTTTCCACACTGTTCGGGCCTACATTGCTGTCCCCAGACTCCCAATGTCCAACCCTGAGAGTCTACCTATGGTGTCTGGGGAAAGTCAATTTTCATGAGAAGACACTCCAAGAAGGATGCCATAGTAGTAAGGATGGAGATGGTTTTTCCCTGTCTGCCCAGTGGCAGTGGCGGGCAAACTGTAATTGATTTTGTTTGAGCTTAAGAGAGATTCGTCTCAGTTCTCTGCAAATTGTGTTAAGTGTTGCATGGGATCTCCAACCGATGTTCTGAAGAATAGATAGATCTAGAATAAAGAAATGTTTTGAAGAAATAACTCAAGGCTCTAGGACAACCATTGCCCTTTGCGCTTATCAACAATTACAATTTATCTGGAAAGAGTGAAAGAAATCAGAGACAAAGAATTGTCAAAGCATATCTCATCAGCTGTTCATGGATAATCATTGCTTCCTCAGTCTTTGTATTTGTCATTCTCTGATTCGTTACATCTATGAACTGTCTACACTATTTACATTGTTTGGACTATCATCCTCATCTTTGCTGCCATATTTATCACAACGTTCCAACCTTCTTCAAGTGGTTGGAATATCAAACTGAACCCTTTATTTTGTTCGCTGTTCTAGTTCCACATGCCATGTCTAATGGATGTCTGTTATCAGTTATCTCCTGTTAATTCACCCCTCTCCAAGTTCTCCACCGCCTTAACCAGGTATTGAACTCACACTCTTTGGGTCCTGTCACTGGATCTAACCAATGCCTTTATCCACTGTGCTATATGTCCTTGAGGACATCTGTGTATGAATTTCTGGGACTTATAATAAACCTAATGTCTTCAGCAAACATTTTTACCAGTGCTCATATTGCAATTTTTGCTGTTATCATTGCATGATTTTACCAGAGCTCATATTGCAATTCTTGTTGTTATTATTGCTTCTCTCTGATACTCCTTATTACTGGTTCCCATATTGTATTCATTTCTATCCTTAGTTGGCCGAGGAGATTTTTGTGGTCTAGCATATGTGCTGATTTCTTAGGCTTACAAATTTTTCAATGATGTTCTTTGTCTATGATTTCAACCTGATCCCACGGAGGACAGAGATCTCCATTTTCTTTTCATATGTCGTCAGCCATGGCTGATTTTTCCACTTCCACTCGCATTTTGCAGCTTTTTGGTGTTCTTGAGGCCTTACCTTAATGGGTCGATCTGTCTCCCCTTTATATTTCTTTCCGCAGCTGCAAGTCTTTAGTAATGTTTTTCTCTATGGGGGGGGTCTTACTCGGGAGAGGTATCTGCAAAGTGTCATCGAGCTTTTGAAGGTTGTTCTGATGCTATATGGACCACAGATCCTTTGTATCTTCTCTGATAACCCCTTTACATAAGGCAGGCAGACTGTTTACTGAGTGTTGTTGTCCTCCTCTTGAACACGCCTATCCCAGTTTATTGGGGCTGCTGCCATGTACCCAGGGTAGTTGTTACATTGTAGGGTACGGCTTGTACAGACCAATTCTTTATCTAATGTCTTTCTCTAATAAGCCAGAATGTACAATGGCTGAAACGTTGTGATAAATATGGCAAC
The DNA here is from genome assembly GCA_964036315.1 of Acanthosepion esculentum. NCBI lineage: Eukaryota > Metazoa > Mollusca > Cephalopoda > Sepiida > Sepiidae > Acanthosepion > Acanthosepion esculentum. The sequence continues at coordinate 66,868,166 of OZ038503.1, read as the reverse complement.
AAAGATGAGGACGATAGTCTGGACAATATAAATAGTGTACATAATATCTCATCTCAGAAATATAGACAGACTATAAATTGTCTTTATTTTTTGTTTTCCAAATGTTCATCCAATACAAGTCTCAAGAGCCATTCAAGGTAGAATACAGTGTGTGATATGAATGTAAGAGTGGGAAATAGGAGGTGAGGATTATGATGGTAGGGAGGATAGGTAAGAATTGGTCTGAATCATTTGTCGAGTAAGAAGACCTAGAACAAAGAAATCAGTTGAAGCATATTTCAACAGCCGCTCTAGAACAACCATTGCTCTCCTTGTCTTTATCACCATTTAAAAATTATCTGGAAACATTAATTCCCCGGGAGAATAAGAAAATTACTATCTAATTCACTGCCAGAGTAAGAAGACCTAGAAATCAATTTCTTGAACGTTGATCTATCATTGCTTTCTCGATCTTCTTCATTATCTACTGCTTTCTCTCCTTTCATCTCCATCTATGAAGTGTCTTTATAATTGTTTTACGAATGTTCATCCAAGTCTCAAGAGCCATTCAAGGTAGAATGCAGTGTGTGACATGAATGTAAGAGTAGGAAATAGGAGGTGAGGATTGTGAAGATATGGATGATAGGCAAGGACTGAGGTCTGAATCACTAGTCAAGTAGAAAGACACAGGACAAGGAATGTGTTCAAGCCTCTCTCAACATCCGCTCTATGACTACCATGGCTCTCCTCAACTTTATCACCATTTACAAATTATCTGGAAGCACTAATTCCATGTTAGAATAAATATACCATGTGCGAAAAAATCACTCAAAAAAATATCTCATCAGCTGCTACAGGATAATCATTGCTTTTCTTGACTTCATCATTATCTTTGAACTCTCTTGCCAGTGTAAAAAGACTCAGGATAAAAAAAAACAAGTTCAGCGAATATACAAAAATAGAAAGGGGTGTAAGGCAAGGGTGTGTCTTCTCACCAGACCTATTCAACCTATATGATGAGGCAATTCTGAGAGAATTGGAAATCCTTCTGGGATTCAGCATTTGTGACCACAATCTTAACAACATAAGATACACAGATGACACATTACTGATAGCAGACATGGAAAAGAAATTACAAAACCTCCTACAGAAGGTAGTGAAGGAGAGCAAGAAGAAGGGACTAAGCATAAACTACAAGAAGTTAGAATGCATGGTCATCAGTGAAAGGATGAGCCCAAAATGCGATTTGCAGATCGGGGATACTAAAATCAAGCAGGTGTGGAAGTTTAAATATCTAGGAAGTGTTTTGACAGAGGACGGCATGTGCGACACTGAGATATGCAGATGTATTGGGATCACCAATGACACATTCCAAAATCTGGGCGGAGTATTGCAAAACAGGAGGATATCTTTGGTAACAAAGAAAAGAGTAGTGAGTTGTTACATGACATTTGTCCTCCTTTACAGCAGCGAATGTTGGACAGTCTCCTCAATGATGAAAAAGAGGTGATGTAGATGTGGTTCTACAGAAGGATGCTGAGGATACCATTGACGGTATGTGTGAACAATGATGAGGTCTTGGTGAGGATGCAAGCAAGGAGGAGGCTTATACTTAACATCAGGAAGAGGCAGCTGAAGTTTCTGGGATACATAATGAGAAAGGAGGGCCTGGAGAATCTGATACTCACAAGTCGAATAGAGGGAAAGAGAAACAAGGGTAACAATGCATGACATATCTGGTGGGCTTAAGCAAGTGGATGTCAGAATATGGGCTGTGGGAGGTAGCAAAGGGGTGAAACTTATTGAGAGCTACAAGAGATGGGGGGAACTTGAAAGGCATATTTGTCTACGTCCTGAAATGACACAACACATAAAAAGAAAAGAAAAGCTGTATGATCATCATTGTCTCCTCAATCTTCAATGCTATTTATATCTTAATTTGATTGTTTAATGGTATATCAACACCTTATGGGTCATTTTTGTCAAAATTTAATTTTCACTGGAGCTTTGAAATACTAAAAATATGATATATTATTCTGCTTTCACAATTGAATGTATGGTAGATGAATCTCAGCTTGTGTGCATATACATGTTTGTGTGGACATAATTCCGAGAGATGGTGATATGTGTGTTTTATGTTGTTGTTTTATTGATGTTATATTTTGGAATACAGTTTGTTTTCTTTAAGATATTGTAGGATATTATATAGATTAATGTTATGAAAGAGTTCTTTCATGTTGGTTGTTTGTTTCATTTTATTTAATAGCATATCAATACCTCTATGGGTTATTTAATGCCAACATCTAAATATTTTGAACACAATTTTATGGCTTCCACTAAATATATTTTGAATGCAATTGTATGCTTTCAGTTACAGATAAAATGAATTGCTGGTCATTTTACTGTAAATATGTATTTTTGGTCATTTTCATATAAGTATTTTTATATCTTTATAAATATGTATTATTGGTCATTTTTATATAAATATTTTTAGAAATATGTATTTTGGTCATTTTTATATAAGTATTTTTATATCTTTATAAATATGTATTATTGGTCATTTTTATATAAATATTTTTATAAATATGTATTTTTGGTCATTTTCATATAAGTACTTTTATATTTTTATAAATATGTATTTTTGGTCATTTTTATATCAGTACTTTTATATTTTTATAAATATGTATTATTGGTCATTTTTATATAAATATTTTTAGAAATATGTATTTTTGGTCATTTTCATATAAGTATTTTTATATCTTTATAAATATGTATTATTGGTCATTTTTATATAAATATTTTTATAAATATGTATTTTTGGTCATTTTCATATAAGTATTTTTATATGTTTATAAATATGTATTATTGATCATTTTTATATAAGTATTTTTATAAATATGTATTGTTGGTATTTTTACTATAAGAATGTATTTTTATACTTTCATGGTATTATTTTTTTGTTTGGATGTTCATTATTTGCCCATAACTAGGACCCTAACAGGTGAGAGGGTATCTGGGAAAAACAGCAATTAAGAGGTGTTTCTATTCTCTTTAAAACCACCAATCTCTCGATCAGATGTCTTGCTGCTGGATGTATTCTATTTTGGTACCCAGGACTGAGATGGTCTTGAACCACTATACAATTCCCTGACAGAGTAAGAAGACACAGAAATAAGATGTTTCTTATCAGATATCTCATTAGCTATGCCAAGGCAGCCATTGCTTGTACCGTCTTTATTAGTCTCTATGAATTGTTTTGAATATTTAATTCACAGTCGGATTAAGAAATAGATTTCTCATGAGATTTCTATGTCAGTCATAGAATTTTCTGCCTTAATATCAAAAAATTCTCATAAATCACTCTCTAATTCATTCCTAGATTAAGAAGACCTGGAAATTGTAATGATTGCTAATGATAAAAGTAATATTAGCTGTTTCCTTATAAGGAAACATTTGCCCTTGATTGACCAAGTAAGCCAGTACTACCTGAGTTACACTTTTGTTCCCTCCCTGGCCATCAGGCTGGGATTGCAGGGTAATATCTGTTCTTCTAATCTCTAATGGTAATATTAACTGTTTCCTTATAAGAAAACATTTGCCATTCATTGACCATTCAAGCCGGTGCTACCAGAGTTACACTTTTGTTTACTCCCTGCCCATCAGACTGGGACAGAGGGGAATATCACTTTTCCTCATCTCTAATGGGAATAATAATATTAGATGTTTCCTTATAAGGAAACATTTGCCATTCATTGACCAAGTGAGCTTGGCTACCTAAGTTACACTTTTGTTCCCTTCCTTCCCATCAGACTGGGATCACAGGGTAGTACCTTTTGTCCTCATCTATAATGGTAATGTTAATATTAGCTGTTTCTTTATAGGGAAACATTTGCCGTTCATTGACCAATCTGGCTAGTATCAAAGTTTAGCCTCTGCCACCAGGTGGATAAAATATTTTCTATTTCTCAATTGTGTACCTGTCTTTGGACAGAACAAAACAAATAAATATAGGATGTCTGGCTGCAAGGATTGCAAACCTGCAGCAACATTTCCTTCATTGCACCAAAGAGAGAAAGTCAGTTGAATAATGATGTGAATATGACATCGATTGCAATTTTTGCAATTTTCTGGGTGATTTTTGGTCTTATCCCCTGTGCAGGCACTTGGACTCCCTACTTTAAACCAACCTTGTGCCATGTCTCAGAAATTCATCAAAGATTAGGAAAATGAATCTGAATGTAAATACATTGGAAGTACATCTTTGTTGCTATCATCTCAGTGTTTTGACAGTTGTACTCTCCAGCCTTCTTCAGGTGTCTGTCAGTCAAGATAATCTTCAGGGAATTTTGAACTGAACCCTTTATTTAATCTATAGGAATAAATTGTTCTTATTCCACTGTCTCTGTCTAAGTATTTCAGATCTTTTTATGACTGATCTATTATTGCTAGTTCTGCTTCCATTGACCCTGAGTCTGAACACTCTATCCCAGGCATTAAAGTTAACAGTTACTATGAAAACTCTGGGCCAAGCTGAACCTGGAACTTGGAGCCTTAAAACTAATGTTCATTCTGTTTATCTGCATGTTGAAGTCACTGCTGCTGCTTCGGTCACACTTGACCACTTTTGCCATTGGCTTTCTTTTATTACTGCTGCTGCTGCTGTTGAAGCATCCTTTCTTTTTCTTTCTTTACTAATGGCTCCCATATGATATTTATTGTTATGGTAGACCAGCTGAGTCTAGTATATGTGCTGATTCCGTCAGACATTTGCTTCTTCTTTGTTCTTTTCTAGCAGTTTTAATTCATTCCATTGAATTTGATGATCACACCTTTCCCTCCATACATGATCAACCATGCCTGATGTCATTGTCTCACTCCTAATTAAGGCTTTTTGATGTTCCTCTAAATTTAGTTTTTTTGATAAAATAAAGACATGAGTTCATTTTTTTTTTTGTATCGATGAATTTGATATTCACATTTATTGCCATGGAATCCGTCAATAAACAATTATATTACTTTTGACAAAATACAATTTAATTCTAACTGGCTTATAAATAGAGGAAGTCTGTAGCAAGGGTCATTAAAGGCAGCTGACAGGCTATGAATATGGTACGCGTCATTTGTTACCTCTTTAATATTAAAACACTTTGATTTATTGTTGAAATAAAATTCTACCAATGGACATAAAAGAATCACTAACAAATATTTCTTGTATTTTGTTTGGATATTTTCCATTTATAAAACTCAAAGTATTAATGAAACAAACAAAGTACCGAAATTTTGATTTGTCTGAATTTTGTTTTTGTGACTGGAGCTTAAAGATTAAAAAAAGTGTGATTTTTTAACTATCAGAGTGTATCAGTAGTTATTTTCAATTTTTAATCAACTCTATCATGACCTTCTCAGTGGCTTGACAATGATAATAATAGTCATCATAATATTAATTGTTTCCTTATATGGAAACATTTGGCATTCATTGATCAAGCAGCCAGCACTGCTTTCAGTTGGAATTTATTAAAATTTTTCTATTAAAAAGAATTTTCAGGAAAATAGATTTCTCAAGTCTACTGCTTCCTGTATTGACGGGAATTTCCTTCCTAACATTTTGTTTGAAGTAGTGTGGAATGTCAGCATCTTGATCATGTCTTTATTTTCTCTTAGAGTTAATGTGCTATGCATTTTGGTTGTTACAGCTGTTGAAAGTCCTCAATTGATGTGGATTTTGTTATTTTATAGAGTTCTTTGGGATTCTGTAGCACCAGTCCATGAGATTTGAAAAATGATGGTCCTCACTAAAACCTACAGGTTTCATTTGGTCAAAGCCATCATTCACCATTTATCTGAGAAAGTGGTTGCTTACTGCTGCCAGTTTAGATATTTTGTATAAGTTTGACTCCATAACTGTCATCTCTGTAGAAGTATTAATCTGACTAGGTTATTTAAGTACATTATTCAAATTTTTAGGCAAATGTTTTGGTTTTGTATCAACTTGCAGTGTTGTGCAAAACTACCCCTACCACAGTCTATTCTATGTTCTATTTCCTTATCTCCTATACTAAATTTTTTATAACTGATTGATAGACATATGTATCCTAAATGTTTAATATTTGCTATTTTCATATTCTGGCATTTTTATGATGGATTTACGATAGATGCTGTCATTACTTTCATTCCAATTCCAGATCATAGTTTCTGTTTTAGAAAGGTTTAGCTTGTGTCCTATTTATTAGAATACTTAGAACAGGTTGTTTACAGCTGACAGTTTAAATATTTATGAATCAGTTTGGCTCCAAGCATGATTTCCATGTGAAAGTCTAAATCTGATGAGGCTATTTAAAAAGATGACTCAAGATTAATGTTTTCGTTTTATAGCAACTTATGGTATTGGGAAAAACTATCCCTAACACAGCCAATTCTGTATTCAATTTCATATAGTCTATCTCAATTTTCTTATAACTGATCCATACACCAAGTTATTTGAAGTGTTTTTTATTGACTAAATCCACATCCTGAATGCTTATGATGGATTCAGGGTAGGTGCCGCCACTGCTTTCATTCCAATTCCAGACGATAGTTTCTGTTTTGGAAAGGTTTATCTTGAGTCCTATCTCTTAGAACACTTGATAGATGTTGTTTTTAGCTGACAGTTTAGATATTTTTGAATGGGTTTGGTGCCATGCCTGATGTTTGTGTGAAAGACTTGATCTGATGAGGTTGTTTAAGAACATAACTTAAGTTTTATGTTCATGTCTTGGTGTTATAGCAATTTGAATTGTTGGCATAACTATATCTGGAGCTGTATATTGTTTGCCATTTTTTATTTGCTCAAGGCTATTTTTAATCATTGATCTGGGAAAGTTGTTTCTACAGCTGGGAGTTTAGATATTTCCTAATGAGTTTGCCAACATGTATGGCGTCCATGTGAAAGACTTAATCTGATGAGGCTATTTAAGAACATGGCTAGAGGCTTATCTTGTGTACTATTTCTTAGAACACTTAATAGAGGATGTTCATTTTCTGTTCAAGGTCATTGTTATCTCAACTTGCCAGATATGTACAACTTTGTGGCCTGATATAGTTCCTAGTGGAGTCAGGGCTTCGAGGACAAATTCTAAAGCATTTCACTAAAAAAGGACAGCATATTGCAAATAAAGTTTATAGCCAAGAATTAGAAGAGACGCAAGTGATGTGGTTTCTGTTACTTCACAGATTTCATTGTAATTCTGTAGTGGCTGTTAACAAAATTAGAAGTAGGATGTTCCTCACTAAGACCTACAGGATTCATTTGCTCAAAACCATTTTTAATCATTCATCTTAGAAAACGGTTGTATAAAGCTGACAGTTTAGATATTTCTGAATGTGTTTGGCTCCATGCATGACATCTATGTGAAAGTCTCAATTTCACAAGGCTATTTAAAAAATGACTTAATGTTAATGTTTTCATTTTGTAGCAACTTATGGTATTGGGGAAAACTATCCCTAGCACAGCCTATTCTATGTTCAATTTCATATAACCTACCTCAAGTTTCTTATAAATGATCCATACACCAAGGAATTTGAAGTGTTTAGTATTCACTAATTCCACTTCATGAATTTTTATGATGGATTCAGGGTAGGTGCCGCCACTGCTTTCATTCCAATTTCAGATCATTGTTTTGGTTTTAGAAAAGTTTATATTGAGTTCTATTTCTTGGAATACTTGGTAGAAGATTTTTGTTCAAGATCATGTAAAGCCAAAAACTGGAAGAAATGTACAGGAAATTGTATGAAAAAAAAACAGCCTAAGACAAAGCACTTTTGATCCAAGTTAAATCTCACCAATCTTCTTTTATATGCCATCTCCTTTTAGGATGTGTGTGATTATCGCTCTCCACAACTTTCTGCCATCTTTTGCTCTTGAAATAGACATAGCACTAAATGATTAAGCTTTTTCCAAACACATGGCAAAAGTTTTACATTAAAGTTGGTGGAAGAACTTTTTCCTTCATTTTGTATTCCAGTCATTCAAACTCTTTTGGTAGATCATTTGACCTTAAGGATTTTTTTTCTTTTATCTCAACAAGATTATCATTAAGGTACAAAGAATCTCACATCTTACTGACAAATTGCTGACAAATGTTTTTCACTTTTGA
>OZ038503.1:66715055-66855055 GCA_964036315.1 Acanthosepion esculentum | reverse complement strand
TTATAGACTTGAAGGATCGATTCCGGGGAGAAAAATTTCCTGGCTCGGCACAGAGAACCAACTTTCTTAGCAGTGGCTGATGCAACTGACTCAATGTATTTGTTCCATCTCAGATCAGCAGACAGCGTGAGACCGAGCAGCCGCAGGGGGGAGCTCTCGAGAAGTTGGTCATCAGACATACTAATGGGATGCAGGGATGGATCCTTGTGGTGGTTGATAGAGACCAGTTTTGTTTTAGAGGTGTTAAAGTTAACCATCCATTTCTCACCCCAGATCACAACCGATTGGAGGTCCTTTTCAATTTGAGCTGCCAGGTTAGCTTTGACCGCCTCACTAGATTTGTGTTTGAGGCAGGAGTAAATAGTGGTGTCGTCAGCGTAGATGCCGACTTGGGAGTCTATGGCCTCAGGAAGATTTTATATATATACATATATATATATATATATATATATATATATATATATATATATATAAATGAAACAAAATTGGGTGTTTTTTTTATGAAAGTATTTATTTCTGTGTTTTTGTATATATTTATTTATTTAATATTTCAGACCACCTAGGTCTTTCCTCAGAAATCAAATGAGATACTGTGTTTGTGTGTTTGTTTACAGCGTTTGTTTACAGCGTTTTTATGCTATATATATATATATATATATATATATATATATATATCAAAAGGCTCATAAAATATTCCAAAATAGAAGAGCCAGACCCAATGAATCAAAAAAATATTATTCTACCCACTAACTCTATCACAACTACAACTGAGAAGAATTTATCTAAACTCAACATAAAATTTGTCACAACTACATCTACAACAATTAAAGACTTAATCAATAAAAACAAAACAACAAGTGAAAACTTGAAGGAGAAATTTACTCTATCAAATACAGGAATTGTTAGAATGAATATATTGGAGAAACCTCAAGAAGTTTAAACAAGAAACTAAATGAACACAAAAGGAACATTTTAAAAAACAATGCACAAAACACATTCGTTGTTCACCATAATGAAACTGACCATAATTTTGACATCGGGAATGCTACTTTAATTAAAAGATAAAATAATCAATTAAGACGAAAATTTCTGGAAAGTGCATTGATCGCTAGTTCAGCCACAGTAAATTTGCATCCAGGCTCTTATCACCATTTTTAGTAGATTTTCTGTTATCACCATGTGGAATAAGTCAGGGACAAATAAAAAGAATTTAGATTAATTTGGCTAGATTGAAAAAAATATTCTTTCAAAAAAAAAATTTCCTTTCAAAAACATTCTCTCAAAAAGTTTTGAAACTTACAACGTTTCTCATTTTGTGTGCATGTGTAGACTTGGCAAGATCCACAAAGACAAGTGCAATGAAATCCTAACAGATGAAATGCATCACAAAAACTTTTTCCAATTTGTCATACTATTTTTCTAAATACTGTTTGTTGATATATAAAATTATACAAAATTATATATTGCTATATCATATATATATATATATATATATATATATATATATATATATATGTTGTCCATTGACTTCTATAAGAGGCTCATCCACCCTTTGTAAGTAATATTTTCATTCTAATTCCTGTGTTCCTGAAAACCCCTTCATTGCTTGCATGCTCTCTCAATGGTATTCTCAAAAGCAACAACAAAAATCTGGCTTCTCATCTGCAGTCTCTCTCTCTCTGTCTCATTTATAAATACTTCCATGGTAATTGCTCCGATGAGCTGCTATCGCTGGTTCCCAGGCTCCATGAATTCAAGCGTCCTACGAGGCTGGCATCCCGCTCCCACCCTTTCACTGTTGAAACTGTTAAATGTAGACGTCTCTTCTACTCCAATAGCTTCATATCTAGCACCTCACACCTATGGAACTCCCTTCCTCATTCCTGTTTCCCTGATGACTATGATCTCCAACTATTCAAGTGTAACGTCAATCAACATCTCCAGTTGCCTTGATCTATCCTCTATCCGTCTCCACATCCTTTCCTCTAACACTCCTATTTGCTCTCGATCCAAATCCTCTGTAACCCCTTGCGTGCTAGTGGCTTCCAGCCTTGCCTGGGGTGAAAAAAAAAAAAATGAAAGACAAAATAATGCAAATTAATAGTGATAATGTTTGATCTAAAAAATTTGAACATCTTAAGATTATTTTGTCTAGTGATAAAGGAAATACAACAAAATATGGTGAAAGAAAGTCTTAGCGAAATCTAATAATGACAATGCTTCATCTAAGAAATTTGAACAAGCTGAAACTATTTATAGAAAATAAGAAAAATGCAGTCAGCTTAAAACAACACCTCAAAACAACCTTTGCCAAGGGTTGAAAAAGCAATAATCACTTTTACAGAAAAGATACTGATAAAATAAAGAATAAATAGGAAACTTTTATCAATCTAAAATGTTTCTCTTTTATTAAAGCTTCATCAAAGAATGAGATATAAGAAAAATAAAAATTAAAAATCTGGTATTTTTACTTTTGAGTTCTTTAATTTTCATTGGTTAGTTAGGCTTCATGTGCATTTGACTTGTTAGTATAATTGATGACATTTCGAATATAAGGAGACATGATACATGCTTTCAAAATTCTAAAGAATGAATGGGTCTCAAGCCTAACTGAAAAGCTGTAAATATTGCTTTATGTATGTAAGCATATAATAATTCTAATTTGTGGGATTCAGATGATAATGTACAAAGTGGTCCAAAAGTAACCCCTACATAATATAATTTTCTATTTCAATGCACTGTGGGGTATTATCAAGGAGAGAGTTTCATATGAACAATACCAGAATACCCTTTAAAGGAAACCCTTTGGAGAGCCTTTAGAATGATCAACAAAGCACAGCTATATAAAATATCACACAAGACATGGCGGTACATCATTTTGTGCTATGAAAATGATGGTGATCATGCAGACCTTCTCAATGTGTGACAGTGATTGAACTGAATCCAGTACATGTGCATTATGTTTGTTGTTTGTAATATATTTATTATTAATCTCTCGAAGTACTTTCAGAAAAGATAAACAAAATATCAGAGATAATTTCTAAATGCAGACATGAAAACAAATTCCTACTATGCTACCTGCAACAACATTATAAATCAAAAACCTATGAGTTGCATTTTTCAGGGGAGACATTTATTTATTTCAAAGAAGTACAAAACTCTAATCTCCTTCAAAGTAAGATCCTTTGACTTCAATGCACTTGTTGTAGTGCTCCACCCACTTCGTGAAGTCCCAACAGAAGTCATCCAAAGTGAAGGTGTCCAGAAACCTTGACATGGCCTCTTTCATTTTCTCAATGTCTTCAAAACGATTGCCCTGGGGTTCCACTTCAGGGTGTGGAACAATGAAAAGTTACAAGGAGCAATGGCTAGACTAACTGAAGGGTGAGGGATAGTTCTGATGCTCATGTCTGTAAACAAAAAACTATTGATAAAGAAGCATCCAAATCATTTTCACTTCTCGACTACATTCTGCAAACTAGTCAGCTGTGACAAGCACTGTTTAGTCGGGTGTGTTTAAATAGCTGTTACAGCCGTCTCCTTCAATTTGGAATAACAAAATTTATCAGGTCAGCTTGTTAGATGTAGAGTAATAATATACTAAAATTACAATAATCTTCCTCTTTTTAAAAAAGTCTCAAATCTTCTGGAATGCATGGGGTATATAAAACCTCTGATTGAAATCTAATTTAGTCTAAAAAACTTTATTTCAAAAACAAAATTTAAAACCAAAAAATATACAAATACATCAATAAATGATTTGTATGAATAAATAAATAAAATAATATATTTCAAATAGTCAATAGACAAATGACTATAAATAATTTAAAGTACAAAACAAAATAATGGGGGAGAATAGATTCCTTCTCTACCAGAATTCTTTTAATTCCTCCAGTTGCCAACAATAATGGGGGATAATAGATACTTTACCTCCCAGAATTCTTTTAATTCCTCCAATTGCGAATAATAATGGGGGAGAACAGATTCCTTCCCTTCCAGAATTCTTTTAATTCCTCCAGTTACCAATAACAATGGGGGAGAACAGATACCTTCCCTCCCAAAATTCTTTTAATTCCTCCAGTTGCTAATATATAGAGCCCACAAAATGTGCTGTGTCACATGGTCTGCAGATACCCTGAAGTGTGAAACTGACACTTCCCCTGCAGTGTTGATGCCTATGTCCACATTGTTTATATATACAAACTCTCTATATCTGATGCCGAGCACTCTTCTGTCACAAATTAATATATAACATGCACAAATTTAATACTTTAGAGATAGTAATACTCAATTAATGAATCGACCATTGATACCAAAATTGCAAGGGCGTGTCGAGTTCAAATTCCAGTGGAGGCTGTTGGGTGAGCTTTCTCCCAGATATTCTCGTAAAGGTATGAACTCATCTCTTCTCCTTCCAGTTAGGGGTTAATTGCAGGACAGTTCGGGCTCTCTGGTATTGGTTGGTAGTCAGTCTAGAAGAAGGACAACTTTAAATTGCAAACTGATTGGATGTGGGGACAAGTAACTCCGCCCTGTAAAAAGCCTACTTGTTACGGAAATCACACCAGCTTAATGTGTGGATGGTATGACCCTATACTCCAGTGGGGAATCTACAGGGTCGAAACAACAGTCTATTAATCTGTCGATCTCTGTTTTTTCATATCTAACTATATGCATACACTTCTGTCTCTGTATATGTATTTAAAACAAACATAAAATGCTGTATGATTTTACTTAGTATTTAATAAAAACATGATTATTGTCAATCAAACAATTTCATATAAAACACAGCAGAAATAACTAAACAAATATTTCACAATGCCTCATACTCCAGGTTCATGGAATAGTAATAGTGAGTATGGGCAGTTTGTACTTCATTTAAAAATTGTGATGGTAAAATTGTCTTGACCAGACATAAAAAGTAATATTATTTTACTTAGATTTAATAAAGATGCCTATTGATTTTATTGTTTTTTTAAGGTTTATCAACCCTTTGAGGTTATTTAAAGACAGAAAATATTTTCAGATTGTAAGAATTCTTTTTTTTAGATAATAATTGTTTAGTGATACAAGTCTTACTAATAGCTTGGGGTAAAAGAGTTTTATACGGCTTATCAACCCTTTGTTCAAAGCCAGAAAATATTTTTAGATTATAAGAATTTGGTGGGTGAAGGTAATAAAGTTTAGTGATTCACGTTTTACTAATTAACCCATGGCTTGGGAGATAAGAGTTGAATTCATATCTTTCACAAGTTTATTTGCATGTAAGCTACTATAAAGAACCCAGCGGAAATTGAAACTTGCCTGATTAACAATTCAGAACCATTATCCATTACACTACCCACACACCCAAACTTACAGCACTTGGTATTCCAAAGTGATCTCCCATCAAGTTTCTGACCAGACTCAACGTTGCTTAACTTCGGGCACCAGTGTTTCAATGCAATGTGGCTGTAAGCCTTAATAAAGACAAGCTTATTATCGGTTAAACAATTTAATATAAAACACAATAGAAATAAATACACAGATATTTCACAATGCCTCATACTCCAGCTGCATGGAATGGTAGTAGAAAATTTGTGTAGTTTGAATTTTATTACAAAAGTGGAATGAATGTAATTGTCTCTTAGTCGAGCTTTGCATGCAAAGAAGGAAAGGAAAGAATAGTGTACTATTCAAGTCAACCTAGGGCTATCAAAAAGGCATTTTAAGATTAACATAAAAAAATTATGGGGAGATTATAAAATAAAGAAGGAATTATATAATAAATGTGAAGAAACCATCCTGAGGAAGTTCTTCATACAAGAAAAACGTGGAAAATGATATAAGTAAAAAATAAAAATAAAAAAAAAAAATAATAATAATAATAATAATAATAATAATAATTACAACAACAATAATAATAATAACAACAACAGGAAGCAGGAGAACGGTAGCAGGAGTGAAGAAAAGAAAAATACAAAATTTTTTTTTTTTTTTGGCTAAGAAGCTATGGAAATATCGAAATGCTCCAAAAGCAGAAAATGAAGAGAAGAAAGACGGAAGTAAAATTTTGTTGATGCATGTGGTTAAAAATTATTGATAAAATAGCCGAACGCTATGGGAGGATATCTTTGGCAAGAAACTTCAATTGTTAAAGAAAGAAAAATCAAAGACCCATGAACTTATAAGAATTTATGAACTGATAGGGAAAAAATCATAAGAAAACATGTATATTTGAAAAGAATAAAAAGATAACAGATTTTCGCTATTATGACGTCTTTGATTTGACTTTCTTTAATGAAAAATGAGATAGTGGAAGGAATTCGATTTTCCTTGAAAGCTTCTTCTTTGAGAGATAGAAATACAGTTTATTCCCCTTCCAACGAGCATCTGCCATTATCATCATTTTTTGGCACGTAAAATAATTCTTTTTTTTATGTGTTCTGTTATTCCTTTCTTAGATATTGCTTTAAATTGCCTTCTATTTCTTTATCCGTTTTGTTATTTTTCTTTTACAGCTGTTCCCTTTGACAGAAACTTTTTTCTCTCTCCTCCCAAGACTTCAACATTTCCTTCCTGACAGAAATACCGATCTTAAATTCACCGTTTCCCAACAAGAAGGCACATTTTTTGGTCATTATTTCATATATTTTATCTCTTTATCAATAATTTTGTGTGAGTTTTTCTGTTCATTTTATTGTTGCATTTTGTCAAAACTGTTCAGGTTGTTTTACTATGTTTTACTATGGTCTCCCCACTCCCTGGAAATATCCACTCAATATTAACGAAATAAATATAGCCTACTTAAGGAAATAGCGCCTTATTCCACTTTAAAGTAATCCCCTTTGAAAATTATACATTTTAAAAAATCATTTCACCCCAAGTTAGGCAATAAGGTCACTAAGACGCAAGTGCTTACTGAGAGAACATTAGAAAAAAATTAAAGGGAGCGAACATTAAAAGAACAAGAATTAAGAAAACAAACGATAACGTATGACATTGCATTTAATTTTTGAAGATCAAACTTGACTGGAAAACTGGAAGAGAGTTCGATGAGCGAGAAGTGTGAGAAGAAACTGTTAGCATAGAACTTACGGTTACATCTAACCATTTCAACAGTAAAATGATGAGACCTTTCCACAAATCTAGTGGTACGATTAAATTCATAAATTCTAGGTATCAATGAGGAAAGCTAGTAATCAGAACAATTACCATGAAAAATATTTAGAGTAAAGGCACAGGGAACCTATGTTACTGTTGCAGGATAGTAACTAAAGCCGAGATGCCAGGTCAAGATAGGTAATATTGCATTTTCTTCTTTGTACAGTATTTACATTATTCGGACTATTGTCCTCATCTTTGTCGCCATATTTGTCACAACGTTTCGGCCGTTGTACGCTCCGGCCTTCTTCAGGTGGTTGGAATTTCGAACCGAACCCTTTATTTCGATCGCTAGGGTAGACTGTTCTAGTTCCACGAGCCATGTTTGATGGGTGTCAGTTATCAGTTATCTCCTGGTAATTTTCCCTCTGAAAGTTCTCCACTGCCTGAACCGGGTATTGAACTCACACTCTTTGGGTCTGTTACTGGATCTAACCAACGCCTTTATCCACCGTACCAAAAGATAAAGGCGTTGGTTAGATCCAGTAACAGACCCAAAGAGTGTGAGTTCAATACCCGGTTCAGGCAGTGGAGAACTTTCAGAGGGAAAATTACCAGGAGATAACTGATAACTGACACCCATCAAACATGGCTCGTGGAACTAGAACAGTCTACCCCAGCGATCGAAATAAAGGGTTCGGTTCGAAATTCCAACCACCTGAAGAAGGCCGGAGCGTACAACGGCCGAAACGTTGTGACAAATATGGCGACAAAGATGAGGACAATAGTCCGAATAATGTAAATACTGTACATAATACCTCATCTCAGAAATATAGACAGATTCTTCTTTGTATTTTATCAAGAATCTCAAAATACATAACAGAAGGACCAAACCAGATGTGGCAGCAATATTCAATGCATGGACGAATATTAGACTCATCAATGTGTAAGACAGATTCTGGCGAGAAAAATGGCCTAGCACAACCAACTTTTCTAGCAGTAGAAATATCCCAGCATACCATCCACTTCTAAAAACAGTTTTCATGTTCAATTTCAGGACACGATTAGCTACTTTGGCGAGTTCTTAAATCTAATCTGATTCTGGATTTGAAATATTGTCCCTTTCATTAAACTTTGGTTTTTGGAAAAACAAGAAGTGTAGGATCGTGTCGGAATAAGCTTAGCCTCAAGTTTCAGCCAGATCGTCAACGGTAAAAAAAATAGGCTGCTTGAGTAGGACTTCTAGAGACAAGGCAAACGCTGCGTTGGGCTCTTGCTTAATTTTTTAATTTCGAAAATATTTTGGTACATTTCGATTTGTAGTAAATCAGCTGCATTTGTTTGTTTTTTTTTGTTTGTTTTTTTGTTTTTTTTTTATCCAAAACCAATAAAAGAGTTTCTCTACAAATTCCGAGGAGTGTATTTGAAGCCTACCTGTAGGCTATTTAAGGAGGCCTTGGATTTAATTTTCGCAGTCGACGAACAGCTGCTGCAGGAGTCCAGTTCACCCTGGCCCAGAATGAAAAACAACACAGAAGTTTGAGAAACCACCAGACGAAATAGAAAGGAACATTAAAGTCCCTCTCACATTAAGGAAAAGTCTTCAACTGGTGGGCTTATTCTATTCTTCGCTGTTACCACAAACTTTGCTTCAAAGATTGTAAGCTTCAATATCTTTAAAAACTAATCTCTTTTTCTTTACTTTTTATGTAGTTCTCTTTTCTGAGAACCTTAGCATTATAATTTTAATTATAAAAAGTAAGGCAGATTTCATTTTCATTGATAATTTACATACTTGTTATTGGCCCTCATTTGGCACATAAAGCAGTTAATTTGTCCAACTGATTTCTAGTGTGTTAAAAAGAATAAAAGTTTCGTATATTTTTAAACTCAGCTTGTGTCATATGTCATTGTTGTGTGCCCATAAATTAATGGTAGCTTACACATTTGTTTGAACTATTTTTTTTTCGTAGAGTTATTTGAGCGTGTATCGTCTGCCTTTCAGAGAGGAAGTAGACGCTGCGTTTGACTTATTTAATTTTTGAATTTCGAAAAAAAAAATTATGTACATTTTGATTTGTGGTGAAATAGCTGCGTTTTCTTTTTAATCCAAAACCAATAAAAAGGTTTCCTTCCAAATTTCGAGAAGTGTACTTGGAGCCTACATGTAGGTTATTTAAGGAAGGCCTTGGATTAAATTTTTGGAGTTGACAAACAGTTGCTGCAGGAACCCAGATCTCCCCGGTTCCGAAAGTAACGCAGATGAAAATTGAAAGGAACATCAAAATCACTCCCACATCAAGGAAAAGTCTTTAGCTGGCGGGTTTGTTCTATTCTTCGCTGTTACCACGAAATTTGCTTCGAACATGGTATCAATTCTTTGAAAAGTATCTAGAGAAGTATTTTCCTCTTTTCTTCATTTTATGTAGGTTTCTTTTCTGATGAAATAATAACTTTTATTGTAAAAAGGCATATTTCAATTTCATTGGTAATTTACATCCATGTTATTGGTAATCATTTGGTACACAATGCATTTAATTTGTGTAATTCTTTCATTTTTTTTGTGTGTGCTAACAATAAATGGATAGTCTGTTTTTAAACTCGGCTCGTGTCGTCTGTCTTTGTTAAATTAAATATTACCTCAAACGTTTATTTGAACTATTTTTTCGTATTTTTTTACCAAATAAAAAATCCTATAAAGGAAGTCTGGTACAACAGAGAATTGACCTGAAGTTAAGCCCAGGAACAGAAGTACATGACATCACGCCTCCATCTATTTTAATCATGAGAACAATGATATTGTACAGGACATTATATAAATAATCGCTCCAAGTAATCTCAATTAGTCTCTGAGACATTTTAAACGGAGAATGTATCGGCCGAGAGGCGTGCGGACCCGCTCGCCTGTCTTACCTTCACTGTCCTGTGAGTATTATATTCGTCAACCGCCTCTCCTCATTATAAATGCATTTTTAACTGTCTTTAGGATTTTAAGTTTAAGTTTACTGTTGACGGATCTCCCCTTTTCACACAAATGGACTCACCCAGGGTATACATATACTACTGCCAGTGAATACCCGGACAGCAGTAGGAGTAGAGTCGGTCGGTAGAATAACTTTGCGGCAAGAGTCACATTAACGAGCACGTAGCCTCATTAAGAAGTCATACAGCGATACGTCGATAATAAAGACTATATATATATATATTTCTACTAACCTGCATTCCTGGAACTACTAACCTGTATTACCAGTTTGTATTATTACGTTAATACATTTATTTCCTATATTCATTCTTGGCGTTTGTTATTATTTGATACCGGATTTCATCCCGGCATCCACAACATTTACTTCTAATTCTCGTTTTCCTTATGGCTTCCTCGTTGCTTACATATTCTATCAATGATATTCTTAGAATTCCTCGGTAGAACCATTTGTAGCGTCATGTCTCTTTCTTATTTTGGGAGGAGACTAGCAAGCATTCACGTCATATACTATTACCTCTCTTATAACGAATGGAGAAACACTTATTACAATTTTAGAAATGACGAAAACACCTTCTCGCAATTTATTTGAAGCCAAGATTTGTTTAAATTGACGTACTGCAGACAATGGATTTCGTGAAGAAAAATGAAAATTGATTTATCCTGACAATTTATTTGTAGAATATTCTATTTTACTTTACAAATCTCAATCAATCCAGCTTTATAAGAACTGATGAATACATTTTTTAATTTAATCTATCTTTGGGAAAATACCCCGTTTATTTGAAACGCTCATGTCTTTTTTTTTAAATTTTTTTTTTTTACTCATTTCGCCCCAAGGAATGCAATAAAGCCACTAATAAGCGGGGGTGGGTACTGAGTTTGAAAGAATATAGCAAAACGAAAAACATTAAGGTGAGAGAACACTCAAGGACAGGAAGTAAGAAGACAGAAGATAACGATTAACATTGTATTTACATTTTTGAAGATAAAAGTTGACTGGAAAGCAAGAAGCTGGAAGAGAGTTCCATAAGTGAAAAGTGCGAGAGAAGAAACCGTTAGCATAGAACTTACGGTTACAGTATATTATTATTATTATTATTATTTAATTGAAAGAATACCATCAGCGCCAACTCAACGCCGCCGACACGACACCGGCCATCTCTGTGTCAAATCAATTACAATACTCACCAGCACCCCACTCAGCGCGATGACAACTCAATGACCCTTCACCATTGAAACCGTTAGATGTAGACGTATCTTCTACTTCAGTAGCTTCATGTCTCGCACATCTCGCCTGTGAAACTCCCTTCCCTATTCCTGTTTCACTGACAAATACAATCTCCAACTATTTAAGTGTAACGTCAATCGACACCTCCAGTTGCCTTGATCTATCCACTTCCCTTCTCCACATCCTTTCACTTTTCATTCCTATCTGCTCTCGCTCCAAATCTTCTGTAACCCCCTTGCCTTGATCGATCCACTGTCTTTCTCCACATTCTCTCCTTTACCACTCCTATCTGCTCTTCCTCCAAACCTTCTGTAACCCCTTGCGTGCTAGTGGCCTCCAGCCTTGCTTGGGGTGATACGCTTAAAAAAAAAAAAATGCAAACTATGAAATTTTTTCGTCGATATTTTAAAACAAATAAAAGTAAGATTTTATTTTTATTTAAAAGCTTGTTGGAAATCGTATGCAATTCGCCTCAAATATTCAGTTGGATATCATTGTGAAAAAAAAGAAACAATTTAAAAAATTCTTTCATCGGCCTTCATTAGGTGAGTGGGATGACTTCCAACTGATTGCTCGAAAAATGAATCTCAGTGTCTTTGCATCTTTTACAATCCCGTAATGAATCTCCATATTGTGGGATACTCCATCCCCAGCTTTGTGTGCGCACTTTTATATTCATCTTGAAAATTAAACACCAGTCAACCAAATAGGCTATT
The DNA here is from genome assembly GCA_964036315.1 of Acanthosepion esculentum. Taxonomy (NCBI): domain Eukaryota; kingdom Metazoa; phylum Mollusca; class Cephalopoda; order Sepiida; family Sepiidae; genus Acanthosepion; species Acanthosepion esculentum. The sequence continues at coordinate 66,843,045 of OZ038503.1, read as the reverse complement.
GTAACTAACAAATCACTAAGACAAACAACTAAAATTTCAAACTTTCTACAATTCAAAGCCGATCTAAGAGATGTGCACACTATGAGAGCCAACAACTGTTTGAAGCTATGAATTCGACGCCTGTGTTGAGTTACCCTCGTGCTGAATAGGTTAATGGTAAGCTGTCCTGGAGTTTTATCACGGAAATGATTTAGCCGGTGTTGAGTCGGTTACATCTAGCCAACTCAACTGTAAATAGATGAGACCTGGTCGTCAGTTTAGAACTGCGCTTTAATTCAAAGAGTCTTAGCACCATAGCGACGAGCTCATCCGAACAATTGAAAATATTTATGGAGAAGACACAAGGATACAACCTTATGACGGTGAAAAAGAAACTGGAGCCGAGACGCCAGAATAGGGCCAATAATATTGCTGATGGATATTTGAACTTTATCAAGGAGCTCTAGGTAAATATCAAAAGCACCGGACCATATGTGGCAGCAATATTCTAAGCATGGTTGAATGGTAGACTTTTTAAAAAAGCATTTCACCCCAAGCAAGGCGGAAATGTCACTATTATGCAGGCGGGTTACAGAGAATAAAACTAAAAGAAAAACTGTGTATACGGGGGACTGAGGAAAAGATAAAAAGAAGAAACTTGATCAAGGCATCAGAAGATGACTATTGACGTTGCATTTAAATTTTTGAAGATTGTAGGAAGCAAGTAAGAAGAGGTAGAGATTTCCACTGTCGGGAAGAGCAAGAGAAACTGTTGCAGTAGAAGAACGGTTACATTTAACTGTTTCAACAGTAAAAGAATGGGACCTAGATGCCAACCTTGTCGCACACTTAAATTCATGTAGACTTATGTAAGATGGATTCTGGGGAGAAAAATTGTTTCGCACGACACATTGATCCTACAATGCTGACAACAAAGAAAAAACTATCATGGCGTCTATCTGTGACATGGACAGCAGTGTAAGAAGACTAAACCGTACATAATATTGATGTGAATAATAAAAAAGATCACTGTTTGGTAAGTGATTTTCAACTCTTTGTTACGCATTAGCATCCACGACACTATAGGGAAGGTTAGGGTTTCAGTCCTCTCACATTTTTGCTGGAAACCTAAACAGAAAACTAATTGTGTCTTCCCCGCCTCAGTTTACCACAGTGCTATTCAGTTGAGCTGTATCATTTGTCTAAAATATTTACTGCCATAAATGTTTGAAATAAATCGTAAAACTTCATCTTGCATTCTCTTTTCAAACATTAGCTTCTAAAACTTTCATATAAATATCATAAGAGCAAAAGATCTGAAGATCTCATTCCAGAAAAGAAGTACAAACGGGCTGCAAGAAAAAAAAATGGTGTATTTAAAATCAAAACAAAGACGTTTACAGCAAGATCAGTCAGTTTTTTTTTAACTGGAAACTAAACAGAAAACTAACTTTGCTATACACACTTAGCCGATCATATCTCTTTCGATTCATGACTGACGAGACAAGATTTTTCCAGTGGCGACTCTAGGCTATCAAAGTTTGTAGGGCTCATTACAATCTTTAACAAAATATACTATTGGTAGATGCTAAAATAATTGCTTTACTCTAAAATATATAATTAAAAAAAAATCTCTGTGCATGAAATTTAAAAAAAATACATTTGGGTATTTTAATATTAATTGTAATAATTCTATAAAAAATAAACATATTTTTAAAAAGATTCCAGACATGTAAGGAAAAAAGGTGAAGACAAAGCCAGATATGTTTTTTTTTTTTTTAATAACGTGTGTATCTATCTCGAGTATGGGTTTGTATCTCTATGCGTTAGTGTGTTTATACATCTCTCTGTCTGTGTTTACGTATCTCTCTGTCTGTGAACTTTATTGTGGGTTTATGATCAGTACTGCTGACTGATATGATATTTCCTCAACCCTACCCCAGTCACACTCCTCACCTCACCTTCCTCACCTTCCACCGACCAGTTAAGGCTGCCACTTTGATTTTTCCGAATTTAAGGGCGGACTTAATTTAATTTGCCCTTTGTCAAAAGATACATTCTAAAAACCTTATGCTGTGGAATAAATTATTTAAAATGGACGTTTAAAAACAATAAGTTGAAATAAAAATGTGTTCTTTGAAAAACAGGATATACCAGTCATTAGAGATTTTCAAAAGATTATGTATAAAATTAAAACAAGAAATACATTACCTCTAGCTTCGATTAGGCTCAGACCTACTCAGCCTGACTAGCCAGATTAATTATCCCATTAGTAGGATGCTGTTATCTTTATGCGGTAGATTTGTTGCCATTAGGTCTGTCCTGCTATTCAACCCATAGCGGGTGGGGTGAGAAAAGATGGATTCATCCCTTTCCCAAGGGTATGCTTGCGAAAGTGAATGTAACGAACTCGACTGGAATTCGAACTCTGTTCTCCGATTTTATCATTCCGAGCCGATATCTATTACACCACAACGCACATCTGCGTGTAATATATATTTATTGTAAAAATTTCAAATATGGCACAAGGCCAAAATAGGGGATGGAGAAGGTCAGTTTTCTTATCTTAACCTGGCTCGTCTCACACATTGACCAGCCCGCATAAATAATTTTCCATTTACCATAATATTTACTCTTAATAGTCGCGCCACAGTAACTAAATATCCCATTTGTTCAATGAAAACCCTACCGTAAAATTATATAAATTTTGTTGGAGAGGGGAAAAATACTAAACCCCAATGATTTTTGTCTATATCTCTGAGATGAGGTATTATGATTAGTTGCATTATTTACATTATTGGGACTGTTATCCTCATCTTCATTGCCATATTCATAACGTTTCGGCCGTGTTGTACGCTCCGTCCTTCTTCAGGTGATTGGAATTTCGAACCGAACCCTTTATTTCGCCCACCGGGATAGATTGTTCAAAACTTGGAGAGTTGAGTTAAAGGGAAATAGCTGAGACATCCGGAAGAGGCATAGCACGTGGAACTAGAACAATCTATCCCGGTACAAAGAAATCGGCTAAATAGATGTCGAATTGAGCAGGACTCGGTCCCGGCTCCCTGGTGAATAACTCCTGAAAATACAACCAAAAAATCTCAAAAATACCTTCTTTTTTAGTCACCTGTCGTTTGTCCGGTGATGTGACACTTGTGATATGTCGATCAGATGCGCTACGCAACTCCCCTTGCAGTAGTTCAGCAACCGTTTTCGACGCCTAGGAAGACATTCTTTTGAGCTTGGTCATTCTTGATAAGCAAGGAGGTCATCACGGTCCTAGCTATGGCTACTTCCCCACGATCTCGCGATTTGACGGCACCTCTGATATAGATTCGGCTGCCATCTGCGCTGCTAATCTTTCTAGTTTGCGCCGTTAGCAATAATCACCAGCAAATGACTTAATAACAGACTTAAGGTGGTCCCATCACTAACTCCCTAACCACGCTCCCCGTCATTTCCCTCTGTAGGGTTCGTAGCAACTTATCACGAAAATCCATCACCTCGTCAACTTTAAGTTTATAATCTGGTAAAAAGGTTCATATCATACAGGAATAATTACTGTGCAAACGTTTTAATATACTTATTTTCTTCGGGAAATTAGTTGATTTTTTTAATGAGGTCATTGGGAGATTTTAAATACGCCTAAGAAAAATAAGAAGAAAAAGTTAAAGGTTATAATGTATTTTTCTAGGAACAGGAGATATCGATCGCTTTTTAAATATATGTAAGTGGCCATGGAGGTATCTGTAGTTGCTACAGATATTAATTCAAACGTTTAAAATAATAAAAAAACGTACACAGGAAACTTCGGAAGTACGTAAATTATTTTCTTTATTTTCAAGAAAGAGAACGTACTAGACATGTGTAGAAATGTCTTATCTCTGACCTTGCAGAAGAAAGCTAGCGGATGTGACAAAAGCTGTCATTACTCACAAGTCCGGCACGTCGTATTACAACAGGTTATGTAACCCGGCTTCATGGATTCATCTTCTCTTCGCGGCGTCTACCTGTCTCTGTACAGATTTGCCTTCGGTGACTGGTCGTTAAAGGTCACATGACCAGCCAAGCGCGGTGAATACTAATTGGGGAAGAGGAAGGAAAGCTAAAAAGAGATCTCGATAAAATTATCTTGCAGTGCCGAGAGAACATTTTACTCTTAGAACATGTTCGCTTATTTTGCTCAGATTATAAAAACAGTTTTGTGACTTTAAGAAGACATAAGAAGCACGAATTGTATCTTTCTAAAAAATAATTTATATCGTTCTCTCTGTATTGTGTTATGTCTCCGAATGGTAAACTCTTTTCATACAATAGTTTGCAATAATATGAAGCATCGAAATTTAGCGTTTAACTTTTAATTACAAAATATAACTAATTTTTTGGTGGGTTGATAGCACTTGTTAGTGTCCTAGCTATGGGAAAATACTAGAAAAGTAAAAATATATATTTTATAGTAAAAATACCATTTTATAAATCGTCCTATGTATGACTATTAACTACGTCTGTCAACAAGGATTCTGATCGAAGAGTGGAGGTTTTGGGGAGCGCCTCTTAATTGCTCTTGTCCCCAGGTTCACCCTGACCCGGAGTAATAACATATGTTAGGACCCCAGCCATTGCCAAATAATACTCCCTCACCAACAAACTAAAATCAACAGTACACTTTTATAATAAATTAAGCAACAATAGATTTTTATAGCAAAACTGACGATCCATGCAACACTAAAAAATATAAAAATTTGGAGGCGTTAAAATTGACAACCCATCTTTTGCCCCAGTTAACGACGGTCTTGAGACCGGTTTGGACACCAGCTGCCATTTGGATCTTGTCGGGCTGATCAGCCTTACTATCAAGCCAGGAGTAAATGGTTGTGTCGTCAGCGTAGATGCCAAGTTGAGAGTTAATGTCATCGGGAAGGTATACAAAATCAATCAAACCACAATTTTCTTGAAGACTTTGTTTCGTTTCCTCAACTCTCGTTTTCTTTGGCATTGGCGATATTTTTTTTATTTCTAGATAATCTTATTCTTCTATGTGCAGTGCCCCTTCAGCACGTTGGCGATCATGGCTTTCCACAATTTTATGTCCTTTGTAGCTCTTAATACATTTAGTCTTTTTCCCATCTTTCTATACCCTGCTTAGCCATCTATTCGCCAAGTAGGTTATGCATTGCTTTCCTCTAGCCCTCATAACTTCAATCTGTCCTATGAGTATCACATTTTCAAAGCCCTCTTTCCTCATCATGCGCAATAAAAATTACAACTGTTTCAGCCTGATGTTATTTATACAGTGGGCTATGATAAGTTTTTAGCCACCCTTGTTTACAGCAATTTTGGTTCGTGTAATAACGTCTCTTCTTTTTTCCAGACAATACCGTGTTAGCATCAAGCTACTCTCATCTATGAACAATAGCTGACTTATATTTTGCAATGAAAGTTCGTGGAAATAAGGAAATTGGTAAATTTCAACGAGGGCAAATAATAGGATGGCATTAACGGGGCAAGTCAAATAGAGAATTTGCTAGGTTTTGCCAGGTTAATCATCAAAAGGTTAATAATATTGTCAAGAAATTTAATGAAAAAGGCCATTGTCGTGTGGAACAACGTTCAGGAATACCAAGCATCGTGTCTGAGCGAACGAAAAGGGCGCTGAAGAGGGAAGTCATCAGAAACCGTCGTCAGAGCGTCAAAGATGTCGCCAACAACATGGAAATGTCGTCATATGTGGTAAGAAAGACTCTGAAACAGCTAGGCTATCAAAGAAGAGTTGCAAGAAAGAAGCCCTTGATTTCAGAGGTTAAGAGGAACAGGCGTATGTATTGGGCGAGAGAATTCGAGAGCAAAGATTATGAATTGTGGCAGTTTGTAATTTGTTCAGATGGAAGGTTTATGTTTGGAGAAATCAGACGAGACTTGGAACACTGGATGTCTGCAGGCGACAGTGAAACATGGAGGGATTGGAGTAATGCTGTCTGGTTTGGAGGGAAATCTCAGATGATTCTTGTTGAAGAGCGGATGAATGGTTCAAAATAGTGTCAAATATTAGAGAAAGGACTACTCCCACTACTTGAAACCAATCAGATTGACGAGAATGTCTACCTTTTTTAAGTAGGTGGGGCGCCATATCATACGAGAAAAGTAGCAAAGGCTTTGAAGGAATCGCAAGGAATCAAGTCACTGCCATGGAAAGCCCAAATACCTGACATGTATCCAATAGAGCACGTTTGGGAGCCTTTGACCGAAAACTTCGAGAGCGTGCAACCAAAATCACGTCAGTGGCAATCCTTAAAGAAACATTGTTAAAGGGGTGGCAAAATATGGATCAGACGATTTTTGATAACTTGATCAAATCCATGAAAATCAAATACAAGCGCTGAAACTAGCAAATGGAGGACCTGCCCCATACTAGTTACAAATACTGTTTATTTAAGTTGAGTTGGGAATATGTAATTAAATTTTGAAATTGGATGTAGATTATTTCTCTTGGGTAAAAACTTTTCTTAGGTCACTGTAAGTGTCCTTTTTGTTGCCTCGAACTTAATAGTTGATCGCATGTTCTGTCCATGTTATTCTCAGAATCCATCTATAGAACCACATTTGTGTTGCCTCAAGTTTCTTCTTCATCTGTGAGGAGATTAACCAGAATCCATTGTCATACAGGAGGACTGATATTAGATAACAGTTTAAAGTCATGTTATGGAATAAGATCGTTAAAGACAAAAAAAAGAAACGCCCACTACCAATGTAGCATGAGGCTGATATAGACATTGCACTCAAATTTCACACCAGACTGTCAAAGAAAGCCAGATGCAAGATTACTCTCGGCTACCGAATGCAGGGCTTATACCTACATTTAGTTTTGCAAGCATGAGAACGAGAATGTCTGGCAGATGGATATGTAAACAACCACCCCAGAAATGTCTCTTTCAAATATCACAGGAGAATGTAGTGTCCGCATGTCGGACCTTGACGGCGACAGTGAGAATCACATGACATACTGACCGAGAGTAACTAAAAAAATAATGGAGTGAATAAGATATTAAGTAATAAAGAATCAAATTTCGTGTTATTCTTTTAATCAGCACCATCACTTCATTGGAATTTATTCTTAGACAAAGTCATATATTTGAGGTACCCAGTGAGGACCTCACTCACTAAGTACTAGTAGCTATAACCTACTAGACCATCTCGCTTAGCATTATCCCAACGACGAGAAGCCCTAAGTATCTACTAAAAATAGTTTAGACTGGCACAAGGTCATTAGAGCGTAATATTCCTATCTTTGTTGCGTACTTTATTGAGCGCCTTTGCGTACTCTATAAAGCACAGGTACACGTCGTTCTGCATTTGTACTACTCTTTCTGATAACATTCGGAGCAAGAATATCGCATTCCTTATTCCACTGTAACAAACCCGCACTGTTCTTGTCCTTTTTCCAATCTGATTCTGCTGAGCTCTCCTACTTTTCACAACAACTAAAATGGGCAGAATTAAGAAGCTACTGATACGATTCCAGTAATACATGAACTGCATAATAATGTGTTTGCAGTTCTTGCCTTGTCAAATTCTTTTAGATACGGTTTTGCAGAGGGAAGGACTTTTATAGGAACTTCCATTGGCCTTTCTTACTTAGCGGGCAATCATAATTTCACCGTAGGAATGGATGATTTCACTCTTGACTGCACGTTACGCTTAATGGCCAGGTCAAATTTCGTACTGCTATTGTGTAATATAAAGCAAGAAATATAGGGAAGCAGACATTCCAAAAGTTAATCAAAATATTAGCTACGAAAATGGTTCTGCCGCAAGTCATATGTAAGTATTTAGAAGATTGCGTGTGACCTTGGGGCTGCAACTTTGAGACCTCTGATGTAAGAAATTCAGATAGTTGAAGACTACTGTTACTACTATATTAAAGAAGCAACAACTATAAAAAACAAAACAAAAAAAATAGTATTAGATTATCCCACTTGCGTGCCAAGGAACTTCTGCTAGAAGACGCAGGTATAAAATAAAAGGGTGTAGACCCTCTATCTCTTCTTTCTTTCTTTAACCATAAATATAAGATGTGTCGCATTTCTCCTACCGTGGACCTCTTATTCTCTAGCGAGCCATGTTTTACATTGTATGAAACATGGCATAGAAAACCCCTAATCTGATAACTTTAGCAAACTACAAAAAACCTCTCCAATATGAGTTTTTTCAACATCTTCAAGAAGACTTTACACATACCGTATGTTTTTTATAGTAGAATTAATCCAATATAATGGGCACGTGACCGGATAATGGGCACGTGGCCGAGTGGTTAGAACGCTTGCATTCTGACCATGAGACCCGGGTTCGAATCTCACCACAGTCGATTTGGCAGAAAGGCGAATTCCTGATGTTATCGAACTGGAGGGGTCGATCCCACCCTGGAAAACATACTACGGGTTGACCCTAGCCTTGTGAGTGAAATTGGGTCTACGGAACCTTTGGGTGCCGTCGATAGCTGTGCTAGCACGAAGTCACAAGTCATCGTGGCCAAGTAGAACGGAAACACTTCTTTTTGTTCTTTTCTGTAAAATGGTTCCGTTACCATTTTACTGTGCGGGATAAAAAAATAAATAATAATTAAAATAAATATATACATTTCCTATTTCTACATTACAATTCCTAAACTTATCTATTAGTAAAAAATAAAATAAGCTTTTTTTTCATCGAATGGTCATGGGGGTCCACCAAAATTAATTAAGAGTAAAAGTGGTTCATGGATAAAAAAAAGGTTGAGAACCACTGGCTTAGAGGCACACTTTCCTTGGAAGTTCTCGATTGTTTTAATGATTCCACCATCCAAGCCGATAACCATCACTACACGCACACCCGAACAATCATCATCTTCATCATCACCATCATCATCATCATCATCATCATCTTCATTATCACTATCTTTATCATCATCATCATCATCATCATCATCATCATCATCATCATCATCATCATCATCACCATCTTTATCTTCATCATTACCATCATCATTATCATCATCTTCATCATCATCATCATCTTCATCACCTTCATTATCACCATCTTTATCATCATCATCATCTTCATCATCTTCATTATCACCATCTTTATCTTCATCATTATCATCATCATTATCATATTCATCATCATCTTCATCATCATCATCTTCATTATCACCATCTTTATCATCATCATCATCAACTTCATCATCTTCATTATCACCATCTTTATCTTCATCATTATCATCATCATCATCATCTTCATCATCATCTTCATCATCATTATTATCATTACCATCATCATCATCATCATCATCTATGTGCCGTATCTCGTCAGGATGTGGACGATGGTAGTTCCTCTCCCTTGTAGCTCTAAGCAACGTTTGACACTTTCACCTTTCCCTACTTGTCCCCGTTTTGATCGCCCTGTAAATCCTCCACAACTTTCTATTCTTTGTTGTTTTTCATTCTCTATTCTGCACCCATTTACAAAAGCATGTTTGATAGTTTATATGCATTTTTCCTCTGTCCCATTGGCTATAATATACCCTATGTGCATCAAACTCTCCTAGCCTTCTCTTCATTATATGCACCCAAAATTTCAACTATATCCTTCTGATTCTAAATGTAAGTATTTCTTTTCTTTCCATTTTCTTTAAAACTTCCTCGTTGCTCATATGCTCCTTCCTTGGTTTTATCAGAGCTCTTCTGCAGAACCACATCTCTGTTTCCTCCAGTCTTCTCTTCATCAGTTAAGGAAGTGTTCAGAATTCACCGGCATTTAGAAGAATTGATATCTGTCTACATTTCTGAGATGAGGCATTGTAATTATTTACATTATTTACATTATTCGGAGTGTTGTTCTCGATTTTATTGCCATATTCAAGGCGTTTCAGTCGTTGTACGCCCCTGACCTTCTTCAAATTAGAATTTCGAACTGAACCCTTTATTTCGTTCACCGGAGTAGATTGTTCTAGTTCCATGTTCCATGCATCTTCTCGATGTCTCAGTTATCTCCCTTTAACTCGTCTCTTCAAGTTTTCTTTTTTATTCACCACTGCAGTAACCAGGTATTGAGCTCACAACTCTTTGGGTCAAGTCACTGGATCTAACCAAGACATTTACCCACTGGGTCATGTGTCCTTGAGAAAACTTGTTACAAATTTTGGAAAGCGTACTGTTGCTATTTAAATGTGCCTTCTGATTTCGGTGCCACATTTTCTATTGTCTGTTAAAACCTTCCCCAGTAAAAACCATTTCTTCTTCTATGTTTTGCATTGTTTCAGAACGTGGACGGTCATGACTCTTAGTAAATTTTGACTTTTTGCTATCTCTACTAATCCCTGTTCTACCAAACATTTACACGGGCTTGTTAGGTACGTTACTTGCTGCTTTCCTTTGTCCATCTTGTTTTCAATGTGTCCTGTGAGTGTCACATTTTCCAAGCCTTCTTTCCTCGTTATGTGCCCTGGAAATTCCAAAAGTGTTCTTTTTTGCTTCCATTTTCTTTAAAACTTCGTCATTGCTCACATATTCAATCCATGGTATTCTCAGCATGCTTCTGTAGAACAACATTTCTGTTGACTCTTGTCTGTTCTTCATTTGTGAGGAGATTGTCCATCTACGAGAGCAGTTCCGTACCCTTTTCTTTGTTTCTAACGAGATTTTCCGGTTTCTCGATATTTTGCTTAGTTTTTAAAAGGCGTCATTCACTAAACCAATGCCCCTTCAGATTCTATTGTCGCAATTTCCGTCCTCTGTCAATGATTCCTAGATATTTAAATTTGTGTATTTGTCGATTTTTGCATCTCCAATTTGTAATTCGTATTTTGGGCTCCCCTTTTTGCTGGCGACCATTCATTTACACTAGTTAAAAATTAACTATGACAATGCTTAACGTAAGAAACTTGAACAAGACTATTGCCTTTATCTTCACGCTTTTTAACGTAGGGTTTTGACCAATATGTTATTTGACCTTTTATACATTTTCTGTTTTTAGTAGTAAGCGAATTATTGAAGTGCCATGAAACTAGAACAGGCTTTCAGATTGGGTCTTATAACTTTGTTGAGTGTGATGTTCAAGATGATAAGAAAGAGAAAGAAATGAAAAAGAAAAGAAAAATTATGAAGCAACTTCAAACGGACTATCAGGTGATTTATACCCCAGAGGACGGTCAAGGAAAATATTGGCCAACTCTTTGAAAAACAACAATGAAGATGATTGTCTGGCAATATAAGAAATAGTGCAAAGTACTTATCTATATCATAAAAGAAGAGCTGTTTGTCTGTCCGTCATACACTGTCTACATATGTCTTTGTATGCGTGTATCTAATGTATACGTACATATATGATATATAACTGTGTTGTGCATGACTTACGTATACTTTTGCCATTTAATTTGTACACAAGCACAGGCACATATACACCCAATTTGACTGAGTTTGAAATAAGACAAAAGAATAATACATTTCTCTCCTATTCAGTTTTGACAATAATTGCCTAAACTTGAAGGCAAGGAAATAAAATTTTAATATTTTTAAAAGATCATATAATCATGAGATTTTATTGAACTTTTCGGAAATTATTTGCTAATAAAAAGGATTATTTTTTAAACTTTTTGTTTTGTTTGTCTAGAAGTATTTGTTTTATGTGTGCCATTGCATAACACTATACATGCACATATTCAAACGTACATGCACTTTGAATTAAATTAAAATGTATATCTGTGTCGCGAAGGCTAATCTGTACTCTGTGTGGCAACAACCTCTGGTTAACCGGAAAAAATCTGAAGACATTTTTATGATTTCTTTTGTATTGAAATTGAATATATTTTCTAAGAAATGTAGTATTTTACATGGATAAAAAATTTAGATTTGGAATTTGATAATTTTGCCATCAGCAAACCTACAAAGTTATGTTTAATGGTTCCGTCTGTATTTAAAGTGTATATATTTTCTAATAAATGTATTATATTAAATAGACAATTTGGATTTGAAATTTGATAATCTTGCCATCAGCAAACCTACAAAGTTATTTTTAATGGTTCCGTCTGTATTTAAAGTGTATATATTTTCTAATAAATGTAGTATATTAAATAGACAATTTGGATTTGAAATTTGATAATCTTGCCATCAGCGACCCTAGAAAGTTATTTTTAATGATTCTATCTGTATTTAAAGTGAATATATTTCCTAATAAATGTAGAATTTTAAATAGACAAAGAATTTGGATTTTAGATTTGATCATCTTGCCATCAGCAAATCGACAGGTAGCGAACTTGTGTCGGACAATACAAAGAATATACAATCAGAAATATGTGATAAACGATGAAGAGGAATAACTGGGGAATGAAAACTACCGTTTTCCCCACCTTGTAAAACGCCCCGACCTATAATTTAACAAGGAATATTTTGAATAAAGGAATAATATTTAACTTAGGATTTATATATATCACATCGGGTCCGTACTGAGTCGATAATTTCTGTCTGATTTTCCGAGACGAGGAGTTATAATTATTTACACTATTTACATTCGGACAATTGTCCTCGTTTTTGTTGTTGTAATCTAAACGTTTATGTTGTTATACCCTCTGGCCTTCATCAAGTGTCTATTGATCCGGGTAAGCTACAGGCAATTCTGAATTGAACACTTTATTTAATTAAAAGAGTAGATTGTTCTCATTTCACTGCTCATGTTTAAGGATATTTCGTCTAATTGGAGGTACTTGTTTTTATTTTATTTTTAGTACTGCTTATTTATTCATTACCTTGTCTCCACTGATTCCGAGTACGCACTACTCAGCCCAGCGATTGAACTCACACTTTCTTTGGACCTATAGGACAATAGATTTAATTAGTTTACTCCTCTAGAATATTGATTTATTATGTATATACGACGACGTAGTTGTTAGCTGAATCTTGATTTGAAATTTTCATTGTATAATACCTGTTCTATGCAATAAAAAAAACACCACTGAATGAAATGCATTGAAAACGAAAAGAATTATGTTGAAAAAAATTTTTTTTTTTTATCATACGTCGTCGGCACCCACCCGTATCCGAGCAGTGGGATAGTCATCCTCTCCCCCTATTCCCTTTTTCCTCCCTGGTGTCGGTGTCGGAGATAGTTGTTAAGGCCCAGCCTACACCTAAAGAGTCGTGAACACGTGTCACAGAGGATTGTGGGTAGCGGACGCGGCTGTCAGCACCGTCGCAGATCCTCTTCATCATGACGGTTGGATTCGAAAGTCTCCCACCAACCGGATGTTCCTACGACAGGAAGGCCAATTTGAAGCAACGGTTTCCCAGATTTCAGGGTCGATGTTGGTCTGTGTCAGAGATGTTTTCAATTGATTCTTGAAGCGTCGTTTTTGGGCCTTCGCGTAGTGTCTTTCACCATTAAGTTATGAATATATTGATTTACCTTGATGCACAGGATGTAATGTCCGTAGCCTGACATATAAACATTACCTGAATTTTCAATCTAAAGCTTTCACTGCATAATACCTGATCTATGAAATTAATGTTCACTACTGGAGTAAATGCATTGTCAAGGAAGTCCGTTATGTTGAATGTTACCTAGATTGACATACTCCTGATGAAGGCCGGGGTGTACAACGATGATAACAACAAAAAAGTCTGAAAAATGTAAATAATAATAATTCTTGAAATATTTGTTACGTAAAATACATACTTTTTCATTATTATTTTACACACTCGGAGGGCGGAGTTCAAATCCCAGTCGAGTTCATTACATTCACTTATGTGATAATACCCTTGGGAAAGGTGCAAATCTATCTCTTCTCCTACTAGCTATTGGAAAATAGCAGGACAGAAAGAGTTGTGTAGCCGATCTAGGAGAAGGAAAACCTCTGAATTCAAAACTCTCTGTAGCCCTATGCAGCTAAGCTAAGGAAAGGGTCATACACATTGATTCGATGAATGTTCGACTCCTTTTCTACAGACATCTTTTTAATCCTTTCATCCCTATCAAGGCAATAATGCCACTGAGAGACAGGGAAAACTTTAGTGAGGAAAAATGACAATAAAAGAACAGGCTCCAGGAAGACAGAATGTTGTGATTGATATTCCATTTAGATCTTCGAAGATTGTAGGTGACTGGGAGGCAAGAAACCGGAAGTGAGTTTCAGAGACAAAAAACCGGAAGTGAGTTTCAGAGACAAGAAATGTTTTTTCATTGATTGGTTTGTTTTTCATGGCTTGTCAAACTTTTGCAGATTATTTAAGGCCAGAACATATTGTAATAATATTTTGGAAATAATAATCATTTTCTAATACAATTCCTACTAATTAACCCATAGCTGGGGAATCATACCTTTCTGAAGGGTATTTGTACATAAGAGAATATAACAAACCTGACTGGTATTGGAACCCTACTATCCAATTTCCAATTCTGAGCTGTTATCAGTTACACCATCCACACATCCAAGCTTGCAGGAAATGGCATTCCCAAGTAGTTACTCATCAAGTTACTGACCAGGTTTGATGTTGCTTAACTTTGGTGATTGTATGAGAACTGGTGTTTCCACATGGTATGGCTATGTCCCAAGAATTGCGAGAAAAGAAACTATTAAAATAGAACAGACAGTTCCATTTAGATAATTTAACAGTAAAACGATGAGACCAAGTTGCTAATCTAGCAGTGCGCTCAAATTTATGCAGTTGGGGTACGAAGGCGAAGAGCCATGAAAATATTTATAGAAAAGTGAGAGGGAAGCCACGTCACGACAGTGGAAAAAATGACTGAAGTTGAGATAGCAGATAAGGACCAATAATTATTTTGAGAATCTTGAGATATTATATAGACCAGGTAGATCAGCAATATTCAATGCACAAATGAATGGTCGATTTATAAATGCACAAGATGAAATATGACAAGAAAAATTGTCTGGCACAACATAATGAACCAGTTTTATGAGTATCAGGCCTAGCAACTGATTCAATATAATTCTTCCACTTCTTGTAAGTGGAAAATGTCAGGCCAAGGAGGTAAAATGAGTTGCTTTCCTGGAGGTTAGCATCGGCCATACTGATAAAAGTCACAAAAGGTTTTTCTATGGTGATTAAAATATATCTACAGTATTTACATTAGTCGGACTATTGTCCTCATCTTTGTCGCCATATTTGTCACAACGTTTCGGCCTTCTTCAGGTGGTTGGAATTTCGAACTGAACCCTTTATTTCGATCACTGGGGTAGACTGTTCTAGTTCCACGTGCCATGTTTGATGGATGTCAGTTATCAGTTATCTCCTGCGAATTTTCCCTCTGAAAGTTCTCCACTGCCTTAACTGGGTATTGAACTCACACTCTTTGGGTCTGTCACTGGATCTAACCAACGCCTTTATCCACTGTGCCATGTGTCCCTGAGGAAACGTTGTGACAAATATGGCGACAAAGATGACAACAATAGTCTGACTAATGTAAATACTGTACATAATACCTCATCTCAGAAATATAGACAGACTCTAAAATATATCTGTTTCATTTTAAAGCATTAAAATATGCAAGCCATTCCTTGCCCCAGTTAACAAATAATTGGAGGTATTAAGACAACAGGAATATGGTTTTACAAATAGATGCTGATAATAGCATGGGTGGAACATGCAAGCAATGAGTAAGTTTTAAGGAAAATGGGAACCAAAAGAACAATTTTATACTTAGAATCAGAAAGAGAGAGTTGAAATTTCTAGGACATATAATGAAGAAAGAGGGCTTAGAGACATTGCCACTCGCAAGACATATTAAAGGCAACAAGGTGAACAGTGAGGGAACTACCACTTGGATAGCAGAAGGAGAGGGAGAGTTAGTAAGGAGACAGACATTATTAGTTCTACAGAGGAGGTAATTTTCTTCTAAAGCATAGGAGATCATATGTCATATTCTAAGGCATAGGAGGTCATGCTTTTTATTCTAAAGCATAGGAGATCATGTTTCATATTCTAAGGCATAGGTGGTCATAATTCATATTATAAGGAATAGGTGGTCGTCTTTCTAATTCTAAAGCATGGGAGATCATATTTCATATTCTAAGGTATAGGAGGTCATGTTTCTTATTCTAAGGCATAGGAAATCATAATTCATATTCTAAGGCATAGGTGATAATCTTTCTAATTCTAAATCATGGGAGATCATATTTCATATTCTAAGGCATAGGTGATCATGTTTCTTATTCTAAGGCATAGGTGGTCATAATTCATATTCTAAGGCTTAGGTGGTCATCTTTCTAATTCTAAATCATGGGAGATCATATTTCATGTTCTAAGTCATAGGAGGTCATGTTTCTTATTCTAAGGCATAGGTGGTCATAATTCATATTCTAAGGCATAGGTGGTCATCTTTCTAATTCTAAAGCATGGGAGATCATATTTCATATTCTAAGGCATAGGTGGTCATGTTTCTCATTCTAAGGCATAGGAAATCATATTTCATATTCTAAGGCTTAGGTGGTCATCTTTGGTATTCTAAGGCAAAGGAAATC
Organism: Acanthosepion esculentum; assembly: GCA_964036315.1. Lineage (NCBI taxonomy): Eukaryota > Metazoa > Mollusca > Cephalopoda > Sepiida > Sepiidae > Acanthosepion > Acanthosepion esculentum. The sequence continues at coordinate 66,826,559 of OZ038503.1, read as the reverse complement.
ATATTTCATATTCTAAGGCATAGGTGGTCATGTTTCTAATTCTAAGGTATAGGAGGGTCTCATTTCATATTCAAAGGGATAGGATGTCATATTTATTATTCTAAAATATGGAAGATCATACTTCAAATTCTAAGTCATAGGAGGGCCATATTTCTTATTCTATGGCACAGGAGGTCATAATTCATATTCTAAGGCATAGGTGGTTATCTTTCTTGTTCTAAATAATGGGATTTCATATTTCATATTCTAAGTTATAGGAGGTCACGTTCCTTATTTAAAGTATGGGAGATCATCAGAGGGCAATATTTTTTATTCTATGTCATAGGAGGTCTTAATTAACATTCTAAGACATAGCAGGTCATATTTCATATTCTAAGGCATAGGCAGACTTATTTCTTATTCTAAGGCATAGGCAGACTTATTTCTTATTCTAAGGCATAGGCAGACTTATTTCATATTCTAAGGCATAGGCAGACTTATTTCATATTCTAAGGCATAGGCAGACTTATTTCATATTCTAAGGCATAGGCAGACTTATTTCTTATTCTAAGGCATAAGCAGACTTATTTCATATTCTAAGGCATAGGCAGACTTATTTCTTATTCTAAGGCATAGCAGGTCATATTTCATATTCTAAGGCATAGGCAGACTTATTTCTTATTCTAAGGCATATGAAGTCATGTTTCTTAGGAATTTGTTGAGAGCCATGATCACCCACATCCTGAATGAACGTTGCATATAAAAGACGTCTGATATGTAGATATTTATATATCTTATCTTCTCTAAATAAGCATTTATTACTTGTGCTTTTGGCAATGAGAATTCCCCATCATGAAAGAAGAAATACTTGCCAAGATGAGTTTCCATAAATGAATACGTAATTTCTGTCATTGCTTCAGTACATGATCAAACTTCAGGCCAAAATAATTCTGCATTTGACATTTGCTATTTCTGCAAGGTCATTACATTGATAGAATTGGAAACCCCATAACAATCCTAATGTCTATTTACTTTTACTGTGTGTACAAGGCTGGGTCAAAAAGTTTGTAGCTTTTCGCAAGCTTGATAAACATGACGTCTTCATAAGCTATGCTTATACATATTTGTTATACTTACTTTTGTCTGGTACATAGACACAAGTGTGGGACATGCAGTAGGAACCAACTACATTAGAGTGATAACCATTGCTCCATGGCAAGGCACATATTTTATTGTCAAAGCATGTATTTCATTTTATCAATTTAGTATATATTTTTCATTTCATTTTAGTTAGTTTTTTTAGTTTAATCTATTTTAATTTTTTGTGTTGTTTTGTTTGATTTTTTATCTTTTTTAATTTTTTGTTTTCACTTCATTTCAATTTCTATTTTCCTTTTATTTTATTCTTTATTTTATGGTTTTAACTCAATTTTTATTTTGCCTTTTATTTATTTTATTTTAGTTTAGTTTATCTTTTCATTTTGTATCAAAATTTTTTATTTTAATCTATTTTGTGTTGTAATTTGTTTTATTGTTTTATGTTATTTTTTCATTTATTTTATTTGGATTTTATTTTTCATTTTAATTTATGCTTTGATTTTCTGATTTTTTATTTTATTTTAGTTTTAATTTTATGCTGTCGTTTATTTTATTGATTTTTAAAATAAATTATATTTTGTTTCTTTCTGTTTTAATTTTACCATTAATTTAATTACAAAAGAAGTCCTCATATCTGAACTTGAGGATAATTCTAATATGAGGACGGGTTCAAATCTAATGTGGCATGTTTATTATAATTATAACTTAACAAAACACAAAAACTTATCATAATATATAAAAAATAAATAAATGTTTCATGAAAGTAAATATGAACTTGCAATGTTTAATGCTTAATAAGTTTGATTTTCAATTGTCAATCTTATTTCTTTTCTCATTTCGCTTACTTTTCGCTTTTCTATTATCTTTAAAGTAAAGCATTTCCGCAGATGATGTGCCCTTGTACCTTTTGTACTACTGAACAAAGAGTTTTTTCTTCATGAATTTGATGACCTCATCAATAGCTTTCTCTACTTAGTCCCAGTCTTCTTCATCATCGTTTATGTTTTCACCATTATTGGAAGAATTTTATTCTTCCTCTATTTCTTGACGATCCAAATCATTTTCAGGCAATTCTACCATTGAATTCTTTTGCAATTCACTAGTGTCTTCATTTATCCATTCTTTTAAGTCATCCAAAGTGAGAATATTCAGTGGATCATCTTCAGTGGATCATCTTCAGTGGATCATCTTCAAGTGCAAGTTTTAGTGTTTGCTTCAGATTCGGCAATCCTTGTTTGTTAATTTGCAATTTCAACGAATTAGGAACTTCATCCAGTTTTTCAATATTCACGAATTTCTTTTCCTATTTTCTTCCAATTCAAGTTTCTTCTGTGCAAGACATTATGGGTTGAGAAATTTCAAGTATACCAACAATATTGCAAAGATAAGAAAAATATTAGAATGTAGCATATTTTTACAATATCTAAATGGCAATACTAAGAAGTTTGGATGCGAGGATATTTGAATACGAGGATATTTGGATATGAGGAGTTTGGATACGAGGACATTTGAATACGAGGATATTTGGATATGAGGAGTTTGGATATGAGGACATTTGAATACGAGGATATTTGGATATGAGGAGTTTGGATATGAGGACATTTGAATACGAGGATATTTGGATATGAGGAGTTTGGATATAAGGACATTTGAATACAAGGATATTTGGATATGAGGAGTTTGGATATGAGGACATTTGAATACGAGGATATTTGGATATGAGGAGTTTGGATATGAGGACATTTGAATACGAGGATATTTGGATATGAGGAGTTTGGATATGAGGACATTTGAATACAAGGATATTTGGATATGAGGAGTTTGGATATGACGACATTTGAATACGAGGATATTTGGATATGAGGAGTTTGGATATAAGGACATTTGAATACGAGGATATTTGGATATGAGGAGTTTGGGATATTAGGACTTATACTGTATTTCATTACAGTTTATTTTTTTAATTTAAATATATAATTATTTACAATACATTAATTTTAGTCTTTGTACAGCATAACACAGATATGATCTGAATGGACATAGAAAAATTGTCATGTCTGTCTTTTTGTTACAGTTGCTTCTTTGAAGGCAGTAATTAGGTAATCATTCAGGAAATTCTTGAGTGAGGTCGTACAAAATTATACTCAGGCTTTGTTGAGATGTACCTAGATGTAGGTATAGGTCATGGTTCTCCACATTTTCCTTATCTTTAATATCTGTAAACTTGGAAAATACAGTGAAGTGGTCTCCCATTATATTTTGTTTTTGAGTCATTTCACCCGAAGCAAGGCAATAATGTCACTAGGATGCAAGGGGTTACTGGGGGTGAAAGAGAATGAGAAAATTTTAGTGATAAGTGATAAGAAAGGACAGCAAAAGAACAGGTTCCAGGAAGACATAAAATGGCAAACTGCATTGCATTTAAATTTGTCAACATTATAGGTTGCTGGAAAGCAAGAAATTGGAAGGCATGGAGCATATGAGAAAAGAAACTATTAGAATAGAACATAGAGGTGCATCTACCTAGTTCAACAGTAATATGTTGAGACCTAATTGCCAATCTAGTAGCATGCATAAATTCATACAGTTGAGGCAGCAAGGAAGAAAGCTCATCAGAACAATTGAAATGAAAATATTTGTAGAAAATCCAGAGGGAAGTCACATCACTTTGGTGAAAAAGGGATATATTGTCTAGTTCTTTCTTTTTTTGTACTGCTGGGTTATTGCTTGCCTGTTTCCATCAAGTTCAAGTAAGCACTTCCTACCCCTGGGATTGAACTCACAATTACTATATGACTAAATTGACAAAGCAACAATGTAATCCACTAGGCTATTGTTCCATATGATAATTCTCTGTGGTTATGAGATATCCTTAGACATGAGCAGTGTAATGGGAACAGTCTATTCCCATAGATTAAAGAGTTCAGTTACTTGGATAGATATACACCTGATGAATATTGTGATAACAACAAGAAAGATGAGGACAATAGTCTGAAAAAAATAGTGTAAATAATGATAAATCCCCATTCCAGAAATTCAGACAGAAACTGCACTTCCATGGGCTGCACCCAATGATTGAATAAAGCGTTTTTGTGACAATTTAAGAAAAAAAGCAATTAAATACAACAGACACTGGAAGAATGTAGAACAAAATTTGATGGCAATGGTAATTTTAAAATTGTTTGTTTTGATGAAGGAATCTTCCAGCATTTATTGACCAAACAATATTATTTTCAATTGAAATTCATAAAAATCCTTTCCTTAAAATAGTTTTTCCAGTAAAATAGACTTCTCAAGTACACTAAATATTATAGCTCTTTCTAATCATTCTATTTGATGCAATAAGATTTGCTAAAATTCTTCAGTATTCTGGGGACATTTTCTAACATGTTTAATGATTATAAATGGTGCTTCTAATATAGACTAAGGTCTGTTAATTATTAATAATGCTTAATGATTGTCAATGATGCTTCACTTGTAGTCAAATTTGAAAAAATTCTGAATGAGGAAATTGTCCAGCCTTCTCTGTCACATAAGAGGAGATATATTATATAACAGTTCAGCACTCATTACTTTGTTTCTCTGTTCTAAAGTCTATTAATTATTAATAAAGCTTAATGATTGTAAATTAAGTTTTATTACAGACTAAGGTTTTTTAATTATTAATTAGGCTTGATACAGGGCATTTGGAAAGCTAATCAAATGTCTTCAACAACAACGATCTGAACTTAACAATATATATGGTCTATAATGCTGTTGTCATTTCAATTTTTCTATATAGTTGAGAAACCTGGATCTGAATATCCAAAAATTAAAAAGCTTTCACCAGCAAAAGCTTCATTCAATCTTCAATATCAAATGGAATTACTATGTGACAAGCACCAAAATCCTGGAAAGAGCCAACAGTCAAAGCATTGAATTGCTGATCAGTAAACACCATCTTTGATGGTCAGGACATGTAGCAAGAATGGAAGAGTTAAGGCTTCCATGTCAAATCTTATTCATGGACTTCACTTTATGGAAAAGACCACTGAGTTGGCCTCTTTGAAGATACAAGGACCAACTCAAAACAACACCAAAAGCCACTGGGCTTGAGCCTAAATCATTTGAAATGCAAGCACAAGACCATACCAACTAGTGATGTTCCATCACCATTGGAATCAAAATCTTCAAAGCCATCAGAAGAGGAAAGGAAGAAGTCAAACAACAAGAGAGAAAGGCTTGGCAAAATCGACCACTTCATCCACCAACATTAAGAATTGGTCTACTTAGCAAACTGCACCATCATTATAAAACAAGTGATCAGAGAAGAAAAAATTAAATTCTTGCATACGGAATAAAGGCAACGACGACAAAGATTGATAATTGTAAATGATGTTTCTATTGTAGATTAGCAGCTCTATTAATTGTTAATAAGTCTTAATGATTGTAATAAACCAATTTCTATCAAATGTTATTTTTCATCTTTGTCTCCTTTTATGCTTCTATGTGCTGCGTCTTTTCAGGCCATGGCTCTCCTTAACTTTCTATCTCATGCGACTCTCACAGGATTTCTCCTTTTGCTAAGCCCCCTCTCCCTGCTCTGCCATCCATTCACACAAGCTTATCAGATAAGTGGCTCACTGTTTTCCCCTATCTCTCAAACCTCTTTCTCTCTTTGTAGCTATCTTGTGAGCTAATTCATGTCTATCTTAGTCTATTGATATCTAAATTTAATTTTTTTATATCTATCTCATTATTTTCCAACAAATCTCTCTCTGTCTGTCTGCTTCTTTCTCCTTATCTAGCCCAATCAATTCATATCAATCTTATACTATTCATATCTAAGTTTACTCAAATCTCAATTATTCATATCTATCTATCTATCTTTCTCATTTTGTTGTATCTATCTCATTATTTTCAAAAATATCTCACTCTATCTCTCTTTATCTAGATATCAATCTATCTAGCTATTTAGCTAGCTAACTAGCTCAATAGATAGATAGATAGATAGTTAGTTACATAGCTATCTAGCTGCCTATCATATCTATTTCAGTCTATTCATATCTGTTTACTTATATCTATCTCAATTATTCATATGTATTTATCTATCATTATCTTCAAACCTATCTTTTTCTCCCCCTTATCTCCCCATCTCTCTCTCTCTCTCTCTCTATATATATATATATATATATATATATATACAGTGTAACCCGGATATAAGAGACCCGGATGTAAGAGAAACCCGGATATAAGAGAGGTTTTCTCTGGTCCCAAATTAGAGCCTGTGTTAATAAAACAAAATAGACCAGACCCGGATATAAGAGAAACCCGGATGTAAGAGACTTCTTCTCCGGTCCCAACAACTCTCTTATATCCGGGTTACACTGTATATATATATATATATATATATATATATATATATATATATATATATATATATATATATATATATAAGTATTTCTCTATCTCTGTTCATGTCTCTATTAAATTCTATTCATATCTTTCTATGGTTATATCTTTCATAGTTTATTTCTGTTTATCTCAGTCTGTTCATGTCTATCTATCTATCTATCTATCTATCCCTCTCTCTCTCTCTCTCTCACTCTCTCACTCTCTCTATATATATATATCCCAGTCTCTTCATTATCTATCTGTTTATCTATCTATCTCAGTCTCTTCATTATGTATCTATCTGCATCTAGCTATATATATATATATATATATATATATATATAATAATATATATGTCTCTCACACGTGTTTCTCAATTTAACTCATTCCACATCTATCTATCCATCTACCTATCTATCTATTTATGGATGACCTTTGATATTCATAACTATTCAACTCTGACACATAAGACCTTACCAATCTGCCTATATTTAGTCTGAAAAGATGCAATGTTCCACCATTTATCTCATTTCTACACCAAGGTATTCAACTCAAGTTTCCCATATGACAGGCAGGATACTTATCACCGTATTGCTGAGAACTTGTTTCCATAATCACTGTTATTATAATATTTAAGACTTCTACTTGGCTGTTTGTCTGCAGAGCAATTGTTATCAGACTCATCCCTTATTCAGCATAGGTTAGTCTGGCAAAGTGACAAACAGTGGGACATAAGATTATTTTGATCCATCAATGGACAGCCTGCTGCCTTGAAAATCAGCATTAAAGATCATGGCTTTTATCTGTGGGATCAAGCAGCAGCTATAGGTGGTGGTAAGTGTTTAGCTGTCCCAGATAAGAAATTAGTCATGCACATCTTATTCTCCTTGGACAGCTGCTCACAAAATACCAAAATACTAGCAAAATCATATTGTAAAAGCAGACTTATGTACCTTGAAGCAACCCTCATGTAACAAAAACAACCAACAGTAAATAAAGATAACGAAAGAGCCATCATCTTGAAATGTATATAAAAAAAGAACACAGATCACACCTTGCTTACATCACAACACTCTTTTCCTATCAGTATCTATCTATATTTCTGTGATGAGGTATTATGTACACTATTTACATTATTTGGTTAGATCCAGTGATGGAACCCAAAGAATTGTGAGTTCAATACCTAGTTAAGGCAGTGGAGAACTTGGAGAGGGGAATTAACAGAAGATAACTGATAACTGACATCCATTAGACATGGCACGTGGAACTAGAACAATCTACCCTAGCGAGCAAAATAAAGGGTTCAGTTCAACATTCCAACCACCTGAAGAAGATTGGAGCATACAACGGTCGAAACATTGTGATAAATATGGCAACAAAGATGAGGACAATAGTCTGAATAATGTAAATAGTGTACTCTTTTCCTATGTCACAATACTCATCAATTGTCTTTATCTTTCCTGATGATGACTTAAGAAAGTCAAAAGATTGGACCATATTTCTTATACTTTTCTTCCGAAATGAACTTTGGACAATTTTTGTTGGAATTTCCTCCTTGCCTCAGAAGGATTATCCATAATTTGGAAAAGCTGATCATTAAAATTGATCAACACAGGATATCTATTGTTTTTAATATATTACCCACACTCAACAAAATTGCATTTCAAACTAGTCACAACACATTACATTGCATCTAGACACACGATTCTGTTGTTAATATTAGGTCATCCCATAAGTTCTGTCCGAATTTTAACTTTTTGTTAAAATGAACGAAATTTAAAGAGTATTTTATAATGTCTGATGGAGCTGAACATTATTTTTATGTTTAGATGCATTTAAACTGATCAAATTTTATTTCAGAGAACAATAAAATTAAATTTTGTTTGATTAAAACCCTGCTAACATAGAAGTACCCAAGAATCATTTGAGGCACATAATACTTTATGAGTTCAAGAAAGGAAACTCAGCAGCCGAAGCGGCTAGAAACATTCACTCAGTTTATGTAGAGAAATGTGTGAATGAAAGAACTTGCAGAAGATGGTTTGCAAAATTCAGAGGTGGAGATTTCACCCTTGAAGATGAAGATCAAACGGGATGTCCAGTTGAGTTTGATGAAAAGCTTCTTAAAGCATCCCTTGAAGAAAATCCTGCTTTATCAGTTGAGGAATTGGCAGTGGTTCTCAGTTCAAACCATACAACTGTTCATCGTCATCTTCAACAACTTGGAAAAGTTCCTAAACTTGGAAAATGGTTGCCTCATGAATTGTCTGAAAACAACCTCAAATCCCGAGTTGACATCTGCTCTTCTCTCCATTCTCGCCAACTTGTTTCACCTCTTTTGGATAGACTTGTGACTGTTGACGAAAAATGGATCTTTTATCAAAATGTTAAACGTCGTAGACAGTGGCTTGGTAAAGGGGAAGAACCCCAGCCACAGCTGAGAAGGGAACTTCATGGGCAAAAGGTTCTTCTTTCAATCTGGTGGGATTGCCAAGGAATAATCCACTTTGAACTCTTACCACCTAATGCAACAATTAATGCTCAAATATACTGTCAGCAATTAGAGCGTTTGAACCAAGCTTTGAGGAAAAAAAGACCTGCGCTAGTGAATCAAAAATGGGTGATGTTTCATCAGGACAATGTGCGACCAAACACAGCAAGAATCACGTCACAAAAGATCGAAGAACTTGGTTTTTGAGAAAATTCCTCATCCACCGTATTCTCCCGATCTTGCTCCTTCAGACTACCATTTGTTTCGTAGTTTGCAGAATAATTTGGAAGAAACAGCTTTTGTAACACAGGAAGAGGTTAAAACTGACATTTGTGAGTTCTTCGAATCAAAGCCAAAAGAATTTTACAGTAATGGAATTAGTAAGCTTGTTAATATATGAAAGGAAGTCATAGATAATCAGGGAAAATACATTGTTGATTGAATCTGTAATTAAATGTAACATTTGATCACTTGTTTTCTTTATTCAAAATTCGGACAGAACTTATGGGATGACCTGATATTTCAGTCTCTCACGTTATATGACATCATAAAACCTCATCATGAACTTACAACCTGCATCTGCTATTCCACAACCATCATCGTCACATAGCAATCTTCTGTCAACATAATAGAATAGGGTCTTTGATGGTGAATATCTTTGTTTAAATGTCTGCATAACCATTCTGAATATGGCTCATGTGCACTGAAATCTTAGATCAAGGACCAGCGTAATAAAAAATATCTAACTGTTGGACAATTTTTGTTTTTATTTTCACCCAAAATTAAAGCAATCATACAAAGTTTAGAATGGCTCATGATCAAACATAATAGATATTCATTGTCTGTTATATTTAACAATATATTTTTAAATATATATATTTAAATTGGCACTTCACTAAGAACAATAAAATATATTTTTTATCTTAGTTTCATTTCTGAATAATTTTAAAATAATATTAAACTTGATGCTTGGTTAACTTTAGAATTTGAAATTTGAAATTTTTAGTTTTAAATCCAACTTTTAACTTAAATTTAATTTTTATATTGATTTCTAATTTAATTTAATCTTAACATTAATGCACTAATAGTTTGTACTTATACCAGAGCATGTTGTGATGTAATTTTACTTAACATATACTCATATTCTGATTGTTATATAGCAAAATTTCCCCTATTGAGGGGGGTTGGTTGGCTTTTGAATGAATAAAATCGTTTATTTTCAACATCATCACTTGATATGACACCAAAACAAAATTGCAACTTTTGTAGTGATCTTATAATATGTATATGTTATAAATTTAAATATGTGTATGTGGGGGTGGTTCTGTGTACACACATATATATATATATATATATATATATATATATATATATATATATATATATATATATATATATATATATATATATATATATATATATATATATATATATATATATATATATATATATATATCTATCTATCTATATCTATCTATCTATCTATATATATATATATATATATATATATATATATATATAAAAAAAAAAATAAAAATAAAAAAATACAAGTAAAGGGTTTGTCCTTAGCTGATTGATATTACCTTCAGCATCCTGACTCCAGAGTTTCATAGACAGACCCTCAGAAATCACTCAAGTACATTTTTGTTTGGTCAACACCTACAGACCCAACCAGTGGTTTATTCTGCAACTATGATGAGCAGACCTTAGTTTATGGGAGCAACCACATAATCTGGCATGATTAGTAATTTTTTCAACAAAGCTAACATGCTCAAAGTCTGCATATATATATATAAATATGTCATTCGCAGACAGTACTGTTTCGCTCTATCACAGTTCCTCAGTGCGACTAGACATCCGAATGCCTCAAGCCAGGATTGAAACCTAACTGATTTGGTGTCAGTCAGAGCTTTTACTACTGAGCTATCTTCATTCATCAAAGTGAAGCAGTTAAATCTAGCATATTGTTTTTATGAATGTAAATAAATGCCAATCAGCTGGAGTGCTCAATTCATCTTACTGTAGAACTTTATCGTCTTGGCCAAAAGAGCATTTCTCTATTACAGGCCGATATAGCATCATTCACTTTCAGTTAACGTAAACAAATGGTAGTCATAATCAAAATTCTATCACCCTCAAGTTTGCAACATTGTAACACTGACTGTTTCTTGCTAGTTTCAAAACTGTGAAAGTGTTCTAAAGATTAGTTTTCTGTAAGATTTTATACATTACAAATGGGTAAAACATTGTCACATTCTAACATTCAATGAATTCAAAATACTAACATTGTACAGAGCAGAGTACTCAGTACGTAAAATCTCAGTCCAAATGGGATATAACAAAACTGCAGTTCACCATGCTTTCACCAAGTACAGTGCCAATGACTCATCCCACAAATAACAAACCCTAGAAATAATTGTATCATAAAATCTATCAGTTCGCAAATTCTGACAAGTTAGATAAACAAATTTAAAGTGCTCTGCTTCTAAAAGGGGCTGATGTGAATCATATGACTGTTTCTTGGGGATTGATCAATCAATTTCATCTAAGATCCTGTAAACTTGCCCAAAAAAAACTAACATTGAATGGGAAAATGAAAGAGAAGCACCAGGCATCAGCCAAAAATTTGGACAAAAGAAACAATGGGGAGACGTTATGTTCTCCGATCAATCTACAATGCAGAAGTTTGCTGTGCATCATCATTATCTAAGAAAGCCTCCAGGAAAGTGATATGATAAAAAAAAATATATGATACACTCCCCCAGCCAGATGATTTGGGGGAAAACTGGTTTATATTTCCTGATCCCTGAAACAACCATGAATGATCAAAAGTATCTGGAACTGTTTCTCTATGAATTAAAGATTCATATGCACATACAAGGTTGCAGCACATTTGCATATGATGGTGCACCATGCAACCTTCTAGGCACTGACCAGACTTGCCATTACTTGGATGATCATACAGGAATGTGTTTCAATGTAATATGCCCATAAGCCTCATCAAGTGCAAGAATATCTTAAGAAGGTAAAGGAAACTATGTTGAAATGACCTGGCAATGGCTCTGACTTTAATCACATAGAAATCAATGGGATTACATGAAGAATATGGTTGCAGGCAAACTGCCAATGAATACCTCAGCTCTATGAAGGACATCTGGACCACTGTGATTACAATTAAATATTGTCAGAATTTTATATCCAGCATGCCTCATCAAAGGTTATCAAGGCAAAAGGTTGTCATAAAAATACTACTTTGAATGAAAGTTAATAGAAAATAAACTACTTTTAATAAATCTGATGGATTGATGTCGGTAGTGCCTTTTATTTACATGGTATTGAAATTTTTGTTAAAAAATATGAGGTGGTACTAAACTTTTCATTACAACTATACATAAAACTATATATAAATATGAATAAAGACAAAAGGAAAGCTTACTTGACTGACACATTTTGTCCTCTGAGGGACTTTATCAGGGCAAATATTAACGTACATTTGCCTTGACAAAATCCCTCAGAGGCATATTGGCTAAGATAAGATTTCCTTTTGTTTTATTCATATTGTTCTTTTACGGATATATTCTATCAGAAGTTTTATATATATATATATATATATATATATATATATATATATATATATATATATATATATATATATATATATACACACACACACACACACACACACACACATATATGTAAATAATACCAAATTGTAATTGGTAGGGATTATTCCAAAGAGTACTTTTAGACTTTTAGTCCATAGGAGAGCTCAGTGTATGACCAAATAATAATAATAATAATTAGGAAAAAAACTTAAAAATCTATTGTCAGTAATAAATTTATTTAGATGAATATAAGTATATTCATCTCATCAGAGTGACTACATTTTATGAAAAATAAAATGTAGTTGGTTTGATATGATGAATACACTCATATTCACCTAAATAAATTTATTACTGATAATGGATTTTAAGGTTTTTTCCTAATTACCATATATATATATATGTATATATATATATATATATATATATATATATATATATATATATATTTAAAGACATTTTATGATATGTTTAACGTTCTTTTTATAGATACAAGTATTTAAGCAAATGCTCTGTTTTATAATAAACAGTATTAAATAACATTTACCAGCCTGAATGTCCGAGAAATTTTCATAGAAAATTTTCGTTCACCGACAGGAATCGAACCTGTATCCTATACGGAACCGTCATTTCGCATGACATGCCTTAACCGTTCGGCCACAGAGAAGCGTCTGGTTAGCAATGTCGATTTTACTATCTTTAAACTTAAATCTTCCATGAATCTCTTCTATTCATATCTGCTCTAGCGTATCAAATGTAAACAAATGACGTCATATATGAATAGAAGAGATTCATGGAAGATTTAAATTTAAAGATAGTAAAATCGACCTTGCTAACCGGACGCTTTTCTGTGGCCGAAAGGTTAAGGCACGTCGTGCGAAATGACGGTTCCGTATAGGATACAGGTTCGATTCCTATCGGAGAACAAACATTTTCTATGAAAATTTCTCGGACATTCAGGCCGGTAAATGTTATTTAATACTGTTTATTATAAAACAGAGCATTTGCTTAAATACTTGTATCTATAAAAAGAACGTTAAACATATCATAAAATGTTTTTAAATAAATTGTCGGAAAATGTCCAATTCTAAAATATATATATATATATATGTATCTATTATATATATATATACATTTTATATGCATGGTACTTAGTGGAAAGTACTCAATATCAGTGATAGAGCTAACATAATAAGTTGTACGGATATGAGTTTGTGACCCTGGGCTTATGGATATGAATTTATGGACATGAGTTTGTGACCCTGGATTTCACACTTTTGTGATCATCAGACAAAACTTTTGTCTGATATATTTATGTGTGCATGTGCATGTGTGTGTGTGTGTGTGTGTATGTGTATGTGTGTTATAATCTTATATATGTCTATAAACAGGTGTACATATATTATTTCTCGTGGTTAGAAAGGTCACTTTCAAGCCATATGACCTGAATTTGAATCTCACCATGGTAGCTTTGTTGCTGGTTTGGTGATCTCATTGGACAAAACATGGGCTACCCCAAGCGTTGTGAGTGAAATTTGGTTGATTGAACGATAGAGAAAAACATAACTCTGCTTGCAACTATGTCTGTGACTTGCTTATAAATAAAACTTGTATGAAAAAACGAGATCATCATGTCAGATCAATCTCACAAAAGACGCCCTCCTCTGTACGACAATATCCCTCAGATTGACGGTGGCAATTTCCGAAGTATTGTTATTCATAAGGATACATATACACTTGCAGAGACATTTGAGCCTTGACGCAATCTTTAGTAATTGCTGTTTCCATGACATTTCCTTTAATAATTACCACAAGGAGATATTTTAATTCTGTTTTATTAAAAATGATTTTTTGTCCAAGTAAATTCAGAGTGACTTCTGCCATTCAAATCAAAAATTATGATCTGGAATTCGAAGGAAAGCTGTGATTGTGCATGCTTTGAATCCATCATCAGGATTCATAACATAGAATTGAGAAAGGCTAAACATTTCAAATATCTCAGCATGTAGATTAGTTTCTTTCGATCATTTCACCCAAACAAGGCAGTAAAGCCACTAAGACGCAAAGGGTTACTGAGTGTGAAAGAATAGAAAAAATAGAAACAGTATTAAAGAGTGAGAACAATAGAAGAAGAGTAATCAAGAAGACAGCAGATAACTATTGTAACCTAGGAAAGGTTACTGAATAGAATAATCACATGAAGATTGGTAATGAACGATAATACTTAGGACAAGAACAACACATATAAGATACGCCAGCGGTGCATAGAAAAAGTAGTCAACTGCTAGAAGTGAGTCAAGTGAATTTCACAATCAATCTCCAACTGCAGACCAACATACAGTATTTACTACTGTATTTATGTGAATGAATACCCATTATTGTCCATAGGTATGCTACAACAATAACGATTGACATTGCATTTAAATCTCTGAAGATCAAATTTGGCTGGAATGCATTTTTTTAAAAACTTTTCACCCGAAACAAACTGGGGGTGCCACTAGCAAGCAAGGGGTTACAGAGAGTTGGGAGCAAGAGTAAAGAGGCGTGAGAGAGGAAAGGATGAAGAGAAGGACAGGGAATAGATCAAGGCATCTGGAGATGTCGATTGACACTGCATTTGAGTACTTGGAGATTATAACTCTCAGGCAAGCAAGTAAGAGGAAGGGAGTTCCACAGACAGAAAGTGTGAAACATGAAACTATTGGAGTAGAAGAGATGGTGACATTTAACCATTTCAACAGTGAGTGGCTGGAACTTAGATGCCAACCTAGTGGCACATTTAAATTCATGTAGTTTGGGAAAATAGTTCATCAGTGAAGTTACCATGAAAGTATTTGTAGAAAAGACAGAGGGAGGCGACAGCACATCTGTGAGAGAGTGACTGTAAATGAGATACCAGATCAGGGCCAACCACATTGCAAATCTGACTCTGGATTTTGTCGAGGACCCTAAGATGAATAGCGAGGGCTCCAGACCATATATGACAGCAACATTCCATGCAAGGGCGAATGGTTGATTTACAGATTTGAAGGATGAACTCGGGTGAGAAAAACTTTCTGGCATGACATAGAGAAGCAAATTTCCTTGCAGTTGATGAAGCTATTGATTCAATGTAATTGTTCCATCTCAGGTCAGTGGACAGTGTGAGACCAAGCAGTTGCAAAGAGGTGCTCTCATGAAATTGAGCCAGAAGAAAGTTCCATAAGTGAGAAGTGCAAGAAAAGAAACATATTAGCCATATTAACCTATTAGCATGGGATTTATGGTTATACCAATGGCCATTTCAAGTGTAAATTGATGAGACCTTGCTACCAATCTATTACTGGACTTAACTTCATAAAATCTAGGTACCATAGTGGGGAGTTTATCTGAACAATTATCATAAAATTATTTATAGAAAAGGCACTGGGAAGCTACATTATGGTGGTGGGAAGGTGACTGAAGCTGATATGCAAGGTCATGAGCAATAATAATGCTTACTTTGGGTTTTATCAGAAATACCTAAATATATAGCAGTAGCACTGAACTGTATTTGCCAGCAATATTCAAAGCATAGTCAAATGGTAGACTTATAAATATGTGAGATTTTAGTATACTGTCTACTTAATAATGTTTTCTATTCCTCATATTCACTTTGATACCTAGACTTTATGAATTTATTCCAACAACGCCTCATTCATTCACAGTTTAACTGGCCAGATGTAACTGTAAGTCATATACTAACAGTTTGTTTTCTCGCACTTCTCGACTCCACACTTTCCAGTGAAGTTTGATCTTCAAAAATTTAAATGCAATGTCAATTGTTATTGTTGATCACTCTTTTGTTATTCTTGCTCCTTAGTAATGTTTCTGTTTTCTAATTCTTTCACGGTCATTTCTTAGTGGCTTTATTGTCTTCTTGGGGTGAAATGAGTAAAAAAGCTGTGCTAGGTATAGCTTTGTCCGACACTGTAAAATATCAACGAAAGAACTCGTCATGTTCTTAAATATCTTGACTCTCATCTGGATGTCATTAAAGATTAAAAATGGCTTCAAGTGAATGAGACATGTAATGATGACCACTCTTCATCAGATCTCGTGGACTGTCACTACAGAATAACAAACAAATAACTTTACCAAATAACAGAAACTAACCTATCTTTCAACTTGAAGATATTCAGTAGCAGCAACAACTAAAATGGATAGCACTTGTAACTCAAAGAGAAAATAATGATATAATCAAGATGTTGACATTCCACATGACTTCAAACAAAAGGTTAGGAAGGAAATTCCAACCAGTACTGGAAAGAGTAATACCAGCTAAAATGGATAGCACTTGTAACTCAATGACAAAAATAATGACATAATCAAGATGTCGACTGTCTACACTACTTTAAACAGACGGTTAAGAAGGAAAGCTACCTCATAAATACTGGAAAGAGTGCTAACAGGGAATCTGAGAAAACCTATTGCTTTTAGAGAAAATGTTTATAAATTTCAGCCAACAGTAATGCTAACTGTTTGGTCAATATTTCCATATAAGGAAATGGCTAGTTTCACTATTACTGTTACCATTCATTCCTTTATTGTGTTCACAAATGTTTTGAGTTTTATTCTTCTACACACCAGTTATCTTACTCAGTCATGACCAAACATATTTTCAGTGAACAAATGGAATATGGGTAAATGAAGATATAGTGGAGTATGGGTTAAAATGAGCAGTTGATTTACCCACAACAAGGAGATTAATGAAGGCTGATAATTACAAGGAAACACATAGGAGGAATTTATTCAGAAATATACACACCTGAAGTAACTTGATCCAGGAAAATAAATCAGCATTCTTGAAGTCCATAGTTTTAACACATTGTCATGAAGGGGAAATGTTCCTACAACAGATTAAATGATCTGACACAAAATAATATTCAAAATGTTTAAGAAAAAGTTAAGTGAATTCATTTCTCACCAAAGAGATATACAGTTTGCATACATTCCAAAGTAGACAAAGTGAGATAGTTTAAAATACTAAACTTTCTTGGATTGTTGAGAGAAAATTCCTTGAAGTGCCCAATGATGATTAGTGGATGATAATATAATTGGCAAGTAATTTTACACTGGCAAGTATTTCAACACTGGTTGTGAGGAACTGAAACAAAGCCCTTTATATACCTTCAGATATTCTTTTGATTAATTTAATTTTTCTATACATTTTACATCAAAAAGAATATTGCAAAGTCCCACTACTTTCTTTCCTTCTTCTAGGTTGTAATAATCAAAAAAGTGACTTGACCCAAAGAGTTGTGAATTCAGTACATGGCCACGGCAGAGGGAACAGAAACTTGGAGAGTTGAATTACTAAAGGAAATTAACTGAAACCAAGATTTTCAAATAAGGCATGGCACAATTAATTAGAACAATCAATCTGTCAACTAAAAGAGTTTGCTTCGAAATTCCAGCAAATATCACCTGAAGAAGGCTAGAGTATGCAATGGTCGAAACATTGTGAATATGGCAATAAATATGACGACAACAGTTCGGATGATGCAAATAGTAAATAGTTACAATACCACATCTCAGAAATATAGACTGATCCTGAAGAAGGCTGGAATGTACAATGGCTGAAACATCATGAATATGGCAATAAATATGAGGACAACAGTAATAAATATAAGGACAATGTAAATAGTGCAAATAGTTACAATACCTCATCTCAGAAATATAGAGAGATTCTGAAGAAAGCTGGAGTGTACAAAGGCCGAAACGTTGTGAATACGGCTTTAGATATGAGGACAACAGTTTGAATGATATAAATAGTTCAAATAGTTACAATACCTCATTTCAGATATATAGACAGATTTGAAGAAGGTTCGAGCTTACAATGGCTGAAACGTTGTGAATGTGGCAATAAATATGAGCACAACAGTTTGAACGATGTAAGTAGTGTGAATAGTTACAATACCTCATCTTAGAAATATTGATAAATAAGTAGTAAAGGTTAGAACTGGAAAAGTCCTTTTTAATTATACAGATTTGTTTTTTTTTTGTTTTTTTTTAAGCGTATCACCCCAAGCAAGGCTGGAGGCCACTATCACGCATGGGGTTACAGATGGGTTAGAGGAAGGGCAGATAGTAAAGGAGAGGATGTGGAGAAAGAGAAAGACAGTGGGTCGATCAAGGCAAGGGGGTTACAGAAGATTTGGAGCGAGAGCAGATAGGAATGAAAGGTGAAAGGTTGTGGAGAAGGGAAGTGGATAGATCAAGGCAACTGGAGATGTCGATTGACGCTACACTTAAACCGTTGGAGATTGTATTTGTCAGGGAAACAGTAATAGGGAAGGGAGTTCCATAGGCGAGATGTGCGAGACATGAAGCTATTGGAGTAAAAGAGACGTCTACATCTAACAGTTTCAACGGTGAAGGGGTGTGTTATGCTTTAGACACTATGTCTCCATCTGGGGTTTGCATGAATTCACATGACCAGTTTTGGTGGTAAAATGTGTGTCTCGACAACTTTATTTTATTATTATTTATATACTTTCTTTTATGGTGTATTTAGATTGTAGCTTCGGAAAAAAGAAAGTCCTGGTTTCTTTTGCACACATGTATTAATACTTAAAATTATTTATCGCAAATCAGATTCCCTATTTAAAATGTAATAATTTGATAAAGTTTTAGAATTTATGACATCGTCATTTTTTATGTGGAGGAAACAATATGATCATGTTTTCTCTCCTGAGATTTATGATAAATCTTAGTTTGTGTTATTTAGGGGAACCAATTTTAAATGTTATGTATCATCCGGGCTAACTCCCCCACACCCCACCTTAAATATATCATAACAAGTTATGAAAAAAAATAGGTTGCATGAGACATTGTTTAAAACAAAAGGCAGTGAATTGACAAGAATAAAAATCTACAACTGACCCCAAAATCTAGGCTCCATGGAAGAAATGTAATATTCTGCGATGTGATAGGATCATTGGGGCATTAACCATCTACAGTTCTTAAAATGCAATGAAATAATAAATGCACATTAATATGCCCAGCAGCTGCAATGCGCCCATAAATGTTTGGTTGAAAAGCACCCTAAGTTCATCAACAGGAAAAAAGGTGTTCTTTTCTTTTTGACTGAGTGTTTCATTTTCCACAGCTTATCAACCAGTTATTTTAAAGTCAGAACCTTTTTTTAGATTTTAAGAATTTGTTTTTTTTTTTAGATAATAATCTTGTTTTTTAAGTCTTAACCCATAGATGGGTGAGAAGAGATGGATTGACACAAAGGGTATTTGCATATAAATAAATATAATGAACCCAACTGGAATTATAACTTGGCATTCCGATTAACAAGCTATTATCCATTACACCATCTGCACCTCCAAGTGTACAGCCCTGGTATTCCCAAGGGGTCATGCTTCTAAGTACTGGCCTGAGTGTTGGATGACTTATATACATGTGGCCCAATATCTGTAATGCCTTAAGGGGCTTTAATTGTGTGGCAGTTCCTGATAAGATGGCAGCAATAAAACACGTATATTAATACACACGAGTCTTGGAGTTATTTCTGCTTAACACTGAGTTGACATTGCTTAACTCTGGTGGTGATTGTATGGGAATCAGTGTTCCAATGTGATATGGCCATAAGCCAAAGATGTTTTTTCTCCTCTATAGCAACACAAGGTGGCATACAGTAACAATATGAAAAGGGAACTCAGCTGGTCTCGTCTAACCAATCCACCCTAAACGCCTAACCATTTGTTACCTATTGTTACTTTCTTTGATCGTTGCAAAATACTTTGATGGGGAAAAACTACTTTCTCTAATAAAATTTAATTCAAGATTTTGTTGAAAATTTTCCATATCAAAACCTGTGGAATTTTGCTCAAAAGATATTGGAAAAATGCCGGATAGGTGCAACTAATGGTGAATTTATCTATAAATAAATGGATAGCAAATTCTGTTTGTCCATCCATCTATGTGTCGGAAACTCAGGCCACACTCACTCTACATAGACATATTATACCTTTTTGGAATCAGAATGATCCAGGGATTGAAAATCTGTACGTTACCTGGTGCTTGAACATTGGGATTTGGGCCCAGGACAGTTAAAAAATTTCAAATTTTAAAATAACTAAAAAAAATCAGTGATTTTAAAAGGTTTCAATTTATATTGAGTTTAAAGTAACACAAAAACTTAAAGAATTTTTAAAAAATTGTTTTAAATTCAGTTTAAAATATTTTCCAATCTTTGCGATTTGAGGAAATCAATATTATTTCTGCAAAATACCAAGGAATCAGAGTTAAAGTGAGAGCTTTCATGATGCAGGATTTTCAAATTCCACAGATTTTGTGATTTTAAGAACTCAACTCAGTTGAAGTTCCAGTGAGTTTGCGATTTGAAGAATTTCGGCCTAAATTGGACTTTTGGCCCAAATTGGTCTTTTAGCCAGAATTAGACTTATAGCCTGAATCAGAGTTAAAGTGAGATTTTGAAGTTTCATGAAGTGATTTGAAGAATTCAGAGTTATTTCATGAAAATTATCACTGCTGTTTTCTAAGCTGGACCAGAGGTCTCCTTAGTTTTATCATTAATCTGCAACCGGAGCTACTTTTATAGTCTGCACTAGTAACTGAATAAAATGTAATTGTCATTTATTTTTTGAATAATAAAGTCAGTAAATAAAAGTGAAATTTTTTTATGATGTATCCTAACAGATACAATAGATTTTGTTGAATTATATGCAAGTAAGAGTTTTCTGTTACAGACCCAATGAAGCACCAATGTTCATTGAAGCAAATAAACATTTATTTGAACTGTAATTCTAGACGGCCAACCACGCAGACATCTGGTAAGATGTCAACAGAGCACAGTGAATGATTTCAGAAAGATTAGCGAAACAATGAAAAGATGGAGTAGATTTTCCCATTTGAGATTGTCAAAAAAATTAACAGATATCATTTTTTTTTTTTAAATGATAGTCATTGCATATGGGCATAGAGGTGTGTTGGTAATGGGTACTTGTAATTGGTCTGCAAAGAAAAATATATATTTTTCATAACTTTTTTTTGTAAGAATAACTTTTGAAAAATGTCTCCATTATGTTACAACCAGTTGTTAGCAAAGAATAGCTATTGAATTTTCCCATCAGCCTCTTCAATCACATTTTCTCTTTTTACTTTCCTAATAAACGCACACACACACACACACACACACACACACACACACACACACACACACACACACACACACACACACACACATATATATATATGTATGTATGTATATATATGGGTGGATGTGTACTCTGACCTGGTGTAGTGGTTAGCATGCTTGTTTCACTTGTTTCCAAAAATCAGATAAAGCATGTGTGCAATCATGGCTCTCCACCACTTCATGGTTCTTTTTGTTGCTTTTGTTGCTCTAAGTAACATCTGATCATTTGCCATCAATCTTTGTTCTTGTTGTCATCTATTCACACATACCAATTAAGTAGTTTACTTACTGTTTCTTCATGCATTCTTCAAAATGTCCCATAAGTATTAAATTCTCCAAGAGCTCTCCGCATTATGTGTCCCAGAAATTTCAACCATCTCTTTCTGATTTTTTTTACCCATTTTTCTTAAAATTTCCTTATTGCTCAGTTGTTTCATCCATGATATTCTCAGCAGCTTGCTGTAGAACCACATCTCTATTGCCTCAATTTTCCTCCTTATTAGTGGGAAAATTTTTCAGCATTCAGAGGAATAATATTATATAACAATTCAACACTCTTTTCTTTGTTTCACACAATGTCTCTTCATACATTGCTTAGTTTCTGAAAGGCCACTTTCACACTTTCAGCACCACATTTCTATTGTCTATTATAAAACTGGATAGGTTAACTTTAACATCCCTAAATCCCAAGCTCAAACCTTGGGATGTCGGTTTTGCATATGAATATGAAGTATGTCTTCTTATAGTTAATAGATTGTGTGGTGTGTATTTACTCATACCGTAGGAGTAGTGCTAGTAGAAATCTAAGCTTGTTTTCATGAAACAGGAAAAATAGATGTATAGGAAGCCTGATAAATTGTATGGTAATTTCATACAATTTTATTTGTGTATTTTTGTGTTGGTGTGTGTGTGTTACATTACAACTGTGATAATGTTCTTGTTATAAAAGGGAGAAGTCACTCTGTAATATCACAAGTCCTTTCACAGAGGGAACTTACACATGTGTTGTTATCCCAATAGTTCTTGGGCGAAGAGATTGAATCTCATGTCTTTTGGCAGGATGTCTATACTTCAAGCAGGAACAGTCCCTGTTGCATGCTGGGAGTAATTTTTTATTTTTATTTCTTATTTATTTAATTTATTTTAAACAAGGTTTAAATTTTATTTTATTTGTAATTTTCATTATTATTACTATTATCATTTTATATTTTATTTTTATTTATATTAGTAACAATGTCCCGGCAATTGTACATTCTTCTTGCTTTCCTCTGCTATAAAATCAATGCAAAATTTTGTGCCCAATTAAGAAATAAAAAATTAAAATTTAGATTTATTAATCAAGTACATAGTCGATATGGTTTTAAACAACTGTCTTCCATCTTTCTAAAAGTTTGTTGAGCCCATTTTCAAGAGACACTTTGTTTTTTTGTTATTGTTGGAAGAATGTTGGGAGGTAGTTTTCATCTGACTGTAGAGAGTTAAATTTTATGTCATTTAAATTATTCTGCAGAGACGAGAAAAATGAAAATCTGAAGGGGCCAAAACAGAAGTGGGTACTGGAGGGTTTCAACTGTTTAAGAATCTGCAACATGTCGTCTTGTGATGTCATGGTGGAAAATGATATCTTTTCGAGTTGCAAAATCTGCTGTCTCTTCAAATTATGAAAGGCAGTTGAGATATCGATTTCCAAACTCTTAGCAAACCCTTCAATCAAAATCTTCAGTTTATTCTTCACGATAGCAAGCAGAGCATCTTCATTGATGTTGGAAGGTCGCTTGGAGTGTGGTTGATTGTTTAGGTTAAAATCACCCCGATGGAATCAAAATCTGCCAAACCACTTGTTGACTGTTTGAAGAGCTGTGGCATAATCCAAATAAACTTTCTGGATGTTTTTTGTCACAGTTCCAATGCTTACTCCTCTCTAAAATTCATAGAGTATAATATGGCGAAAATGCAACTTTTCAGACTCCATATTTAAGGCAATCATTTGTAGACAAAATGTCAATATATAAACTGATTCTTAACTGAATGATTAAAGGTTTCAATCTAGAACACACTAGAAAACTGTAACAAAACAAATGCCAGTATCAAGTTGCAATCATTTTATATTAATAATGAAAATCGGGTTTGGACTTTTGCCATTATATGATACATTGTCTAATAGTTCTATCAGTTTTCCTTCTGTCATTTGCTTAACTTATGTTAGGATTATGTTTGCCAATAGTAAATCCTTGTACTTCTTATAATTCTCTTAAGATTGTCTCACTATAGAGCTTAAATAAATTCAGTGAGAAAACACATAATTTATAAAAATTTAATTTTTACTAATTTAAAAATGTTAATCTCGAATAAATATTTTTTAGCGCATGTTCTTTTGAGTGAAATGTATTTTTTAAGAAAACCAGATGGTTTGTTCAAAAAGTTATTACATTTGTATAATATTTTAGGCTCAGTAGTTAAAAGCTGGCAAAATTGTTAAGAACCTATTTCAAATTCATGGAGAATTATTTTTTCATATATACTGATCAATGAGAGACGTGGTCTCAAGCCCTAGTAAGAACCTGAATGGGGGCCTCTGAGCCTATTTTTCTGAATAAATAGAACTCAGGTCAGTAGATAAGAGAGAGGTTGTCTTTTTGACAGCAAAGACAGAAGGTATTTGACATCAAGGAAGAAAGAGTCGAGAAGGCATCAGTTACTACTAGCTGCAGAGAGCCTAGCAGTTCACAAGTGAAAATTCTCCTGCAATTGAACAACAAAGAACGAAATGAATACAAAGAAATTTTCACAAGCACAATGTGAATTTAAAAGGGGGTTTTCTAAAATTACTATATGTCACAAAGAAACTTATGGGGCAAGTAAAAGTAGGTGTTTTCATTTTTTTGAAAGGTGGTTGCAAATTTGTTTTTCTGCCTTCTTGAATTGTTATCTCTTTTGTCATTGAATCCCTGACTTGAATAGGAGCATAACTTGCAATCATTGTAAGCGTTCTGAAAGCAAAAGAAATTTTTGTCGCAGATTAATTCCACAACGCAGAGAACAAATCACTGTAAGTTCAGACTCGAATATCGGGGGCAGAAACCACATGCTAATCCTTGCTCGGATATCCCGCCAAATAGACCTGCTAGCTTCTTCAAGTCGACGGATTCGTCCGGGCACAGTCGGCTTTTCGCGAATTGCTTTAAAAGCCAAGAAACGATCCGGTGCAAAGACAATCTGCAGAGGTCGTTTTATCTGCTCGACATCTCATTTTTGCACTGAGTTTGACTGTTGGTAAACAGCAAATGCTCCGCCCATCAAGCTCAAGGGAAGGACACGTTCAACCTTTTGAATTCCACACATGTCACAAACAAGTTCTGCCTTCTCAATCCATTCAGTAATTGCTTGTCCGGTCACTGAACCATCAAACTCGGGTATCAACTTGACGTCAAATGTATTGTCCGTCATAGCGCCGAAATAGCTTGTAAGCGTTCCGAAAGCAAAGTAAATGTTTGTCGCAGATTAATTCCACAACGCAGAGAACAAATCACTGTAAGTTCGAATATCGGGGGCAGAAAGAAATGCCGAAAACTCGATCGCAGGTACTATCTCACAAACCCACGTAACCAGTCAGAAAAATAACCCACTCTCCGACAAACGCAGTAGCCAAAATACATCAATTTCCCCCTTAACAACTGCTTTTATCGCCGAGCATTTTTTTTCATTCGTCTTCAACTGGGAGAGGACGCCAAATATTTTGCATATCAAAATACTTTTATAGAGACTCCTGCGACGGACTTGTTTTCGATATAAATATTCCGTCTTCAGCATGTCATGCGGAATACGTGCCCTTTTTTGGTAAGTAATTTTCTTTTCCGTCGTAGGATACATTCGACGCACTGTCGCTTGGTTTGACGAGGTAAGACGCCGTTTCCTTCGCTATAATCATTAAGCTTTATCAAAGATTTATAGACTTTTGACTAGAAGAGAGAAACAAGGAAATGAAGACTGAGCTGTTATGTAATATCAGTCCTCCTATGTGGCAGTGAACTCTGGACAATTTCCTCATTAACAATTGATAAACATTCGGCTAGAAGAGAAGCCTCATTCGGAATACAAGAATTGTTTACAATCATGAATCCTTGTTACCAATCAGTAATGTTTACTCTAGTATAGAAATTTCAGTGGTAATCATTAAATTTTATTAACAGTTAACAGGGATTACAAGAGTCTACTTGACATTCATGACTCTCCCCAAGTTCCTATCTTTTTGGGATGTTGTTGCGGACCCGATAGCGGTGCAGATCTGGCTTACGAAAATAAGGCCTTGTGCCAGACACTACACACTACTACCGAATCCACAGACAAAGTAAAAAAAAAGAAAAATAATATGGACGTGCTCTTTCCACCGTACAAACGTACAAAGTGAAAAGAAGTTGACAGGCAAAACAACAAAAGGTTAAGAACAAACATACATTTTATTTAGAGTTTAACAAGTAGTGTGTCTTCAGTGAAGACCTTCAGTAAATGTACTGGGAAATGTAGTTGAAGAAGAGGCCAAGTAGATTGTCTTCCGTAAGGTACTGGAAATATTGTAGTGAATGAGAATAGATTCCGCGCCAAAATTCAAATCCAAGATGACTATGGCGGGAAAGAGTTCTTCGAGAAGAAAGGTTCAGAAAGTCAGTTGTAATGCATAGTAACATACGGCAAGGTAAAAAATACTCACTGCGAGAGTTTATAATTGTGAGTGTATGTAATTCTTTTTAAAGTAACAGGTTCTGAGAGTACAGTTCGAAGAATATGAAAAATGCTCGTTCATCAGGTTGGAAGTTTTTTGAAAGTTCCTGGAATTGAGCGGCTCGCTAAAAGATGTTCGCTTCTGTCATGAAGGTGACGACCGTGTCGTATGTATTAAGATAAAGCGACGAGCCATGAGGTCTAGGCAAGGTTTTGCCGAATAAAATTCTCTGCCAGTATCTATGGGTTCACCGGCGAGAGGATAAGGTGAGCCGACCCGTGCCGATGGTCAGACGACCACGGGGCGACTAATTTTGAAAAACCAAATTTGCCGTGACGTCAACGCAAAAGCGCGCGAAAAATGAATTCTTCCTCATCTTCGGCTAAGACAACGGTTTACTACTATAACCGGTCGAAAGTGAGAGGAAGGGGTGAAAAGTCGCGCGTGCGTCACAATGAAGGTGGGGGTAGTGATATATCCCACAATGTAAATACTTTTTGATCCTTTATCATCGCTCTTTGTTAGAAAATGACCCAGAAAGGCTGAAGAATTCTCTGTAAATGGTGCCACGTCAAATCAAATCATTTCAAGATGGTTAAGAAGAAAAGAAATCTGAAAACATGTTTGCGTGTTAAACTGAATGCAAAACAAAAGCAAATGTTCACATTAATTATGTTTACTTGAATACAGTTGCATCCGCAATTATTTTTCCAATTTACAATCTCTTTGGTGGAAGACATGTTTTTAATATTCTAGAACACCTTGAAAAAGACAGTCATTTCCTTTGCCCCATCAGTAAATAGTATAATGTAGTTAATTATTTCAATGCAATTTGATACTGGCCACCTCCATTTTCAGACCAGTCCAAACTTTGTATTCCAAACAAAGCTAAGGATACTATTCCAAATATTTAATGCAATAATGATAAAAGTACATCTCAGTATTTGAAATATGAACATGAATAAGAATTATTCAGTTTAATGATAAACGTGTTCTGTCAAATAAGCAGACAGCTTCTGGAGACAGACAAAAACTGGAAATGTTGTTAAAAAATATATTTCCATATTTGGAAGATTATTAGTTAACACACGAGGAGGCATCGTGGGGTAATGGTAGCGGCTCATACTGAGGAATCGGAGAGCCATATTTGAATTCCAGTTGAATCCATTTACATCCACTTATGTGCTAATACCCTTGGGAAAGGTATGAATCCTCTTCTTCTCCACCCAGCTATGGGTAAATAGCAGGATAGACCGGGTTCTATAGCCTTGGATGGCAACTGGTCTACCGCAGAAAGAAATGGCAACCTATTGCAGGATAAAAATCTGCTTCGTCAGTCATGTATCGAAAGATACATGATCGCCTAAGTGTGTATCACACATGGCACATAACTGATTAAGTTTAGACACTATAACTTTTTTTAACAGTAAGGTTCACCTTGTACAAGGCCC
Source organism: Acanthosepion esculentum (assembly GCA_964036315.1). Classification (NCBI taxonomy): domain Eukaryota; kingdom Metazoa; phylum Mollusca; class Cephalopoda; order Sepiida; family Sepiidae; genus Acanthosepion; species Acanthosepion esculentum. Next base: position 66,798,655 of record OZ038503.1, on the reverse strand, counting down.
GGGAGCCACTTAAAGTAGAGGTTTATGTTAAGGGATAGTTTATATGGATAGGAGGGGAAGATAAAGGTTAACTTTAGACTTGAACAGATTAAGATTGTAATGATCAGAGAAATATCCTCTTGGGAGTCTGTTCCACAGGGCAATGATTCACAAGAAGAAGTTGTTTGGGTGGAATGTACTTCTCATCGATGGGAATGTGGCTGGCTTGATACTATATAAGTATCATGAAGGGTCCTAGCCATGAAGGTTTGACCTTGCAGAACTAAAGAATGCAGTTCATCTGAGCACTTTCCATGGAAGTAGTGACAGAGCAATGCGTGACTCGCTATATATCATCTATGAGAGAGAGGTTAGATGGTGGAAAATAAGTCTTCTTTAAAATGAACTTGGAGATACTTTTGAACTCTATCAAAACTGGAAAGTGAGGACCGGGCAGCTCCCACCAAATATGGCACCAGTACTCCATTTTCGGCCTGATCTGACCCTTATGAAGACAGAGGATAGCGTGAGGAGTCAGGTAGTTATTGGAATGGTACGGACAGCTGACCATTTTAACTTCCTTTACAATTATCAAAACAGTTTAATGTACAGACATGTGTGTTATTTTGTTGCTTTATAAAGTGTGTTCTCTTAACAAAAACTAGAAACTGCAATTTATAAATCATAGTTTAAAATACAAATCATATAATTAATAATTCATAAACATTATGATTAATGATTCATAATTTATAATCATTAAGCCTTATTAAAAGGTTTTCTCTAGAATACAAGCGTCATATGATTTTTGAGCCATATCAGGAATTAGGAGTGTTTTCTCTTGAATACAAGGATTTTCGAAAATTTTCTTTTCTTTCAAAAAATACAATCTGATGCAATAGTATTTCCACTACTGCCTGAAGCAATAATGAAGGAAAAAAATGATAACCTAATTCAATTATACAAGGAAAAAATAGTTATTACTAACCAACTAAACAAAAAATTCATCCCTTTTTGCTGAGAATAGGATAACCTATTCTGACTCACAAAATGTAAAAAAATACCAGAAAAATAAAACTTTAAAAATTACAATGCACAAAACGAAATAATAAAAAAAGATTGAATCCATCTGCTGTATAAATGATAACATAAATGAGCCTTTACTCTACAGTACACACTTTCTGTCCTTTGAAAGTAAAAAAAGTTCTTTTCTTTATATATTTTCCTTTTTCTTTCTTTTGGAGACAAATTTCACTATTCTTTGGTGACCAAGCTCCCTTTTTCTCTTCTTATTTTCTTCCCGTCAAATGGAAAACTTTTTTTTCTTTTAATATTTGGCCGAGTAAGGGGAAAACTTCCTTAAAACATGCAGTAGTACAACTTCTTGTAACAGCACATGTTTGCCTTCTTCTTTCTTCTTCTTCTTCTTCTTCTTCTTCTTCTCTTCTTCTTCTTCTCTTCTTCTTTTCTTCTTCTTCTTCTTCTTCTTCTTCTTCTTCTTCTTCTTCTTCTTCTTCTTCTTCTTCTTCTTCTTCTTCTTCTTCTTCTTCTTCTTCTTCTTCTTCTTCTTCTTCTTCTTCTTCTTCTTCTTCTTCTTCTTCTTCTTCTTCTTCTTCTTCTTCTTTCTTCTTCTTCTTCTTCTTCTTCTTCCTTCTTCTTCTTCTTCTTCTTCTTCTTCTTCTTCTTCTTCTTCTTCTTCTTCTTCTTCTTCTTCTTCTTCTTCTTCTTCTTCTTCTTCTTCTTCTTCTTTCTTCTTCTCTTCCTTCTTCTTCTTCTTCTCTTCTTCTTTCTTCTTCTTCTTCTTCTTCTTCTTCTTCTTCTTCTTCTTCTTCTTCTTCTTCTTCTTTTCTTCTTCTTCTTCTTCTCTTCTTCTTCTTCTTCTTCTTCTTCTTCTTCTTCTCTTCTTCTTCTTCTTCTTCTTCTTCTTCTTCTTCTTCTTCTTCTTCTTCTTCTTCTTCTTCTTCTTCTTCTTCTTCTTCTTCTTCTTCTTCTTCTTCTTCTTCTTCTTCTTCTTCTTCTTCTTCTTCTTCTTCTTCTTCTTCTTCTTCTTCTTCTTCCTTCTTCTTCTTCTTCTTCTTCTTCTTCTTCTTCTTCTTCTTCTTCTTTCTTCTTCTTCTTCTTCTTCTTCTTTCTTCTTCTTCTTCTTCTTCTTCTTCTTCTTCTTCTTCTTCTTCTTCTCTTCTTCTTCTTCTTCTTCTTCTTCTTCTTCTTCTTCTTCTTCTTCTTCTTTTCTTCTTCTTCTTCTTCTTCTTCTTCTTCTTCTTCTTCTTCTTCTTCTTCTTCTTCTTCTTCTTCTTCTTCTTCTTCTTCTTCTTCTTCTTCTTCTTCTTCTTCTTCTTCTTCTTCTTCTTCTTCTTCTTCTTCTTCTTCTTCTTCTCTTCTTCTTCTTCTTCTTCTTCTTCTTCTTCTTCTTCTTCTTCTTCTTCTTCTTCTTCTTCTTCTTCTTCTTCTCTTCTTCTTCTTCTTCCTTCTTCTTTCTTCTTCTTCTTCTTCTTCTTCTTCTTCTTCTTCTCTTCTTCTTCTTCTTCTTCTTCTTCTTCTTCTTCTTCTTCTTTCTTCTTCTTCTTCTTCTTCTTCTTCTTCTTCTTCTTCTTCTTCTTCTTCTTCTTCTTCTTCTTCTTCTTCTTCTTCTTCTTCTTCTTCTTCTTCTTCTTCTTCTTCTTCTTCTTCTTCTTCTTCTTCTTCTTCTTCTTCTTCTTCTTCTTCTTCTTCTTCTTTCTTCTTCTTCTTCTTCTTCTTCTTCTTCTTCTTCTTCTTCTTCTTCTTCTTCTTCTTCTTCTTCTTCTTCTTCTTCTTCTTCTTCTTCTTTCTTCTTCTTCTTCTTCTTCTTCTTCTTCTTTCTTCTTCTTCTTCTTCTTCTTCTTCTTCTTCTTCTTCTTCTTCTTCTTCTTCTTTCTTCTTCTTCTTCTTCTTCTTCTTCTTCTTCTTCTTCTTCTTCTTCTTCTTCTTCTTCTTTTCTTCTTCTTCTTCTTCTTCTTCTTCTTCTTCTTCTTCTTCTTCTTCTTCTCTTCTTCTTCTTCTTCTTCTTCTTCTTCTTCTTCTTCTTCTTCTTCTTCTTCTTCTTCTTCTTCTTCTTCTTCTTCTTCTTCTTCTTCTTCCTTCTTCTTTCTTCTTCTTCTTCTTCTTCTTCTTCTTCTTCTTCTTCTTCTTCTTCTTCTTCTCTTCTTCTTCTTCTTCTTCTTCTTCTTCTTCTTCTTCTTTTCTTCTTCTTCTTCTTCTTCTTCTTCTTCTTCTTCTTCTTCTTCTTCTTCTTCTTCTTCTTCTTCTTCTTCTTCTTCTTCTTCTTCTTCTTCTTCTTCTTCTTCTTCTTCTTCTTCTTCTTCTTCTTCTTCTTCTTCTTCTTCTTCTTCTTCTTCTTCTTCTTCTTCTTCTTCTTCTTCTTCTTCTTCTTCTTCTTCTTCTTCTTCTTCTTCTTCTTCTTCTTCTTCTTCTTCTTCTTCTTCTTCTTCTTCTTCTTCTTCTTCTTCATCTTCTTCTTCTTCTTCTTCTTCTTCTTCTTCTTCTTCTTCTTCTTCTTTCTTCTTCTTCTTCTTCTTCTTCTTCTTCTTCTTCTTCTTCTTCTTCTTCTTCTTCTTCTTCTTCTTCTTCTTCTTCTTTCTTCTTCTTCTTCTTCTTCTTCTTCTTCTTCTTCTTCTTCTTCATGGTAAATGTCTTTAGCCCCAAACACCACTTAGGGACTTCTCAGTTCTTTCTTTACAGTAAAACATTGCAATGTCCAGTTCTTCTTTCTGGGGCTTCTTTGAGAGGACTTCTTCTTAAACTTTCTCTGAAGGCTTAAAGGGAGAATTACCTTCAGCAACAGTGTTACCCATGCACCCTTTACTTTTGGAAATGCTGCCTGCCATTTCAGCAGGGAAAGAGAAACGAACCTCCTCTTCCTAGGAGGTCTAGCTTCCAACTGCTTACTACTGTTCAGTAGCAGCCCCCTTCCCTTTCAAAGGGGATGGTTGATATCTGAACTGTCCAATCACAACCCATAAAAACATATCAACAGGCTTATAACACCGTGAGAGTCTTTTATTCTCCCTTCACCTCATTTACAATCATTAATGGAGCATGACAATTAATGCATACTCATTTATCCTCAACCAGCCTAAACCAAATTATTTTGGTCTGGGACGAGTGTGGGCTGGGAGCTGTGATTTTATGTCTTTTCTTGTTCAAGATGGCAGGAGAATGTATTTTGACCACCATAAAAGAAGATCTGTTTTTGCCATCTAGTGGCAGCCTGCCCCAGTCAGCACTACAAGGAATTGATGCTTCGCTTTACACTTTTTCCGCAGTCTAGTAGCAGACGTCTCATATCAGTTTTGAAGCACATATATAAACAAGAATTATTCCTTCATCTGTTTTTCATCATACATGATCTTTCAACAATGGGGTCATTTTATCTGCATCCAATCACAACGAAGTGGCATCTAAAACTCAACCAGATTCTGGTCAAAGGCACAAGGAGGCTGAAGATTTCTCTAGAATTACCTTGAAAAAGTCTCTGAAGATATTTTGGAACTTAGAACCAGACTTAAAGACATGGGAAATGTTTGAGTTTTTCTCATTTAAATGATTAATACTATTTTGGACGCTTAATTAAGAATACTTAATTAATTGAGAGGAATAAAGGATTGCCGCCTTAAATTGTTGATGAAATTAAACATTTGGCCCATTTGGTCAGTCAGGGATGGAAACATTCACAAAGCTTAATTGATAATGATATTTGGGTCTAAGAGAAGGTTTTTTATTTTAATTTCGTTCGACGTGTATGTATCATTGAGAAGAGTGGTATTAATATGTTCACTGCAAGATCTACATAATATATTTTAAACAGTAGTGTAGGCAAAAATAATCCATTTTACAAGTGAAAGATTAAAACTTAAATATTTTTTTTATTTTTATTTAAATTGTTTTGCAGTCAGCATGATATGGTTCAGGCCAACATAGAAATGTTATATTTCCAAAAATAGTTGCAATGGTTTGGGATAGCTGGGGTAAAGCACAGAGAATCGAGGTTACAAAAAAATCTCATGTTTAGACTGATGACTGATTTCTGAAGGGCTGCATGAAAGAGACACACACACACACACACACATATATATATATATATATATATATATATATATATATATATATATATAGTCATCCACAGACAAACCGTTTTGATGTATTACAGATATATATATATATATATATATATATATATTATCAGGCTACATCTCTCTCTCTATCTCTATCTCTCTCTCTCTCTCTCTCTATATATATATATATATATATATATATATATATATATAAGAAAAGTAAGTTACATAAAATATTTAATAAAAACAGCATTAAACTTAGTTACTGTTGTATGCCAAACGTAGCGAATCTAATTAACGGATATAATAAGAAAAAAAACTAGGGATAAAACACGCACTACTTCTTCTAGATGTAATTGTAGAAACAAAAATGTCTGCCCCCTACAGAGAAAATGTCAACAGCAGTGCGTGGTTTATCAGGTTAAAATTTATAAGGACATGAATAACTACAATAATGATATAAATCCTAAAGTGTACATTGGAGCTACCCAAGACGTGTTTAAAAAACGATATTACAATCATACGAGTAGCTTCAATAACGAAAAAACCAAACACAGTACTACACTATCTCGCTATATATGGAAAATTAGACAGGAAAATAACAAAGATCCAATCCTGAAATGGGAAATATTAAAAAGATGTTCTAAATATAAAGCAGGTCAAAAATTCTGTAAACTATGTATAGAGGAAAAATTAGCTATAGCTTTATATAGGGAACCCAAGGATTTATTAAATTCTAAAACGGAAATTCTAAGCAAATGCAAACATAGAAAATCTTGGTTATTGGATTAGGCCTCGTCCCCGCGGAATAAATAGTTGTTCAACCCCTGTTGTCCGTGTTTGTCTCTAAATCACCCCCTCACTTTTAAGCCATTTTTTTAATAAATGTTCGTCCCCAACCCTCCCCGTTGTTGTTGTTGTTGTTGTTGTTGTTTTTTGTCTTTGGTCACGTGGTTTGGTAGGTTCCTCTGGCACTCTAGGTTTAACTAGGTCTGCTCTACTTATTGTATTGAGCACTTTATTTAGTTAGTTACGTACTCGTATCGGTTTTTTTTTCTTTGGGGTTTGGGCCTGCATGCTGAACGATTGTTTTCGACAGCCGTTCATGTTCTTGACTATTTCTTTTTTTTCCTTCCATATTGATTTGATCATTTGCAAATCAAGAAACCGAAAGTCTTCCGAAACGAGTGTAGTTACTTATATTTATAAGATTACTAATATATATATATATATATATATATATATATATATATATATATATATATATATATATATATATATATTGTGGGAGTAACTGTTCTCAGTTGATAAATGAAACAGATAGAGATTTCTAGATGATCTCATTAATGTAAAAATTGTTACATACCAGGATGGATCATTGAAATTCACATAATCTATAATTGCTTTATTCATGCAGCTTTTTGTCAGATTCATGTCCACATCCATCTTCACCCGCTGATTTTTCTAACATTAAGATTCTCAAACAAGAAAGCAAATCAATTGACATTTAAAATTGCAGATGGCTTGAGCACATTGTGCTTAAAATAACAAAGACGAAGATCATACACTGAAAAGTCTATAAAATAATGAAAGCGTTTACTCTCAGTAGTTCAGGTAATACATGGAGGTTGAAGAATATGTTCATTCAAAATGAAGAGAAAAATCTGGAGAAAATATATGAAAAGTAAGATTTTAGGATTTATTTGAAATAATTCAAGAAGTGGCGCATGGTCTGAGTCAAATTTTATATCAGTAAATAACATTTGTTTTAACAGATGACCTGTGATGACACGCCAGAGTATGTAATGAACTCAATCTAGATGATACCAAAATAATCTCTGCACTCAGCGTTACATCAGAGAAGCCATATATATATATCAGTTTACTGACATGGAGGATGACTTCATCACAGCTAGGCGCAAATTTTAGTCTTGACTGCATGTCACTGGTTGTACATGCAAACAAGTGATCATAGCTGCACCAAAGGTGTGCGCACATGGGATAACCAGATGACAGGAAGATATATAAACACCCACCCAAGAGGAAAAAGAAGAGAATCTCTTACATCCATCCTCATGAGAAGAAAAATTCCTATTCGAAGAGCCAACAATAGATCCAATATTAACGGACTGTTATGGGAACTAACCCATAATAACAATGGACTATTCCGGACATCATAAATACTGCGCCTCAAGAGGGAGCAGCGTTCAGAGTTCAGTCCTTTTTGGACGACTCGGCTAGACGGTCGAAATCTCTGCCTCTGAGGCAGAGGGGAACTCTCTGCCTTTGGGCAGAGAGGAACCCGGACGAGGCTCCGCCGAAGGGCAGAGCCTCGTTCGGGGAGGTTGACCAGCCCTATCCCGTTTATACGGGATCTAGGGGCTAATTTTTTGGCCGAGCCTACGGGCTCGGGTACCCCACTTGTGCCACATCTGTCCCTCGTGGGGAGGACACTAAATACTTCAGAGTCAGATAGAGTCAGAGACAGAGTCAGAGACAAGAGTCAGACGATTACTGTAAGACATTGGAATAGTGATACTGGTCGAGACAACATAGTTCTCTCTAACAAAACCTGATAGTCCGTACTAATACTTCTACTTCTTTGTACATATTTCTGTTTGTAATATATCTGTGTTATTCCATACCTGTGTTCGAGTTATTCTTCATTGGCTCTACCTTGGACCATCACCGTGGTACAAGGAACTTGGACCATAACACTGACAATGTCCAGAGTTGAATAAGCAATAATTTCACTATTTACACGTTTCGGACTGTTGTCCTCATCTTTGTTGCCATATTTACAGCATTTTGGCTGTTGTATGCTCTCATCTTTAATTTTGGAAATTTCAAACTGAACCCTTTATTTAGTCAACAAGGGCAAATTGTTCTAATTCTACATGTGATGCCTTTTCTATTTAGTTAATTTCCTTTAGAAACTCAACTCACCAAATCTTTTTCTGCTGTCTCAGGTATTGAACTCATAACCCTTTGGATTAAGTCACTTTTTGGCTTACTCAGCCAACAATTTTATCTACTGGGTTGTGTGCCATGATTTTTTTGGCAAATCCAATAACCACATTGCAATTAAAATGTTAGTCCGTAGTTTGAAAAATCTCTGGAATAATGAAAGTATCTGCTTGTTGAAATTCAGGTGATACATGAATATTGATGAATATATTAGGTAAAATTTTGTGCTAAAACAAGCAAGTTTTAAATAAAAAATCTTAAAGTCAAATGTAATATTCTATGTTATTTAATCCAGTATCTTGATCTCTGTTATTTTTATCCCCATGTTTTGGCCAGTAGAATCTCTAAATTATAATTTATCCAGCAATGTTTTTGTTTTCATATAAGGTTGTTTTTTTTTTCAAGCTTATTTTAGCAGCCTTTTTCCATCCTGTTTTATAATGTCAAAATCCTCTAACATAAAGACAAACTCATTGGCATTTGAACTTATAAACTGCATGAACCCATTGCAATAAAAATATTAAGGTTGCAGTCATTAATTTGTAAAATCTCTGGAATAATAAAAGCACTTATTCTTAAACGTTCAGACAACATATGAGGGCTGAAGAATATGTTGGCCAAAATCTTGGGCTAAAAACAGAAAATATGAAGACAAAATATCTGAAAATATATAATTAGTTGATATGTGAAATGTAATAATTTACAATTTATTTAAAGTATTTGTCTATATCTCTGAAGTATTTAGTGTCCTCCCCACGAGGGACAGATGTGGCACAAGGCCGGGTTTAAAGTGGGGTACCCGAGCCCGTAGGCTCGGCCAAAAAATAGCCCGTAGATCCCGTATAAACGGGATCGGGCCGGTCAACCTCCCCGAACGAGGTTCTGCCCTTCGGCGGAGCCTCGTCCGAGTTCCTCTCTGCCCAAAGGCAGAGAGTTCGACCGTCAAGCCGAGTCGTCCAAAAAGGACTGATTGTCTATATCTCTGAGATGAGGTATTATGATTACTTACATTATTTACATTATTCAAACTGTTATCCTCATGTTCTTTACCATATTCACAACATTTTGGATGTTGTACACTCTGACCTTCTTCAAGTGATTGGAATTTTGAACCAAACACTTTATTTCGTCCACTGGGGTAAGTTGTTCTAGTTCCACGTTCCACGCCTCTTCTGGGTGTCTCAGTTATTTCCCTATAATCCAACTCTTTAATCCACATGGGTGATGTGTCCTTGAGGTTTAAGACTGGTGTAAATAAGTAATATCCTTATCCTTGTTTTTTTTATCACTATGTTTCGGCTAATGTAGTCTGTGGCCTTCCTCAGCTAATGTATCCAGTTATTATAACAGTTTGTCTCACTTGAAATTTGTCAGGCTCTATTTTGCTGCTTTTTTCCTTTCTAAATTTCATAGCATCAACATCCACTATCAAATTTGATTGAAATCTGATCTTTTAGATTGTTTGAACATATTGCATATTAAACATACTGATAAATTTAAACTTGAACTGGTGACCTTTTTCTTTTTGACATAATTGGATTTGAGTCAGTTAAACTGTATTCTGTCAGAAATAAACTCAGAACCTGTTTTGAGGATTGAGCAAATTTTCTTATCTTGATTAAACTAAACTAATCAATATTTCTAAATTTGTCAGAATTGGCATTCCAATTTACAAAACAAAAATTTTGTTACCCTCTAATCTTAAAATCTCTAGACATAAGTAAACAATAGATATGAAACTGAACTCTTTATGCAGGCAAAATCAATATTGTGGCATATTTGTATGAGATTCATACATTTATGAATCAGTACTTCTTTGATTTTCTCCACAGGAATATGTATTCCTTTACGTTATTTTATCAGAAAGCATTTTTGTCAGGGTCTAGAATATGCTGATTGCATCTCTTGCATAGAAGTAAGAGTTCCCAAAAGGATCTATCTTCTAGGTGGATGCTTATAAAATCAATTAATTCCACCAATGTGAACCTGTAGAATCAGTAATATAACCAACTAATGTTTACCCATTGTCTAGTATATGCAACATTTACCTATAGACTTAAGTATAAACCTGACCAATATTTACCCATAAAATCAAACATAAACATGACAATATTTACCGATAGACTCAAGTATAAACCTGGCATTATTTACCTATAGACTCAAGTATAAACCTGACCAATATTTACATATAGACGCAAGTATAATCCTGACCAATATTTATATATAGACTCAAGTACAAAACTGACCAATATTTACCCATAGACTCAAGTATAGACCTGACATTATTTACCTATAGACTCAAGTATAAAATTGTCCAATATTTACCTAAAAGTAAAAACTATTTGCAAAATGTCTCAAATATGAACCTGATTAATGTTTACCAATGTATTCAAGTAGAAAGCCAACCAATATTTACCTACAGACTCAGGTATTAGCCATACCAAGGTCTGCTTATGAACTCGAGTAAAAACACAATTCTATTTACTAAAAGACTCAAGTTGAAACTCAAAGAATAAGTATCTCTAAACTCAAGTATAAACCCAATTTATATTTACCAGTGTACTAAAATATAAGCTTGACCTATATATACTTATAGATGCAAGTATAAACTCAATCAATGTTTATTAATGAACTCATATATAAGACTAACCATAATTAATCGATATAATCAAAACTAAAATTAAAAAATGCTTCTGACATGAAATATCCCAGCCAACGGTGGTATGTTGCAAAATCCACAAATCTATTTTCCAACTTTTGTTTATCCGGTTATGTTATTCTCTTATACTTATGCTACCTCTCCATGAGCCCCTTTGCATAGCATAATGGTTAACGAGCTAGTCTGGTTGAAGATTTTTTGCTAGCTGTGAGTTCAATCCTCACTTGGTAGCACATACTTGTAGCCTTGTACCAAAACTGAACTAATTTTAATAAATGTCTACAGGGAACCTCATCCTCAGCAACGCTTACTTCAAAATCTCCATTTTGAACACTTCACTGCAAACACTTCTCATGAAAGTATTCATTTTGAACACTTCAGCTCAAACACTTCATATAGAACACTTCACTTCAAAGACTTCATTTTGAACATTTCACATCAAAAACTTCCTAGAAATGAATGAATTAATTTCTTCTCCTCACTACTGCCTCCTAAATAGCATGGCAAACTGGAATAGTCATGGTTGGCAACCAGTCTAGGTGAAAAATTTTCTCTGAATTCAAAACATGGAAAAGACAATAGAAAATAATACTGTTATTTTTGCAAAGAAAATTATTGTCATGCATATACAACACATATTAAAAGAAAAAGTAGTTGTGGAGAGGCATGATCATATACTTCCTGAAGACCAGTCAAGTAAAGTAAAATAGTATTAGTTATCAATCCTTCTAGGAAGACAATTCAAAACCATGAAAAGTCAATATAAAATCATCCTGCTGTTCTTTCCAAAAAAAATTTATAGTGGTGCATATTTTAAATATCTTAAAAGTAAAAAAAAGATGTGGAGAGCCATAATCGCCTACTTCCTGAGGAAGAGATCATTTAAATAAAGTGAGAATTAGTTTCATTAGATGAATGGCCCATATTTGCAGCATTGTGAGAGACAAAGCTAAATAAAACCATTCAGGGTACCTCCGCATGGGTTAATGAATTTCTTACTACTCCAGTAGATCATAAATACTGTCATAAATTTGATCCTCAACTAAGAATTCCCATACTTGTGGCCTTGTGCCAGTCTAAGCTAAATACATTACTCCAAACTCTTTTCCATTCTACCTCTACTCAATATGCTTTCTCACCTGAATAAAAAGCTCACCTGTGAAAAGCAGACATTTACAGAAATTGTCATTGAGAAAAAGTGATTCAGCAATGAGGCGATACATGTCATGGACATTTCCAGTTTGGGTTGGGTTGGCTGATTTGATGAAATGTAAAATGTAAATTATTTAGTATTGAAATCAGTTTTTTTTTTTTCACATTATCAGATTTGAGACAATAATCATTTATTTGCCTCGGGATAGATAAATATTGTTTGATTGTATTTGAATTTTTTCATCTTTTCAACCCAAACAAGACAATAAAGACACACAAGATGCAAGGGGTTTACTGAGTGTGAGAGAATATCAGCAAAAGATTATTAAAGAGAGAGTACAATAAAAAATACAAGAAATAAGAAGACAGAAGATAACAATTGAGATTGCATTTACATTTCTGAAGATCAAACTTGACTGGAAAACATGAAACCGGAAGAGAGTTCCACTGTTAGCATAGAACTTATGGTTACATCTAGCCATTTCAACTGCCAATCTAGTACTGTGCTTAAATTCATAGGTAAGTCTAGGTACCATAAAATGTATTTCAACGGCTGTTGTGATGCGTCTAGTGTGATAGTCTGTAGTGGTAGTGCTTGTCGCTTCTCACTTTCAGTTACCGCCGCTGGCTAGCAGAAATGCGAAAAGGGGAGCCAAGTGTGTAAGTCTTCTCCTGCCAGTATATAGCCTCTCCATCAGTAAGCCCTATATAGTGTCTCCTTGTGGCGACACATGGCAACCGAGCACCAGGGGACGGAGGAGGAGTTTGGCCCCCTTAACATGTGGCATGGAGGCCCACTGGTGTGTGGACACGCCCTGGTGCTCATGAACCAAATCCCAGCTATGGGTTAAATAGCTCCACTGCCTTGTGGAAATCTTTGGGAAAAGAAAAGTCTAAGGAGTAAACCCTACACAAATCCAGAGTGGATCCCCTAAGGCGGATGGATGGCACTCTGTGCTACCTTCTGGTAACTCCTGCAGCCGCGCTGGTACCAAACTGTATTGGTTCATCTTTACCTTTGGACTCTACCAGCAAGTCCGAGAGGGAGAACTAGATGTCCGGGCAGCCCTAGTTCTCCATACATCCCACCCAGACTCATAGCGCCCTGGAGAGGACACTCCAGTGATGTCGCAAGACATCGGCACAACATGGGAAGTTACCGGTCAAAAGCCCAACCCGATTGTGGTAGGCTATGGGCGCCTGGAGTCACCTGCGTCAGTGGGAGAGATCATCGTGTCTCACTGGAGATCTACCGCCCGCCTCAAGCTGGGCAGCCCCCAGCCAGTAAGGTGCTGTCCTGCCACAGCTTGCCTGCTCCACTGGGTGTGTAGGGCTCAGGGACTGATCCTTCTGACAAGCAAGCTGTAAATCCCGCACCAAACAGAAAAGAAAGAAACACGAAGACTCCAGCACTTCGATTTGCCAGCTGGAACGTCGGGACCATGCACCCTGGACTTGCAAGCAACATCCAACAGATCGACGATGCTTGAAAGACCGCAGTCATAGACAAGGAACTCTCAAGACTGGGCATTGACATCGCCTGCCTGCAAGAGACTCGTCTGGCCAACTACACCTTCTTCTGGCAAGTCCTTCCTCAGGATGACCCAAGGCAACACGGTGTAGGATTCGCTGTGAAGAACTCGCTGATACCAGCCATTGAACCACCAAGTGGCGGATCTGAGAGAATCCTAGCACTGCGCCTCTCAACATCTACAGGTTTCGCCAACGTCCTCTGCATCTATGCGCCAATGCTCTGCGCCACCCCAGAGGTCAAGGACCAGTTCTATGAGGCACTGAATGAGATGATATCCAGGATCCCCAGTACTGAAGGATTATATCTACTAGGAGGCTTCAATGCTAGTGGGAGCCGACTGTGACACTTGACTCTCCTGCCTCGGCCGTCAGGGTATAGGCAAGATGAATGAGGATGGACAGCGGCTACTGGAACTGTGCTGCCACCACGGACTATGCGTGATGAACACCTACTTCATGTGCAAAGAACGCCACAAAGTCTCCTGGAGACACTGGCACCAGCTCGACCTTGTCATCACCAGGAGTGCAGACCTAAGGAGCGTTCTTCACACTCGGAACTTCCACTGCACAGACTGTGACACGGACGACTCCCTAGTAGGCTGCAAAGTGTGACTGACAGCCAAGAAAATACACCGCTCTAAAACCAAAGGCCTCACACGCATCAACACCTGTCGATCCAATGACCCTGAGAGCTCACGCCGCTTCCAAATCACCTTTAGCGCGAAGGTTGACACATCCTCCTCCAATGCCACTGATATCGATAGAAGTTGGCACCACCTCCGTGATGCCATATACACCTCAGCCCTTACTGCGTTTTGGGAAGAAAGATCGTCAAAATGAGGACTGGTACGCCTTCCACGACTGCACAGAGGGCATCTACATCTGCACTAAAGCAGACGGCAAACTCTACAACATCGCCCGACTGCGTGCCAAGACCAAGGTCCACGAGGTCCTCGTCCGTGAGATGCTGTTTGCCGACGACGCTGTGCTGACGTCCCACACAGAATTTAGAATTAGTCAGCCGCCTGGCCCACGCCTGCAAGGAGATCGGTTTGAACCTCAGCCTCAAAAAGACCAACATCATGGCACAAGACAGCGCCTCCTCCCCGGACGTTGGCATCAATGGCACGCATCTCGAGGTGATGGACTCCTTCGCCTACCTCAGGTCGATCATCTCCAGCTCCCTCTCCCTGGACACTGAGATCAGCTCCAGGATAGGGAAAGCCGCTGCAGTCATGACCAAGCTAAACAAGCGTGTCTGGAACAACAGCCAGCTGACGGAGAACACTAAACTACAGGTTTACCAGGCCTGTGTCCTCAGCACCATCCTGTATGGCAGTGAGTCCTGGACAACTTACTCCAGCCAGGAGAAGAGGTTAAACACCTTTCACATCCGCTACCTCAGACGTCTCCTGCACATTAAGTGGCAATCACTAACACAGAGGTCCTCCAACGTGCCAGCATCCCCAGCTGCTCGGCCAAAGACATCACAGATGGCTGGGGCATGTACGCTGCATTGTGACAGAGAGAAAATCTGGGAAACACACACACACACACACACACACATACACACACACACACACACACACGTATATTTATTTTTATTGAAATTGGAGTAGATCTGAGTAGCGAAATTAGATCAGAGCATTTTGTTTACTGATGAGGAAATCTGATCTAGAGCAGAAATTGTATCTGGGTCATTAGAAGAGAATGCTAATGGTCGAAATAATTTTTATCGGTTAAAAATTGAAATAGAGCTTAGTAAGCTATAAGGAACTTTGGAATGCACATGATTTTGGTTGAAGCAGCCAGAACCCCGTGATAATCGCGTGTGAAGTAGTAGGGTCGGGTATGACCAGCCGGGATTTTCTATATAAATGCGTAGTTATGCTGAGAAAGTGAGAGACGGGAGAAAATTCTTGGCGAGACTGGAGAAGAGAATTTATCCCGGGCAAGAGTTGGACAGTGGAGAGTTGAGTTGAAGACACGAGGAGGAGAGGAAGTGATGTCAGAGATTGGAACGAAGTGTCCGCTAACATGTATAAGTACCGCTTCTTCTGCTACCACGAATATTACTACTATTGTTACTACTGCTGAGGAGGAACGCCACTATAAACTTTAAGCCCCACACAGAAATCTTATCCCTCTATTGCAAGAGTCATATATCATTCTGAGACGATTTAACAACAAGTTAATCACAATACACTCTTTCTCTAGAATCCAGTGTATGAGTTTTTGCGTCAATTATTTTCTTTTCTGTAACCCGTTTCTTTTCTATACTATTCTTTTCTGCTATATAAAAGACATTAACAATTCAACCATTGAATAGTTGTTTGTCCGGCTTTCTGCAGATATTAATTTTTTTGGGGGGGGCATTCTAAATTTCTTAGCACAAACTCTCCAACCATATCTACATCTTCAGTCAACCGTGAATGGATGAACATCACTTCTGCTTTCTGGATCAAACCAATCACAACGTCAACAGGATTAAACTAGTGGGCCGGTCGGATAATCTACGGATGCTCAGGGGCCCTACGGTCAGTTAGGACCGAGAAGACACCTCAACCCAGAGAGTAAGACGTCAGAGGTTGAGGGGCTGGGGTGAAAGTGTTAGAGCATGGGAACTGGCCACATCCCAAAAGCCATCCTGTACGGAGAGCTGTGTGAGGGGTCCCGCCCAACTGGAAAACCTCAGCTCCGCTTCGAGGATGTCTGCAAACGAGACATGAAGCTGGCCGACATCGACTTCAACACCCGGGAGGCTGCGGCTGACAACTGTCAGCTTTGGAGAGCCACAGTCAGAGACGGCATCACGACTGCAGTATCTGTGAGGGAAGATCAGCAGGCAGCAAAGAGAGCCAAGAGAAAAGCAAGGACAGCCTTCATTTCCATGTCATTGAGCTTCATCTGCGCCAAGTGCCTGGGAGACTGCTGCTCCAGAGTGAGACTACACAGTCACCAGAGGTGATGTAACTCCATCGCCTAGCACCTAAAATGCTACTCCATCATCTCCCGAGACGGACAGATGCCGAAGATGATGATGATGATGATGATGAGGTACCATAGAGAAAGTTTCATCAGATTAATTACCTTGAAAGTATTTATAGAAAAGGCACAGGGAACCTATGATGATGGGAAAGTGACTGAAGCTGAGACATCAGGTCAGGACCAATAACATTGCAGATTCCTCTGTGGATTTTATCAAGAATCTCTAATGATATAGCCAGAGGACCAGACTTGATGTGGCAGCAATATTGAAAGCAAGGACAAATGGTAGACTTGTAAATATGTAAGATAGATTCTGCAGTGGAAAATTGTCAAGCATGACATAGTGAACCAACTTTCTTAGCTGCAGACTTAGCAATTGATTCAATATACTCTTTCCACTTAATGTTAGCTGGAGACATTAGTCTATGAAGACACAATGTGAAGAGACAAATGTTGACTTCAGGAGGTTGTTGTTGAAAATTAGGAAGAACGTAGGTCCAAGGATAGATCTTCATTTATGCAAAAAGATCTAGAAAGGTGGCCATTCAAGATAACTTTCATTTCATGATTTGATAAGAAAGACTGAATCAGTTCAAAAATTCATCCATAAATCTCATAAGCTTTCAACTTCTGAAATTTGAATCTATGGTGGGAGGAAAGTGACCAGATTCTTCTGTGGATTTTATCAAGAATCTCTAATGATATAGCCAGAGGACCAGACTCAATGTGGCAGCAATATTGAAAGCAAGGACAAATGGTAGACTTGTAAATATGTAAGATAGATTCTGCAGTGGAAAATTGTTAATCACAACATAGTGAACCAACTTTCTTAGCTGCAGACTTAACAATTGAGACAATATACTCTTTCCACTTAATGTTAGCTGAAGATGTTAGTCTGTGAAGACACAATGTGAAGACACAATGTGAAGACATAATGTGACGACACAATGTGTCACTGTCCTAAAGGTCAGCATCAGCCATGTTGCTGGAAGGTAAAAAGGGTTCTCTCAGATGATTTCCTTTTAAGACATTAAAATTAACAAGCTACTCATTTAACAACAGATTGTAGGTCATTTTTTAGATCAGTTGCCAATTTGACTGATGAGACTTATTATTAAAACAGGACATCAACATAGATACCGAGTTGAGAACTGATGACTTCAGGAGGTTGTTGTTGAAAATTAGGAAGAACATAGGTTCAAGGATAGAGCTCAGGGGGACACCTGCATTTATGCAAAAAGATCTAGAAGAGTGGCCATTCAAGACAACTTTCATTTCGTGATTTGATAAGAAAGACTGAATCAGTTCAAAAATTCATCCATAAATCCCATGCACTTGTGAAATTTGAATCTATGATTTTTTAGGATTTGGGAATAAGCAAAAGTTGAACATTTATATTTGAATCTGCAAGGAGTTACTTTATTTGAGGATAGGCAAATATTTGTATAACTTGGACCAATTTTAATGTAAATTAAGTTTAAGCATCTAATGAATTTTTTTCTTTTTCTTTCAGATTTGGCAGACATTTGGGCGATATTATTTTTCACACACACTTGCCATGACTTAAATAACATGATCCAATAGAGAAATAAATAAATTTTCACCAATAACACTGATTTATTTAATGCTGACTTTGATCTGTCTCAATGAAACACCCTTATATATAATCAGTCTTAATGAAACACTCTTTATTTTATATAAAAGCATTTAATTGATTTGAGAATAGATAAAAATTGGATTTGTATTATAAATAGATGATTCTTTATTTAATTTAGAGGAGTAGTTAGGTTTTTCCATCACCCAATTCACTCTTCTTCCCCATCTTTGGAACAGGATTGGAAGTTTGTCCCTTGTTTCCTGTTTAAGATTGTGTTTCCGGCTCCTTCTCCTAAAATCTTCTCATTTTCTTTCACCTCCTTGCATCTTAGTGATATTATCACCTTACTTGGGGTGAAATAATAAAAATAGGTGAATATTGGTCATTTATATTTGATAAAAAAGCATTTATATGGTTCAGGATTAGGTAAATATTGACCATGTATATATTAATACATGGGCCTTTAGTTATTTTGGGGAATAGGCAAATATTTGTCATTTGATATGAAAGCATTTAGTTTATTCAAGAAGAGATAAATATTGGTTGTTTATATTTGAATCTATGAACCTTTATTTGATTTGGGAAAAGGAAATTATTGGTTATTTAAATTTGAGTTTGTAAGCATTTTTTTTATTCGGGAATAGGTAAATATTTGTTGTTTATATCTGAGCCAATAAACTTTTATTTGCTTAATAAATAAATATTAGTCCTTTGTATTTGCCTCTATAACAAACTACTTAGGTCTCAAGTATGTAAATATTAGTTATTTATATTTGAGGCTATAAGCATTTACTTGTTTCAAAGATAACTAAATATAGTTTATTTATATTTGAGCCTGTAAGGAATGTCTTTGTGTCTAGCCACTTTTTATTGGGGTTTGTCTTACACATCTATAGTAGAAGAAGTCTGTGTATAGACCCCAACCACAAGGTCAGTGTTTCATCTAAATTATTTTATTAAAGAAATAAAGAACACACCTGTTTCTTTGTCATTGGAGCATACCAATGTGTGTAATTGTTTTTAGGGTACTTATGTATCAACATTTTTGGTTATACATATATATATATATATATTGCATTGTTTATTTTTTCTTCTCATCATTTTATTGTTTCTTTTGTTTCTTTTTATTTTCTTCTTAATGTTTTTTCCCAGAATAAACAAACAGCTGTCTGCAAAGCTTTTATTTTCAGTGTCTGTCAAAGTTTCTACATAAGTTGACATCATTACAGTAGACTTGTCAACAAGCTGCTAAAGATGAAATATCAGACCTTCAAATATCAGACTTAAATTCAAACCTGTCAAGGCTGACAATACAAGTAAGAGCTTTCTTCTGCTACTGTTTGGCTATATGGTTTATTGTATTACTAACTAACCTATTTCCCACATTAACTATATTCATAATTAGGTTTGTTAATTTAACACCAACCCAAACCTTATTGGATGTAATGCAATGTTTAATGCTGATTATAATTTTTATAGGATAAAAATCAAAATGAATTAATAGATTGGTATTGACTGATTGATTTTATGGCTTATTGTTGTGGCCTTGTTAAAACCAGAAATAAAGACAAAAAGAGAGGAATTCAGTTAAATAAATATATTAACAGAAAGAGTAATAAAATCATATTCAAATGAGAGTGTTACAGCAAGAATGTTCGGTCTGACTGTCAGAGCTGACTGCTGGAAACTTCCCTCTCCAAAAGACAATACCTGTTCCTTTTTATAGCTGGGAGAATTCATGCATGCATGGGTACATTACCATAACACTAATCAACCCTTTTGTGGGTTATTTAAAGCTAAAAACTATTTTGGTTTGTTGAAGACCCTTTACAGTACCTGGCTTTCCCAAGCAGTCCCCCAAAATAGATTAGTAGGTATAGGCTTGGTTTGTAGTAGAATCAAAGCAATAGACACAGGTCTGAATTTATACTAGAGGCAAAATGGTAGACATGGGTCTGGTTTAGACCAGAACCAAAAAGGTAGAAATATCTGCTTTATCCTAGAGTCAAAATGATTGGCACAGATCCAGCTTGCATGAGAAATAAAAAGGTAGACATGCGGAAAGTTTATGCTAGACTTAAAAAGGTAGGCATAAGTCTCTTTTAAACTCAAGTCAAAAAAGTAGATATATGTCTGATTTGCACTAACAGGTGGACATACAGATTGGGATGAGTAAATTGCCACCATTTTGTATTTTTAATTTTGTGCATGCATGTTTATTCTGAATACAAACTCTCCATTATTCACAAAACTGCCAGACAAGACCTAGACCTAGCTTAGTACCATAGCTGGGGTGTCTGGCACTAATCTAGACTCATCTACAGGGTACGATGTGTGAACTGTTGGCATTTTATATTTTTAATTTTGTACCTGCATGTTGATTGTTATTGATTTTGTTGAGTGTACAGTGACACATTTCACTCCACCAGAAATTTGGAAACAGCATGCTGTACTGCTTGGCATTCACACCAGAAGCTCCAATACAAATATTTCAGTGTTTGGGTGTCAATCTGAAGACAGTGAAGATCATTCAGAAAGAGTTGGATGAGTCTAATGGTGATTATGAAAGTGTTTGGAGTGATCACTAGTGATAGCAATGTTATGCCTCCATTCATCATCACACAGGTCCTCACGGTCAACACAGAAACCTACAAGTACCTTGACAAGGTAGTGCTGCTGGAAGAGCCTATGTCTGGCAAAAGGTCTCTACACCATGCCACACCAGCAGGAGAACCCAGTCATCGATGTCAGACAATTTCTATGACCAAATCACCCCTTACATCTCGCCACCTAACTCCCTGGATTGCAACCCCCTTGATTATTAGGTGTGGGGAGCAGTTGAGCAAGAGACCAACAAAACTCTTTCTAGCACCAAAGATGAACTGAAAGCAAGGATTATGGCAGCATTCACCAACTTAAACAAGGAGACCATCCAGAAGAGTTGCAGGAGATTCCAAAGTCATCTAAAGGCTGTGTTTGATGTCGATGGCAATTTTATTGAATAAATTTAGGATTTCAAGATATTTTTGTGTAATTTTGGTAAATATATCTGTTAAAATGAGCTGTCAGTGTTATTTTTATTTAGCGTAATTTAGATGACAATTTTTCCATCGCACAATGTTTGATTTACATCAGAGTAGAAATGGTAGAATTCGGTCTGGTTTACATTAGAATCAACAAGGTAGATAAGGTTTGGTTGTGGCATGGTCTTAAATTTCTACAGAGGAAGCAGCTGGAGTATTCTGACTGCTGCCAACAGGGAAAATCTAGATTCATGAAATGACTTAATGATGATATATTTTGTTTTGCAACATATGACTAAAAATAATAATAATATGGCCTTCATAGGACAATGGCTGCTTAGTCCTTTTCAAAGTGATCTCCTTAAGACATCATTCTTATTCCATTTGTTCTTTCTACTTTACAAAACAATTTGCAAAGTCCTCTTTTAAAATAGCTTGTTGCAATGCAGTTCTTAATATAAGAATTAATTTAGTGAATATATACACCAAATTAATTCTTATATTATGAAATGGGTCTAATGGACCCATTATTTGTGCTTGCTTACTATATATTTATTTTAATCATTCTAACCCAGGCAAGGCGACAATGCCACTATGATGCGGAGGATTACACTGACTGGAAACAATGTGAAGACTTTATCAAGGAGAAGTGAAAAAAAGACAATAAAAGATCAGGCTTCAATAAGACAGAAGATGTTGATTGACATTTCATTTAAGTTTGTTAATATTGTAGTTGGTAGGGAAGCAAGAAATCAGAAGGGATGCACATTAATTTTTGTTTGTTTTCCACTGAAAGATAACCTATACAGTGTGCGATGGATAAACTGTCATCTAAATTACACAAAAATGAAATGTGTCCCACACATAATAATTGCAGCCTGGGAAGTCATGTGGTCAGATGTAAGGGGTGATGTGGTTGCAGAAATTGTCTGACAGCCATGACTTGGTTCTCCTGCTAATGCAGCATGGTGCAGAGTCCTGTTGCCAGACATAGAATTTCCAGCAGACACCCTCTTGTCTGAGAGTAGTACTACCACCACAAGGCACTTGATGTAGGCCTCCATGTTGAGTCCGAGGCCTTTATCAAAATATTTGGGAGTTCTTTTCTTATCAGAATAATCGGAGTGGGTTTTCCAAGCTGCCGTACCTTTGTAATCACCATTAGATTCATGCAACTTATTCGGAATCCTCTGTGTTATACTCAGAGTGACACCCAAACTCTCTGAAATGTCTGTACTGGAAATTCTGGTGTGAATACTAAGCAGTACAGCATGCTGTTTCCAAATTTCTGGTGGAGTGAATTGTGTCATGGTGCTCTTTTTCTCACAGATGGTGCCCAACTGACCCTACTACTATTTTTTGTAGTCAACAAAATCAAAAACAAACAACATGCATGCACGAAATTAAAAAATTCAAAATTCAAAATGAAGACAATTTACTCATCGTACTGTGTAGTTTTCATCAGCTTCCTAAGAAAAAATTTTTCCGCAGAAATACAATTGTTCATTTGCCACAAAAATTACATTATTTGAAATCCCTTTCATTTAATTCCCTTTCTTCAGATCTCACAGGAAAATTGAGATTCCTTTTGACCGGTGCATTCTCCAACCGTCTTCAAGTGTATAATGCAGTATTTGATTCTTACCAAGAAAATACCAGATGGTCTGAATCGAATTTAATATCAATAAGGAACATTCATTCTAAGGGAAGTAGAACTTTTATGGCATCAGTATGTACTGGTCACAACTGAAGAGATATCAAATTAAGCTGTGCACTCAGTATTGCTCCAGTATGTCAGAGAAGCCAGGTGCATCAAAGGGTTGACTTTGAAGGTAGCCACCTGGTACAGAATTGCACTTCACAGAATGTCAGTAGCTGCCCACAACATATAAATAGGTGTGAGTCAGGTGAGCTTAGGGTGTGCACAGGTGGAATACCCAGATGACAGGAAGTTATACAAGAACACTACCTGAGTCATAGAGTGAGGGAGAAGTGGATTTATGCCTTTCTTAAGAGTATTGATGTAAGGCATATGCAAACCGTCCAGGCATGAGATTGAAAAAATTCATCCTGTAGGAGAGATTTTATCACTACTAGTTTTTGATCAGACAGGATTTCAATTATCTTCACATTTATCTATAGGTAGAGTGAAGGAAAAGTGGGTTCATGCCTTTCCTAAGAGTATTGATGTGAACACCATTTACATTATTCGGACTATTGTCCTCATCTTTGCGCCATATTTAATAATGTTTCAGCCGTTGTACGCTCCGGCCTTCTTCAGGTGTTTTGAATGTCGAACTGAACCCTTTATTTTGCTCACTGGGGTAGACTGTTCTAGTTCCACGTGCCATGTCTAATGGATGTCAGTTATCAGTTATCTCCTGTTAACTCCCCTCTCCAAGTTCTCCACTGCCTTAATTGGGTATTGAACTCACACTCTTTGGGTCCTGTCACTGGGATTAAGGCAGTGGAGAACTTTGAGAGGGGAATTAACAGGAGATAACTGATAACTGACATCCATTAAACATGGCATGTGGAACTAGAACAGTCTATCCCAGTGAGCAAAATAAAGGGTTCAGTTCGACATTCCAACCACCTGAAGAAGGCCGGAGCGTACAACGGCTGAAATGTTGTAATAAATATGGCAACAAAGATGAGAACAATAGTCCGAATAATGTAAATAGAGTACATAATACCTCATCTCAGAAATATAGACAGATATTGATGTGAAGCATGTGTAAACAGTCCAGGCCTAAGTTTGAAATCTGTTCCCTAATTTCAGATTCTGTGTCGTTAATTGTTAGGCCACTTTGTACCTTCAAGTTAAGTTTTTTTTTAATACTAAAGTTCATCCAGTATAAGACTCGAGAGCCACTCAATATAGAGGATTACTATTAAAATGTTTATAATGAATGAGGTTTTTCATGAGGTTGAAAGAGGTTGTGACAGGAGTTTTTCTCCAAAGTAGCAGTTCTTGGAAAAAATATCTTTTTCTCTTTATATTTGGAATATGGAAGAAATGTGGATAATCTAATCTTGTGTAAGTAGAATAGCGTGTCCTAGCTGTAAAGGTCTGAACTGGTGGAACTAAAGAATGGAGGGCTCATCTGAACATTTTCCATTGAAATGACAACAGAGTATCAATAAGCTTGCAATGTTTTGTCTATGAGAAAGATGCTGAAGATTAGAGAATAAGTCTTCAGCCACAAGACTGGCAAGCCTTTTGAATCGTAGATTTGTAAATGTGTAAGATTTTTCTCATCAGAGTCCATCTTGAGCATTTACGAATCTACCATTTGTCCGTGCATCGAATACTGTTGCCATATCTGGTTTGATGCTCCTGCTATTCATCTCAAGGTTCTTGACAAAATCCAAAGAAGGATCTGCAATGTAAATGATCCTCACCTGGCATCTTGACATCAATCACTTTCTCATTGATGCAATGTGGGTTCCCGCTGTCTTTTCTACAAATATTTTCATGGCAACTGCTCTGATGAGCTTTTTTCCCTGCTGCCCTGAATACATCAATTTAAGTCTGCTACTAGATTGGCATCTAGGTCCCATCCATTTACTGTTGAAATAGCTAAATGTAACCACCACTTCTACTCCAACAGTTTATTTTCTTGCACTTCTTGTCTATGGAACTATATTCCATTTAATGATTCCCTGATAACTACAATCTTCAAATATTTAAATGCAAAATCAATCACAATCTTCTATGTTCTTGAATCCTGTTCATCTTTTGTCCTTTTCTCAATTCTCCCTATATTCAGTCTTTTCTCTCACTTTCACTCTCTATAACCCCCTGTGTACTAGTTACTTGATGGGGTGTAATTATTAAAAAAATGTCTTAGCTGTAAAGGTCTGAACATGAGGTACTAAAGAATGGAGCACTCAACTGAACATTTGTCAAGGATATAACAATCGACTATTGAGAGACTTGTAATGTTGCATCAGTTGGAAACAAACAAAACAGAAATCTTTGAGTTTAAGGTCAACTGAAATAAGAGGTGAACATTTGGGATTTTATTTCAGATAGAAAGAAAAAGTGAAAATTAATTCCTTTTTTCTTTCCAAAATTAAAGAATCTTCAATGTTTTTATTTTAGTTTTGTCTTTCTTTCTTGCATGTAAAGAATTTTTTTGTTAAAGAATGAGGGAAAGAAATCATTTGATGAATAATTATCCCAAGTGAGTCAATAAAGAAGATTGCTTAACCAGGGGCCAAAGAAACAAATCTGAAAAAAAAACAAAAAACCTGGTGATTTAAATTTAAAAAACAAAAAAAGAAAATGACTAGAAGGGGGAAAATCACTTCAAACTACCCCCACCAAAAAAAAAAATAAAAATAAAAAAAAAAAAAGAGAAAAAGTGAGTAAAAGATTTTCTGGTGAACAGAAAATAGATTTAATCCCAGCTTCTATGGGAAGCCATGACTGATAAATTAATGACAAACTCACATGAAGCTGATCGCATCAATATATTTGAAAGTCTTTCAAAGCTCCAGGAAAAGCACAGTTGATAAAAATCTGTGAAGCATTCTATCAAAATTTGGGAGGAAGTGTTTGAAGAAATCTCTAAACATGAGTGAGGCAAAAAATTATCGAAACAATGATTTTGGGATCCTTTTGTCACATTGCTTCTTGCCATCCCAAGTTACCAGAATACCTAACTCCAATTTGAATTTTGATGTAGACATTTTTGTTATTTGTTTTCAAGTTTTTTTTATTATTATAACCAAGCTATGGGTTAAATAGTAGAACAAAATGAGCTCTTTAGCCTTGGTTGGCAACCAATCTAGCTGAAAGAAAACTTTAAATTCAAAACCATATGTAGCCCAGGCAAAGAACATGTATATGGCAAATGAAAGGATAGTGGAGTTTACAAATATTGATTATTATTATTATTAAACCAAAATTTTACCAATACATGGCTTGAGATATGGAGTTACTGAACATGGATATGAATGTAATAGTAGGAATTAAATATTATGAGGATAAGAAGGATAGACAATATTTAACCCTTGACTCGAAGAGGTTAAGATTCTAATGTTCAAAGAACTCTTATATATATATGATTTATACATAAAATGGAAATATCACCTGAATACCTCCCCTGAATAGAGTTCTCCCTCTTCATTATTTTGAAATTCCCCTTATGAGGAGTCAAATGATTCTGTTTGAGAAATATTGTTTTATAAGAACAAAACATGATTGGATAAATTATACAAGGAAGGTGAAAGATCACATTAAAAAAAAAACAGTAAGGATAAGGATACTCATTGTAATAACTTGGAGGATGTTGCATTTGATTTCTCACCTTCTAAAGGATGGTTACATTAATCAATATTTTTTCTTATTTTTGTTTTTATCATTGCTCTGTTTTTAACAAAATTTTGGTCAATATATTCTTTTGACTTTGTATGTTGCCTGAACTTCTAAGAGTAAGCACTTTCATCATTCCATATATTTTTTCAGACTATTGGCTGCAAACTTATTATTTTTAGCACAATGATTTCACACTATTTAAAAGTTCAAATTTCAACTGAATTGTCTTCCTGCTTGAACATACTGACATTATAAAAATCAAAAAGGTCAAAAAGACTGTAGAAATAAACGTGAAAACAACATCTTACATTATAAAGGTCAGAGATCATATGTTTATCATCTGTTGATTACATGTTAATAAAAACAAAAAAAATGGAGATATTATTGCAATGTTATCTTATTATATGTAAAATTATTGTTTTTTCACTCTGAAATTGTCAACTAATATCAGATATGTTTTGGGGTCTTCTCTGAACATGAATTTTTCTTCTTACAAGGATATAAGAGATTCATTTCTTTTCCGTCTTGGGTGGGAATATCTTCCTTTCATCTGGTTGTCACATGTGTGCATATCAAGTGATTTAATTTCTGTTACCTGGTACAATTCATTTCTTGGGATTCGGTAGCGCCAATCTACAGTTTTCAAAGGAGTATGGTCTTTGCCAAGATTCACATGCTTCACCCTTTCAAAGTCATTTTTTTCATTGATCTTAGAAAACAGTTGTCTACAGCTAACAATTTAACCTGTTTTCATGTCAGGTGCAGCTTCTGACATCCAGTGTAGGCACAAATTTGTGCCCAGTGTTTATGAGGCCATCTTCCAAGTCCATCTAGAATTTCAAATTTCAATTAATTTGGCTGTCCATTTGAAAAGAAAAATTACTAAAAGGGACTTGACAAAAGATATCTTAAATAAATTTTTATGAGAAAAAAGTCATTATACTAAATATACATCAGAGAAAGGTCGAGATCATATTGGACAAATCATGGTAATAAAAAACAACAAAGATAAAGATACTAGTAAAGATTAGTATATTAGTTTATATAACTTTTAGTATATTATATTCCATGTTTAAACTTTTGATTCATTTCTTAGATTTTTTTATTTCCCCATTGCTGGTATTCCCTCAAAATTTTGGCTCTTGCCTCTACTTCTAAGCATACTTCTCCTTTTATGATTCCATAGACATTTTAGAATGTTGTCTTCAGAGGACCATGCATTTAAAAAAATCTAAAAGATCAAATTTCAGTTTATGTGTCTTTCTGCTGGACAATCTTGACATTATAAAAGAAAGCAATACGGGAAAAAAAGTTTGTAAAATTAATAAAACACTGCTTAGACAAAATAAAAGTCTTATCAATTGTACAGATGGTGTAGGTCAGAATTTATATTAACCAAAACACCCAAATAAAAACAGCAAAGATGAGGATAATAATAATGTATTGATGATAAAAGGGGATATATTGAGGATATATGTATACATACTATTTAGATTGTTCAGACTATCATCCTCATCTTTGTTGCCATATTTATCACAATGTTTTGGCCTTCTTCAGGTGGTTGGAATGTCGAACTGAACCCTTTATTTCACTTGCTGGGGTAGTCTGCTCTAGTTCCACGCACCATGTCTAATTGATGTCAGTTATCAGTTACCTCCTGTTAATTCCTCTCTCCAAGTTCTCCACCACCTTAACCAGGTATTGAACTCACACTTTTTGGGTCCTGTCACTGGGTCTAACTAACGCCTTTATCCACTGTGCCATGTGTCCTGGTTAAGGCAGTGGAGAACTTGGAGAGGGGAATTAACAGGAGATAACTGATAACTGACATCCATTAGACATGGCACGTGGAACTATAACAGTCTACCCCAGCGAACGAAATAAAGGGATCAGTTTGACATTACAACTAACTAAAGAAGGCTGGAGTGTACAACAGCTGAAACATTGTGATAAATATGGCAAAAAAGATGAGGACGATAGTCCGAACAATGTAAATAGTGTACATAAAACCTCATCTCAGGAATATAGACAGATAGGTATCCATAGTTGGGGAAAATGACCTTGAACTAAAAATCAACATCCTTTACCAAGTGTTCCAAGAAATTGGATTTAAGTAAAAACTTTCCAAAATGGAAACTATAACCTGGAATAGGAATGAAAGCAGTGATGACGCATACCTTGAATCTATCATGAAAATTCAGGGTGTGGAATTAGTATAAACACTTCAAATACCTTGGTGTATGGATTAGTTATGACAAATATGACTTGAAGTATAAGAGATAAGGAAATTGAACATAGAGTAGAGTTATTTTTGCCCACCACCACGAACTGATAAAAAATCAAGACCTAACTTAAAATTCAAGTCATGTTCTTAAAGAGCCTCATC
This sequence comes from Acanthosepion esculentum, assembly GCA_964036315.1. NCBI lineage: Eukaryota > Metazoa > Mollusca > Cephalopoda > Sepiida > Sepiidae > Acanthosepion > Acanthosepion esculentum. Next base: position 66,769,976 of record OZ038503.1, on the reverse strand, counting down.
AAATCAAAACTTTCATATGGATGTCATGCATGGCAACAAACTGATTCAGAAAATATCTAAATTATCAGTTGTATGCAGTTGTTTTCTAAGATCAATGAAAAAAATGACTTTGAATCTTGGCAAAACCATACTTCTTTGAACACTGTGGACTGGTGCTACCAAATTCCAAGCAATGAACTGTACCAGATAACAGAAATCAAATCACTTGATGACTTTCAACAACAGCAACAACTAAAATGAAGACAGGGAAATGACATAATCAAGATATAGATGTTTCACATTACTTCAAACAAAAAGTTAGGAAGGAAAACCCTCATAAATACTGGAAAGAGAGACAACACTTACTGGCCTTCAGAAACTTATTTTCCAGAAAAATTATTTTAAAAAAAGTTTTTTTCAGAAATTTCTGGCTGCTCAATCAATTAATACCAAATGTTTCCTTATAATATTACCATTAACATAAAATATAATATTTGACTTTTAGATTTTTCACTACAAACTTTTATTTTTTGGATCAATCAACCAACGTTTTTATCCACTTGGTGACATTGGGTGATTGATTCAAAAGTGACTTGATCCAAAGAGATGTGAATTCAATACCTGGCTACAGCAGAGGAAACAAAAACTTGGAGAGTTGAGTTATCAAGGGGAATTAACTGAAACTGAGATAGCCAAAGGCATGGCATGTGGACTTAGAACAATCTACCCTCATGGACAAGGCTGTGTTAACAGCATTATGGGCTCCTGGGAAAACCAGTGTTCTGGGGTCTCTACAACAATGAATCACTTGAATAAGAAGTAAATGATCGATAATATTAAATATATATTTATTTTATTGGAACTAAAATAAAACTTGTGTTAAAACATTAACAATATGCTGTACAGCAGCAACAAATCAACATGATAAACATTTGAACAATAAACAAGGCTTGAAAAACACAATAAAACAACACAGATTAGACGGCACAGTATGAAATTACTATAAACTTCTTATTATAACATTATATTATTTGCGGTATTTTCTTTTCAGAGAATTGCATCATTATTGTTTTGAAGTCAGTGGTCTTCAGGAAGTGGATGTCATTTTCTATGTACATTAGTGAAAGCCAGTTCAAATGTTGCTGTTCCATTGTTTCAGTCTTGAAAAAGAACGTTCTCCTATAGAGTTGGTTACCATCATGCACATGAACATTTTGAGTGCAATTTCAACATTTGGGAATACAGATTTCAAATTGTCTGAATTTATTTTTCTGTACAGTGCAGGGAGAGTCTCACAATTTTCATCAAGAGCCATGTAGTGCTTGAGATGCTCACATTCATTTAAAAGGTCATCATAAATTTAGGTCTTTACGATACATATTAGCCGGTTGTTCACACTTTTTCTTTAGTGCATCAGAAGCAATGGTTTTCAATGCACTGAAGAAAGAAAACATATTTCCAATCTGTGAATAAGTCTCTCCAGGTTTTGTCAGTTCAAAGATTAGAGTATCAAAAATAGGGAGGAAATTTCCACCTTGAACTTTTCGGTTTTACTGAGAAGTACCTTTTCTACTGACCTATTATATCAATTAAGATGCACACTTCATTTCCGTTCTCGTTCTTACCCCATCGCTGTAATCTGTATTTGTACACATACTAGCTTTGAATTCATATTCACTAAAGTTGTTTCTAGTTTTTTGAAGACAGATTTTCATAGACCCAAGAAGAATCGTGTTCACATCTTTTAATTGCAGGACCTTTCTTGTTTTGTTCATTCTTTCTAGCATGTCATTTCAAAGAATTGTGAGAAAGACTTTTCCATTTTTTTGCCCAATTCTTCTGCCTCTTGCCTTGTGTTCACTTGCTGTTCATTGTTAGCTGATAGAGAATCCAATGCATATTTTATTTGCTCAAAACCCCCATACAGAGCACAAACAATGACAAAATGTGCTGACTATCGTGGGTCACACAGATGCTCGAGCAGAAAATGGAGATGATGTCAATACATTCCAGCAATGAGCAGAACCAGCAAAAAATGAATACAGATGCTGAACAAAGTCAAAGAATTTTACAGTCTGTAGACAACATTCTGCTGTTTTTTATTCCAATCAAGTTCAGGCTTAGCCCAGCACAGGGGACATAGATGGCAAACTCATTATGTTGATGAATCGGCATATGCAATCCATTATATTGTCTAGACATATTTGAGGCATTATCATATAACTGACCATGGTAGTTTGATAGTGGGATTTTGTTCTCATTAAGAAAATCCATGACAAATCTACTGTGTGCTGATTCACAAAACTGCCAGACAAGTTAGGTTGTCTGGTACGGATCTAGCCTCATCTACAGGGTATGATTGGCAAATTGTTTCCATTTTATATTTTTAATTTTATTTACTTTTGATTCTATCAACTGTAGATTATAGTAGAATCATTGGGGTGCCATCTGTGAGTAAAAGAGCACTATGATGCAATTCTCTAAGCCAGAATTTTGGTATGCTCTACTGCTTGGCATTCCTGCTGAAAGTTACAATACAAGCATTTCAGAGTGTTTGGTATTAATCTGAGGACAGTGCAGAGGATTTGGAAAAAGTTGGATGATATATCCATTCAATTTCATGGCGTTTGGAGTGATCACTAGCTATGGCAACATTATGCCTCCATTAATCTTCCCACAGGGTCTTAAACCCAACATGGAGGCCTACATCAAGTGCCTTGAGGAGGTAGTGCTGTTATAGGTCAAGAGTGTGGCTACTGGAAGACCAGATGACTGGCGACAGAAATCCGCACCATGCTGCACAAGCAGGAGAAACCAATCATGGCTGTCAGACAAATTTCAGTGTCAACATCAACCCTTACCTCTGGCCACCTAATTGCCCAGACTAACTCCCTTGCAGTTGAGCAAGGGACTAAAAAGATTCCTTGTAACACCAAAGATGAACTGAAGGCAAGGATTATGGCAGCATTCACCAACTTAAACATAGAGACCATCCAGAAGAGATTTCAAAGTTCTCTCAAGGACGTGGTTGAAGCCAATGCTGATTTCATCGTAAAAATTTTCACTTTAGTATTGCAAGATATTTTTGTGTAATTTTAATAAATATATCCGTTAAAATAAGATGTCAGTGTTATTTTCATTTTCGTGGAAATTAGACACCAATTTATACATCAGATCCTGTATGTATATAGATCTACAAAACTACATTCAACACTTTTCTCACCTTGCTCAATTAAAAAAGCTTATCTATTCATATTTTCACAAACTATCAATGTATGGTAATTAGTACTGCATCAAAAATTCGTAAAAATAAATAACCACAACATTACCATGCAAGTATTCAATGTTGTGATTGAATCTCAATCACTAGTATACATAGCCTTATGCCAGAGTTTATATAAAATGTATAAATAAGCAATAAAAATAATTTATTTACAAAAGTAAAAATATAAATATATTACAATTAAACATTCAAAACAATATTGATTCAGTCTCGGGAAAATTAAGAATGAAATCAAATTGGAGAAAAAAATAAAAGATAATATTGCCTCCAACAGAAAGTCAACAGTAGTCTTGTTCACAGATATTAAAAGACAGTAATGAGATTTTTAGCTGCAAGTCTGTGCTCGGACAATGTGAAGACTGATTGTTGGGATTCAGGGTCAGTTCTTCGATCTTTTTTCCGTAATAGCTAAATTGTCTGCAAGTGAACTGAACTGGCGAGACAAAACAGCCCTTCAATTTATATAGGTGGGGGTGGGGGCCTCTTTGAAGAAAGTCCTCACCACTTCTGCAGGCTTCTAGGTCAAAAGGGGACATTCACCAACTTTCTTTTTTATTTGAGAACCAACTCACATGAAATGGATCTTTCTACTATGATGTATATTTACACCCATCGCAATATGCATGGCGTGTCGTAACAATTTCTATTTTTGTAATTTTAAAAACGGGCTTCTGTAACACAAGTCACTTAATATAGAGAGATTAGCATGAGGCCCCTGTGCTCTTGCACCCCCCATCAGGCCCATGTGTTAAAATGACTCTGCTCGTGGATTAAATAATGGTTTTAGTTTGAAATTCCAATGTATGTTACCTGAAGAAGGCTGGAGCATACAATGATGGAAACGTAAATATGACAATGAAGATGAGGACAACAGATCAAACAATGTAAATAATTACAGAGATATAGACATATATTTTTTAACCTTCATGCATTGGCTGTAATTCTGGAATAGCCCATAAATATATTTCCCTTATCAAATTCTGATACATTTTTTTTATTTTTATTATCCTCATCTTTGCCACTTTAAGCACAAAATGTTGGCTAATATATTCTTCAGACTTTGAATATTAAATAAAGATCTAAGAATAAGTGCTTTCTATTATTCTGTAGATTTTCAGACTATTGACTGCAATTTTATCTTTTTCACAATATTTCCTTTCAGTGTTTTCACACGATCTAAAAGTTCAAATTTCAATTGATTTGCCTTTCTGATTGAGTATCTTGACATCATAAAAAATCACTAAGGCAAAAGAAGGTTTTAAAAATAAGCTTAAAAAATACAGAAAAACATTTATCAGAACAAAAAAAACTACTGGATAATTTATACAACCAATGATGGTCGGAGATCATACTAGCGAAAACAATTTAATAAAAACAGCAAACATAAAGATACTGGTATAATGTTATCTATCCTGCTACATGTAAAATTATTGTTTCTTCAAATCTGGACTTTGTCAATTAATATTCCATGTGTGTTTGAGGTTTTTCTTCAAATTTGGATTCAACACCTAGCCACAGCAGAGGAACCAAAAAGTTGGAGAATTTAGTTACCAAAGGGAGACTGAGATATCCAAAGCATGGCACATGGAATTAGAAAAATCTACCCACCATGGATTAAATAAAGGGTTCGGTTTGAATTTCCAACTGATATCACCTGAAGAAGTCCAGAGTGTACAATGGCAGAAACGTTGTGTATGGCAATAAAGATAAAGACACAACTCCAAACAATATAAATAGTGTAAATAGTTCAAATCTAAAAGTTCAAATTTCAGTTGATTTATATTTCTGATTGAGTATCTTGATATTGTAAAAAATCACTAAGGGAAAAAGTTTGTAAAACTAAGCTTGAAAAGTACAGACAAACATATATGAGAATAAAAACCCTACTGGATAAATTACACAAACGAGAAAGGTCAGAGATCATCCTAGTGAAAACCAGTTAATGAAAACAACAAACATAAGGATTCTAGTATATTATCCTGTTATAAGTAAAATTATTGTTTGTTCAACTTTGGACTATGTCAATTATTATCCAATATGTGTTTTGAGGTTTTCTCCAAATATGGATTCCCCTCAAGAGACTCTCTTCTTTTCCCTCTTTGGTGGGTGCTCATATACCTTCCTGTCATCCAGTTACCATTGTGTGCACACCTTAAGTGTAGCCAGATCTATCACCTGTTTACATGTCAGGCACAGCCACTCACATATTTTGAGGTATGATTTGTACCTTGGTTCCTATGAGGCCATCTTCTAGGTTAACCTGCTAATGTACCTGGATTCTCTCATGTCATAATGAGGAGTTGTTCATCTGAGGTGAGCAGATTACATAATGGGGTCTTCACAGAATCATTACATGATGAGGTTGGAACAACTTCTTTTTGAACAAATTTTTCTTACTGACATCAAATTTGATTCAGACTATCTAGCACTTCCTGCAGTGAAACCCTTCCTAAACTAGCCTAGATAATTCATAGAATATTAAATTTGATTTATCAGTTTTTCATATATTTTTTAGATATGAGGGTCAGTCAAAAAGTAATGCAATTTGAATATATAAGAAATAAGGAACACAAAAACATATCTGTATATATTTCTGAGATGAAGTATTGTAATTATTTACATTATTTACAATGTTCAGACTATTGTCCTCATCTTTATTGCTATATTCACAACATTTCAACCGCTGTATGCCCTGACCCTCTTCAGCTGATTGGAATTGTCATGTGTTCTCAAGACCACATGTCTCAGTGGATAAAAGCGTTGGTTGTATCCAGTGTCTTGACCCAAAGAGTTGTGAGTTCAATACCTGGATACTGCAGTGGTAAACAAAAAATTGGAGAGTTAAGTGACAAAAAAATTGTAGAGTTGAGCTAAAGGGAGATAACTGAGACATTGGGAAGAGGCATGGTATGTGGAACTAGAACAATGTAGTCTGGTGGACAAAATAAAGGGTTCAGGTCTATATTTCCAATCACCTGAAGAAGGCCTGAGTGTACAATAGCTAAAATGTCATGAATATGGTAATAAAGATGAGGACAAGAGTCCAAACAATGTAAATAACAAAAACGAAACATAACATCCATGAAGATATAGCTATACATCACAGGTTCACATCCGTAATTTCCAGCATAGTCATCAGCTTTTTCAATGGCAGTGTTCCACCTACAAATGAGGGCATGTATCCCGGCTTGGTAAAACTCAGCTGGCTGCTGATATATCCAGTTCCTTGAAGTAGGTTTCACTTCTTCATCATCACCATAATACAGCCCCTTATTCATAGGTGGAAGAAGCTATTGAAAGAGGTGTTGATTATGTTGAGAAGTTGGGATGTGAACCTGTGATTTTTAGCTATATCTTGATATACAACATGTTTGTTTTCCTCATTTTTTATATAATAAAATAGATTACATTATTTTTGACTCACTCTCATATTTTGCCTTCATCTTTGCCGTTTTTATCTCAAAATCTTTGGAAAAACATATTCTTTAACCTCTGTACTAATCATTGAGAATAAGTGCTTTCATTATTCTGTAGACGTTTCAGTCTATTTGTTTATCTTTATTATTTTTAGCACAATATTTCAAATATGTTCAGACATCCTAAAAGAAAACATTTCAAAGGATTCGCCTTTCTGACCAATTATCTTGACATTACAAAAGATCAGTAAGAAAAAATACTGTAAATTTAACTTGACAAAAGATACACGAACAGCTAGGGGAAGAAAAACTGTACAATATAAATTATAAAACGAAGGTCAAAGATCACATTATCAAAAGCGTCATGATAAAAACAACAAAGATAGGGATTCTAGTTTAAATAACTCATAGAATTTCTACCATAATGTATCTTCTGTGTGCCTTTTCAATAAATACTTTTATGGTAATTGTTCTGGTGAGATTTCTTCTTTGGTGCCTTGACTTGATCAATTGAAGTGCAGTACTAGATTGGCAGCTAAGTCTCATCGTTTTATTGTTGAAATTGTGAAGTATAATTATTATTTCGATGCTAATAGTTTCTCCACTTCTCTTGCTTCTAGAATTCTCTTCCAATTTCTTGCTTTCCAATGAACTTTGTTCTTCAGAAATCTCAATGCATCTTCATCTTCTGTCTCTTTGAATCCTGTTCTTTTATTGCCCATTCTCATCAATAAAGATTTCACAGTTTCTTTTACTCACACCTTGTGTCATAGTGGCTTTATCACCTTGCTTAGGGTATAATGATTAAAAAGAAAAGAAAAAGCAGTATACAGCATTTGACTAACCAACTTTTGATATACTTTTAAAAGATATTTTTCTTTCATTCGTGCTGTTTTATCACAAAATTGTGATTAGCATATTCTTCAACTTCCATGTATTGCTTAGATTATTGTGATTAAGTGCAGCCATTATTCTACAGCAATGGTTCCCATATGGTGTGGTGTGCCACATAGGTACGGTGGAAGAGGATAGCAGGTAAGGTGGAATGATAGAAAGACAATCTAAGATTTAAGAAACAGTTTTAAAAAACCATATGTCTCAAATAAATATGATTTCAAAATTTAAAATATTATTTTGGATTACTTGTAATTGCATGCATGATCCCCAGTATAATTAATCATTGACTGATTTTATCATTGTGATATTTTTGCATTATATCAAGTATTAAGAAAATAGTAACTAGGGTCCCATGGAGTAATGGATAGCGGCTCGGATTGAGGAATCGGAGAGCTGAGTTCAAATTCCATTCAAATCCATTTACATCCACTTGTGTGCTAATACACTTGGGAAAGGAATGAATCCTCTTCTTTTCCCCTCAACTATGATTAAATAGCAGGATATACCCGGTTCTATAGCCTTGGATGGCAACTGGTCTATCACAGAAAAAAATGGCAACCTAATGCAGAAAAAAACTGCCTCGTCAGTCATATATTGATGGATACATGATTGCCTAAGTGTGTATCACAAATGGCACATAACTGACTGAACTAGGGTCTGCAAATTGGAGAAGAGAGTTATCAATGATAATGTTCTGACTTCAAAAACACTGTTATCTTCCTTTAACCCTCTCTCTATTTTTAATTTTTAAATGTACTTTTTATCCTATAAAATTTGGTGAAGTGCGAGCAAATATTCATTCCTAAAATGTGACCTAGAGAAAAAAGATTAATCAACATGATTTCATCTTTATTATTTTAAATATAAGTTGTTCAATCTAACAGGTGAAATGTCAGTTGATTTGCCTTCTTGTATAAGAATATAAAACCGGTAGGTGGAGACAGATATGAACATGAATCTGGCAAGAATTTGCATGAATAAAACAATCATAGTTTATGTGAATTTCAATGTTCAATTGATCAAATTTAGCAATAGAAGGCTTCCATATTTAAAATATGGTATCAATATTTCATGCATATATATTGAAATACACAAAATATGTTAGACAGAATTCGATGAAGATAGTAGCATAATGTTAACCTCTTTTATGTAAAATTATTGCTTACTCAACTCTGGACATTGTTAATTAATATCGGATATATTTTTTTTGGGCTCACCTCTGAACAAGAATTTTTCTTCTCATGAAGGGGAGCTTATATATCTTCCTGCCATCTAGTTGTCCCACACGTGCCCATTTTATGTATAGGTAGGATGTTCTGCTGTTTGCATGTACAGCCACTGACATTCATTAAAGGCTAAAATTTGCACCTGCTGGCTATAATGCTATCATCCATGTCAACCTGCTGATGCACCTGGCTTCTCTGATATAATGTTGAGTGAAAAAACTTTTCAGAATATTGTCTTCATCTTTATTATTTTAAGCACAATGTACTCAAGCAATCTAAAATTTTAAATGTTAATTGATTTGCTTTCTTGTTTGGGAATCTTAATGCTAGAAAAATCAGCGGGTGAAGACGGTTGTGGACATGAATCTGACAAAAAGCTGCATGAATAAAGCAATTATAGATTTCTTAATTGTTCAATTTCTTAATTGTTCAATTAAGAAAAATTAGCAATGAAAGTCTTCCATATTTAAAATATAGTATCATCAATATTTTATGTATATATATATTGATATACACTAAATGGCAGAATTATTTTCTAAAACTGTTTCTGTGAATACCAATGTCTGTAAGAAACTTTAGAATTCAGATATAAAAATTAAATTAATATTTAGTGGAAGGTTGGAGAATGCACTAATAAATGTAGTAGTATAAAGGATCAAGCATTATCATCCAAAATGTTCTTCAGACTTTCTCATTGTCCAAAATTCTCAGATGAGTCATTATCATTATTCCACAAGATGGTTGGACTAATATCCTCATCCTTGTTGCTTTTATCACTACAGTATGGCGTTGTATTCTTCAGCTTTTTCCATTGACTGAAATTCTCAGATGAGTCATTAACATTATTCAACAAGAGATTTGGACTAATATCCTCATCCTTGTTTGTGTTATCTGTGCATTTTAGCTACTGCATTCTCAAAGCCATTTCAATTACTTGGAATTCATATTATTCCAAAATCTAATTCCTTCTATAAGCAGATAACTCTGATTATACCTTTTTTCTCTGTCAATATTTTTGTTTTTCTTTGTTTCCTTTTTTTACTTTACTGAGTAGAGTTCCTGCAACAGTGGATTAGAAACTGTCTTTGATTCTAACTTTGTCACTCCTGTAAATTTCAAGACAATTCCAAACGATGTGTAGAACTAATTACTCAATATACGAAAAAAATCATCATTTCTCTTTCATTCTTAAATGTCTTTTTCTTCTTTATTTTACAAAGAAAACAAAAACAAAAAAACTTACAGTTCTGTTATTTTACACTAGAATTTTGATTTTGTGAAAATTTTTCTATGAGTGATCAATTTATAATCCAATTAGTCAAGTTAACAAAGCATTGGGAATTCTTCCAATGTTTCTTTTTTTGTTACCTTCAGAAGTTTAACTCTTATTAGAAAAATGACCTCTTCTGTGAAAGGAAAAAGAATTACGCTCTGAAAACTAAAAATAGATTTTCTTTTTTATTGAGAGTAAACAATTAAATATGAACAAGAAATGGAAGAAACTCAACATTTAACTTTCAACCAATTATCATAGAGTCACTCTACAGATTATTACAAAGCTGTACTTTTTCTGACTGGAGTCATATCACTCTGCAGGTAAGAGTTGTAAGGCTCGCTCATAGTAGTAATTGCAGTTTCCACGTGTTGTAGGAGAAATTCCTTTTGCCGTGCAGGAGAAAATTGTTTTGTAGACATGTTGTAGTGAATTAAAAGTTCTTTCGTTGAAAGAGTACGGCGTGCGTAGGATAGAAAAGAAGTTTCCAATATTATGTTGTTTTGACTGACTCTCATTTGGAAGGTCTGTATAAGAATTTGCTTGTACATATATATCGTCTTGTGTGTGTTAGCAGGGGTTGAAATCACGTTGGGAAGTCACCATTATGTAGCGGACCGAGCGGGTTGATGTGAAGATGTGAAGAGATATCAGAAAAGGTTAAAATTTCCCTGCTGGCGGGTCCATCTACATTAGAATGTCGGAGTTTAATCATGTCCAATGAAGACAAAGAAAATAAACAAGACCGATATACGTGGGTAAACAAATATATATTAATAACAAAACAAGTTCAACAAAGACATGCACTGTTACATAGATTTTGTATGGAGAAATTATGTGTGTGTGTTGTAAGTGTTCGTATGTACGTGTATTGTTCTTAGCGCGTTCCCAGAATTTGGGAAAGGCTGTATCTGTGATAGGTCACATATTGGTGTAAGTGGAAAAAGAAAGATTTTACATCGTCTCCGCGCGAGGTAGCGGCCCGAGGCCTAAGTCGAAAGAGAGAGAGAGAGAGAGAAGGGTCAGCCAGTATTTATAGCCAGGGTAGAGACCCCTGTTGAAAGATTAAAGAACTGAGGAGGATCTAACTGCGACAGACTCATGAAGAAGGCTGGCGGGTAGAGCGGCCAAAATTTTCCGAGCATAACAATCCAAATCCTCACGCTGGTCTGAATAAAAAAACCTTGTGATAATGATAATTCCTCGTCACAGGAAGTTTGACAAAAATTATGCTAGTTTTAACTTGTGGTTGTACTCGGTGTTGCTCGCGAAATAATTTTGTTTAAATTTAAAAATAGACACTTCATTTTATTTACACAGGTTATTAATATGAGCAAGGGACGTAACAAACATTAATTGACCACTAAAAGATGATTTAATTCCGTTACCACCATATTTTTACGAAGGAATAAATATTGAACTTCTGTCAATGATGACTTCTTTGACCTTTCATGACTTACATGATGATCGAGACCAACTTTACATAGCCTATGACATTTCCTAGGGTATAGCCTATCTGTATGTTAAGTTTGATTGAAACCACCCACATTTTTTTTAAGTCTATAAAGGACAGACAAGAAAACACACTTCATTTTATTTTTATAGATTATGCTGAATAATATTTGATAGATAGGGATGATCACTAAAATGGCTAGCATTATGTGAATATCAATTAATAGTTGGGGAAGATATTATTATCTCAATATTGAACAATAAATTCAAACTTTCCAAGTCTTGCTATTTTCAAAACTCAAAGAATTGTTAACAGCATTTTTAAATTCCCTCATGTAACTTCTGTCTATCGATCCACTTAAATATTCACATTTCTTCCAGTCTTCACTCTCAGCACTATATTTTGAGCTAATAACACCGGTTGACAGCCAAAGTGCCCCGAAAACAAATGAAATCAATCTCAATTAATTCTGGGTCACCAAATATGGAAATCACGTTTAAAATAGTTGATAAGTTCTTATTTTCAATTTAAAGTTGATTATAACCTTTTCTCAATTTATTTGATTTTTTATTTATCGTTTCTATAATATTCAATCAAAGACAAAATTAACATGGTCATTGGTACTATCATAAAAGGGTAATCTAGTAGGGACATTATTATTACTAATAAATAAAAATAAAAATATAAAATAATAATAATAATAATGAATATCATAACGAAAATAAAATTAAACAAATAACTTTAAAATTGTTTTAAACAAACTTAAACTTAAAAAAAGTTTCCCCCAGAATGCAACTTTCCTGCCTGAAAACGGACTTAACGCCCAAAAAACTATATTCATTCTTTTTCGATACCGTCCATTGGAAAGTCAAGACATCCATCTCTTCTCCTCGGGACATTACTTGTTATAATACAAAGTGATTTTTTTTCCTTTTATATATCATAAAACACATGCTTAGTGGAGAAAACTCACATCACTTGATAAGTTAATAATCACCAGTCTCATTGTAGCCGAAAAGAAATGTAGACGGAGCAGCCAATCGTTACTGATAGGGCACCCGCTCAAAGAGTAGACAAAGGCAGCATATGACTGCCCTGCAAGAACTGAGTGGATGCAAACCCCGGGACGTCTGGCTATGAAGAAAGCAAGTGTCCAGCTTCCTCATGAGACTACTGTCTCATGAGAAAGCTGGGCACTTACTTATCCCGCTTAGCGGGACATTGAACTGAGCAGGACAGTGAGCTGAGTGGGACAGTGAGCTTAGCGATGTTACCTATGCAAATGATTCCTTTGCTAGCCAATGGCCAAAGTTTTAGGCCCCATAAAAGCAGGCGCATTTTCTGGGAGTTTTCGGTGTTGACCGTGTAACGGAATCGACGTGTGTTACGGCTGGTCTTCTGTTCGTGTTACCCAGCATTTCTTGTAACTAAAATACACCCACACACCAGTACACAAAATAAATAAAATTGTATGGTTTAATTTACATTTTAACATGCTTTTTTAGTGTTATTTCCTTCCGTATTTTTTATTTCTGCATTCCTGCTGGTATAATATGAGTGACCCCACAATTTCGGAAGCTGAAGAAGTCATGGTGCATTAAGAGATTTAATATAGAAAGTAAATATGGGCATAAGCCGTTTTGAAACCGGATGTTTGTAATGACATCCGGTTGCCACATATAATTGACGAAATCCCCTCGGATGAAAGACAATCACTCAAAACGCGTCCATGCCAAATGTCAACAGCTATTGCTACTTAGCTATTGTTATTACCCATAATTTTTCAACATGAACTTTTGCACAGTATAAACATTACTTAGTCTCAGAATCTTGAAGAAATACATTTACCACAAAATAACATATCCTTTTTTTTTTTTTTTCACTACACAAAATTGAATTTCGTTCTGGGTATGACGATAAACTACGTCCAGCAACAAGGCCTCTGATCAGGAGGTTTTGAGAAGCGTAGAACCACGTCTTAACTGCTGATGTTCCCAGGTCTACCCTGACCCAGGGTGGTAACACTTGTTAGGGTCCCAGCTATGGGTAAATTGTTAACACCGAAACTGAGGTAAAAAGCAATGTAAAAGTGTAAAAATAGGTTTTGATATCAGAAATAGTTTGTAAAAAATTATTGCCAGAAATAAATTTTTGAAGAAAAAAAAATATTACCAGCTATACGTTTTTGAAAAAATAATATTACCAGCTATACGTTTTTGAGAAAAAAAATATTAACAGAAATGGATTTTTGACAAAACAAAAATATTACCAAAAAAAATAAATAAATATAGTTGTCGGCATTAAATGACCCATTGAGGTTTGATGTGCCGTAAAACAAACCAAACCAAACCAAACCAAACAAAATTGAATTTTAAAAGAGCGTTTCAACTCGTTCACATCCCTCTCAGATGCCTAGTAGTTGTGTTACGACTTCTCTTATATTCGTAATTAAGTAAGTTCTGTTATATTTGTGGGGAAGGAAGCTCCGTTATATTTTTAGGGAATTAAGTTCTTTTATATTTCTGATTAAATAACTTCTGTCATATTTGTGGTGAGGTAACTTTTGCATCACAGAAGTGCAATATAATTGTTCTGCTTAAGAAAGCCTACCACCGACATTTTTGATGCAAAATCGACGACCAGGACAAGGTGTGTGCTTCTCACAAATGGGGCAACACTTGAGTAAGGTATCCTTCAAGTGGTTGAGGAAGAGGAAATATATGTCTTTTAACCTTGCCAATGTCTTGAAAAGAACTAAAACATCATAGCAGCAATTTGCTCTTCTGCATGGCTTCTCCAATTGGGAAAGTTTTGTCAAATATATCAGCTATTCGGCACGTATCCCAAGAAGAGGCTTTGGGCCATATATAATAAAAACACATACGATCACGGGCCAGTAACTCGATAAGTGACCGCTTAAGAATATCAGGTTCTTTAAGCTTGTGTGGTGTAATGGATAATGGTTCGGAATTGGAAATCGGTGAGCCAAGTTCCAATTCCAGTCGGGGTCGTTGCATTCACTTATGTGGAAATACCCTTTGGAAAGGTATGAATCCACTTCTTCTTAACTCAGTTGCCAAAACCTGATAAGCCGTAGAAAAATTAATCAACCAATCAAAAAAATGGATAAAATTCCTTTGGCAAAGGGGAAGTTCCCCTCAGAAAGCTTCTTCACTAGAACTGTAGCATTGTAGAACGGACTCTTGAGAAGATGCTTCCCTAGATCACTACAATGTTAACCTCTTCAAGAAGAGGCTCAACCATTATATATCATACATATCCTCATAATATGCTCCTATTGTTCTCTCCCTATACGCCCTGACAAAAACTGCATTTAGCAACCCTCTACCTTGAGTGACTCTTGGGCATTTTATTGGGTGAACAATAGTAAAACATCTCCCGTTGCAGCATTCTCAGATGACAGATTTCCTCTTGTATCACATGACACAAATGTTGATACAGTTTGCGCTTCTGAACCGTGCCTCATAACTCAAGGTGTATTGCGTGACCTTGTGAGGGATTTGGAGTTACCCAAGAATAAAGCGGATCTTTTGGAATATAGACAACAAGAATTCTAAAATCCTCACAGTATTTAGCACTGTTGAAGTTACCACTTACATTTTACGTCTCGTTCAATTTCGCAAACCAATCGATGAAATAAGCTGATCTGATGGAAAATCCCTACTACTCTGTTTAATAATTTCTTTAATTTTATAGGACTACATGGTGAACAATATCTTTGACGAGAATTGCTTTCCTTTTTAACAGTGAAGAATAAATTCTTAAGATTTCTTACTCTTGAGCATGCAACATACAACTGGCTATGTGTAAATATTTATTTCTGGAGATACATCCCAACATTTTGAAGCCTTTGTCCCTGTGATTTGCTTATAGTTCTCGCAAAAGCAGGGTTAACTGTAATCTGGATTCTTGTATATATAAAATCTTAAAGAAAAGATATACAAAAGCAATATTGCATTTTTATTAAATAACTATTTGTTATTTTAATCATTAAATTGTTTCTAAAATATTGGGAGTATTTTGTATGTTAAATAATAAAACTTTTAATTTTTCTAAAGAATTAGCGAAACATTATTGTACTATGCAACACATCCTAGTAAAAGAAACTGTATTTTGTACTTCTCCCCAAAATTTGGTTTCGGTCAGTCAATATATAGCTATTTTAGAGTGTGTGACGGACGGACTAACGGTAGTCTAAAATTTTTATATATAGATAGATAGCAGTGGCATCTCTTGGCAGCTGATACTTGGGTTTCCACTTTCCGTTGTTGTAAAAAGAAATTTGAAATATTCTTCTTCATGGTAGGAGATTTCATGGCTTGCAACAATATGAACGGCCTGGAAAATGCTCGTAGATTTATCAAAGACAAGTCTTAAATCTGTTTTACTGTATTTACGATATTGTTTTGTTTATACCTCCACGTGAAGAAAAGATGAGAACTTTTCAGGTACATATATTATGAGTGTCAGATCTGTGGTGGCTTGAATGTTGTCGCTGAATCTGCAGCTTGGATACGCAAAGTAAATTTGTTTTTCTTTCTGATTGAATGGAATTGTCGTGCAAGAGATTACCACTGATTCAAGGGAAACTGTCCACACTGACTGGCAATGGTTCGCGAAAAACGACATTTGGTATCCACCATTTATTGACTCAAAATAGCTAAAACAAAATTCAAGTATCTCACTAAAAGATTAAATGAGGTTAAGATAAAGGAACGTGTTTTCATTGGTCCTCGGACCCATGAAGTTTTTCATGATGGTGAATTTGAGAATACCTTTGGGTTAGCAGTAACAAAAATTATCTTGGAAGTAAGAAAGCAGCTATAAAGAATGGGTAGAAAATGTCATCAGTACATGGGATGTAACATATTACTCAAAATTCATTTTTGAGATTCATATTTAAATTTTTACTACCGAATTGCCGAGCAACAAGGATATGCATGAGTCCATGGAGAAATAGAATGGAATCAAGTGGTAATGGTATTATTAGCCGTTTCCTGGTAAGGAAACATTCAGCATTCATTGGCTGAGCATCCAGTGCCGCATCTACAAAATTATACATCTGGCATCTATAAAATCTTTCTCTTAAAATAATTTGTGGGTAAATAGGTTTCTCAAGTTCATTAATTGTTATCGCCCTTTTCAGTATTGATGGGAATTTCCTTCTTAACATGTTGTTTGAAGTCGTGCGTAAAGTCTACATCTCGATTATGCTATTATATTTCCTCTGAGTTTCATAGGCTATCCGTTTTAGTTGTTGCTACTCTTGAAAGTCATCAAGTAATAGGGTTCCTGTTATTTTGTACAGTTCTTTGTCTGCGATTCTGTAGCGCCTATCCATGAGGTGTGAAGAATAATGATTCAAAATCTCACTCTCACAAAGGCATTTTTAACGGTTTAGATATTTCTAAACGAGTTTGCCACCCTATGGAAGTCTCGATTTGATGAGACTGTTTAAGACCCTGACTAGTTTTAGCTTAATGTTTTGGTTTTGTAGCTGTCTGTGGGTTAGGCAAAATTACCCCTAGAACAGCCTATGTTCAATTTCTTTTTATTTTATTTTTTTAAAGCTTATCACCCCAAGCAAGGCTGGAGGCCACTAGCACGCAAGGGGTTACAGAAGGTTTGGAGGAAGAGCAGATAGGAGTGGTAAAGGAGAGGATGTGGAGAAAGATAGTGGATCGATCAAGGCAAGGGGGTTACAGAAGATTTTGAGCGAGAGCAGATAGGAATGAAAGGTGAAAGGATGTGGAGAAGGGAAGTGGATAGATCAAGATGTCGATTGACGTTACACTTAAATAGTTGGAGATTGTATTTGTCAGGGAAACAGGAATAAGGAAGGGAGTTCCACAGGCGAGATGTGCGAGACATGAAGCTATTGGAGTAGAAGAGACGTCTACATCTAACAGTTTCAACGGTGAAGGGGTGGGAACGGGATGCCAGCCTCGTAGGACGTTTAAATTCATGAGGCCTAGGAACCAGCGAAAGCAGCTCCTCGGAGCAATTACCGTGAAAGTATTTGTAACAAAGACAGAGCGAGGCAACGTCGCGTCTGTGAGAGAGCGACTTCAGACGAGATTACAGATCAGGGCCAATTACATTGCATATCCGTCTCTGGATCTTATCAAGAACCCTGAGGCAAACAGCAGGGGCTCCAGACCATATATGGCAGCAATACTCCATGCAAGGGCGAATGGTCGATTTATAGATTTGGAGGATCGATTCCGGGGAGAAAAATTTCCTGGCTCGGCACAGGGAGCCAACTTTCCTTGCGGTGGATGATGCAATTGACTCGATGTATTTGTTCTATCTCAGATCAGCGGCCAGCGTGAGACCGAGCACCTATACTAAATTTGTTATAACTGATCTCCACACAGATATCTTTAAAATGCATTTACTAATTACACTTCCTGTATTTTTATGAAGAATTCAGTGCAATCACTACTTTATTGCAATTCCCGATGATCGTTTATCTTAGACGATGCTGGTTTTTGGCCAAGATCATTCTTCTTCCAACTATGTATAATTATATCATCTGCATATCCCTCGCCTATCTTCATCCTCTACACATTGACCTCAGGAGGGGAAGTATTAATGACGTTTTCTATTAGCCTATTCATTTGGAATATGCTTTGGGATGCTTAAATGATCAGTGCCTACGTCTTCACATCTCTGTCAGCATATGCGCAGAGCATAGTGTAGGATGAGATACTTTGGAGTGCATCAATGCTTGAAAACTTCTACTGGACATTGACAAGAGAAGCATCGTTGATTGCCAACAAGAAGCAAGTCAAAATGCGTAGAGTAGGCACTGAGTAAGGTCCGTAGCAGTAATGTAAGTTATTTTCTCTTCACAATAAAATACTGGATCGAATGTTGCTTGTTTTTGGAAACTTTTTCGATAGCTTCAGAACGTAACCTTAGTTAATGCATGGTTTTCAATCGATTGTTTTAAATATCAATTTGGTGATGGGGTGAATTTTTCACACTGACATCTACTCACCCGATGTTAAAAATGATGAAAAAATACAAATAAGTTTTAGGCAAATAATGAAAAATGTTAAGGCAATAGCCTCCCTTTAAGATAGTCAATTGGTATTTAGCTAAACAAAATATCGTTTTACAATTCATGGTCGAAAATCTTCTATGTTTATTTGTATTTGTATTACAATAGTCCGTAAAATGTGAACATGTATATATTTTAGGAATAATGACAATCAACAATTTTAATTGTCATATTTGAATTCAGCACGTCAAAACGCATCATAAATAGTACACTTATGGTAGTGAATGCTGGTCACAGATGAAAAAGAGACTTAAGGCAACAGAAATATTGTTCTACAGGAGGATGCTGAGGACGACATATGAGCAATGATGAAATTTTAGAAATAATAAAAACTAAAAGGACACTTATACTTAGCAAAAGGAACAGCTCGATATTCAAATTTCTATCAATTTCATTACTTACTATCCGTTTAATGACACAGATTCCTGTTGAAAGCAAATCATCCTGCAACTCTTGACACGTAACCATTGGATTTTGTTTAACGATGGGTTAATTTCCTCAAATATCTTGAGGAAATCTTCCGTGGAGCACCTGTTCTTCTTGTTTTTCAAAAGTTTTTCATAACTTGCAATGAATGAACTAATGGTAGTAAAGGGAATATTCAGGTTGTCTGAGATTTTCCTGTAACTTTTACCTTCTTTCCACAGCTTAACAATCAGTTCTTTTTGCGAATTTGGCAATTCATTACCTCATGCCATGATGATAACGTTCAATTACAGAATGTTCTCTTTGTATTGTTTAGGCTAAAAATAACTACTGATAACATTAGTGAAACATTTTAGAATATTCCATTTGAATAATCCAGAGTATTAAAGCAATTTAACATTTTTAAAATCTAAAACTTACAACGTACGAATACTTTTTTCACCCATTAAAATGGATAAATTGCATTTATTTTTATTAAATCAATTTTTCTATGTTCTATGCATATTTAGTTATTATGCATCTGTGTACATGTGTATATGAAAAGTATGTTTATTTCATTAGTTGGAAATACAATAAATTAAAATTTTTTACCTGTACGCATATTTGTTTCCTCACACTGTAAAATGAGGAGAAAAATTAAAGTAATAAGAGAAAACTGCTAGAAGAAATGTAAAAGGTTTCGTTTCTGTTCACCGCGTCTGGTGTTGAAGTTTTCGTCGGTGTAAAACTACTACCTAATTATATTATTAGTCTTAAACAAGCACACGGCACTTCAAAGCATTTTCTCTCAACAATCCAAGAAAGCTAAGTATTTCAAACTATCTCTGTTCGTCTACTTTGAACGTATGCAACCGTATATCCCTTCTGTGAGCAATCATCTTTGTTACCTTTGTTTTAAATATTTTTTGATATTATTTTGTGTCAGATTATGGTGATGTGGGGTAGAGTTCTCGTTGTTAATTGTTGCTTGTATCAGAAGGTAGATAAATAGTAGCAGTCCTTCGGGACAGCCGCTAGTTTGGCCTAAAGGTTCAACAAGCAATCAAATTGGGGTCACCATAACATAAACAAAATAACATACGAAAGAGAAGGGTATATCAAAAACACTTTGTATTTAAATGCAACATCAATGAATAGTACAATGTTTCTTGATTTACACGCACAAAGTCCGTTACAAAATGTTCATTCATAGAAGAGAAATCCGATTATTAAAAGAATATAAGTGTCTTTTGTTAATACTTAAGTTCATGACGTGCTGGTCACAGGAGATGAAAGGTGAGGTCAATGGGTTGGTAGGAGTCCTTTGATATCTCCGTTGGTGAAGGAAGGCTGAAGGCATCGGGTTTGATGGGTGAGAAAAGCGTAGCGACATTCACTGACGGTACTTCAAAGCTTTCTCTCCTAGAAGTGAATTTATCGCTCTATTTATGTGTGCCCATCGGATCAGAGTCAGTCTGCTGAAACAAACTGTTGGGTATGGCGCGGAGCCGTTTAATTGGTGGAAATTGCTTATTATTCTTTTTATTTCTTTTTAATTTTCCCCCGGAAATTCTGCGTGGAGCCGGGTGCGCAAAGACCAGTATTGGTCATTTGCTGTCTAAACCTCTGAGGGTTAATATCCGGTCCTTCGCTTGCTCCGTGCCACCACATAACTTTCGCCCCAGTAAACGGAGTTGTTGTTGTTGTTTTTTTTTTTTGTTTTTTTTTTTAGTAATAAAAATATGTGTTTTCTTTCTTCCATTTAATCGTTCTACCGGACTTCGTTCTAGTTTCTGGTTTGTTATCATTAGTTTCTTCGGAACAAGATAGGGAGTTATCCAAATCCGGTCTTGATCCAATGGAATCTTTTGATTTTATATTTTCAGAAATATATGCAGGTTTTAGTCTATCTATTGAAACATTACTATGTACGTCATCCGATCTTTTAATAGTAAAATATTTTTCATGACGACTTAATACTTGGAATGGACCTGTGTATGGAGCTTCCAATGGCTTTCTTACTCTGTCTGTTCTTAGCCAGATACTTTTACATGTTTGTAAATCTTTTGGAATGTAAGAATTAGCTATTGTATGCAGGTGTCCCCTGGATAATTTGTCCATGTCAAATTTTTGCATCTCGTCGGCTAGAATTTTAACGTGCGAGTTTGTCATTTCACTATTCTCGTTTTTGATAGAGTCAATTAACAATCGGGGGACTTGTGCATGACTCCCTGTTACTGCAGTAAATGAAGAATAGTTTGATTCGTTAGGTGTTATCCTCATTCCCAAAAGGACGATAGGAAGAGCTGACAACCACGATTCTTTCCTGGCTATAATAGCCGTTTTTAAAGTTCTGTGTGCTCGCTCAACTAATCCATTCGTTTGCGGATGGTACGCCGTTGTTCGTAATCTGTGGAAGCCTATTATTTTTGATAGTTCTGAGAATAATTCGGATTCAAATTGGCTTCCTCTGTCCGTAACGACATGAAGAGGAACCCCGAATCGGGAGATCCACAGATTGACAAAAGCCGTTGATATTGATTTTGCCGTAATTTCTGTTATTGGGCATGCTTCTATCCATCTCGTATTTCTATCAATGCATGTTAATAAATATCGATATGGTGAAAAATAAGGGTCAGTTTGGTTCTTTACTGGTGGTAAGGGACCGACAATATCCACATGCACCGTTTCAAAACGACTGGAAGGTAATTCAAATGGATTTACTTTGCTCTTTGTGTGTTTTATTATTTTTGCTTGTTGGCAGTGCTGGCATTCTGTGCACCAGGTTTTTATTGACTTGTCCATCTTCGGCCAATAGTATCTGGATTTTATTATTTTTCTTGAAGATGTTATTCCTGGATGTGATAGATTATGCAGACTGTCAAATACCGATTTTCTGAGCTTTTCAGTCACAAAAGGTCGTGGAAAAGGTAATGTCGTGTCACATAATATGGTTTCATTTTGATTTATTGTGTATGGTTTCAGTTGATCTTTGAATGCCTGAATTTCATTGTCAGTAGCTTGATGCTTCACTATTTCTTGTAAGTCACATATATCAATAGTGATCGCGTTGACAGGTCGTGATAAACAATCAGCTACTATATTTTGTGAACCTCTTATATGTGAAATGTCATTTACATATTCGCTGATAAAACAGAGGTGACGCTGTTGTCTATCTGATTTTAAGGAAGACTGGCTTTTAAAAGCACTGCAAAGTGGTTTGTGATCCGTCAGTAACATTACATTTCTGCCTTCTATTAAATGTTTAAAATGGAGTACTGCTAGATAGGCAGCTAGTAGTTCTCTGTCAAAAGTAGAATATTTTTGTTGGGTTTGGGATAATTTCTTTGAAAAGAAACCTATGGGGATGGGTTGATTATCAATCATTTGATGAAGTGCTGCACCCACCGCATAATTCGAACTGTCTGTTACAAGTTGATAGTTGTTAGCTTTCGAGCTGGGGAAAGCCAAAACAGTTACATTTGATAAAGACTTTTTCATATTTTCGAAAGATTCAATTTCTTCCTTTGTTAGGGTTAATGACTTGGAATTTTGGTTTAAACGTATTTTTTCCGTGAGAGGTAGTATGATATCGCTGAAATTTGGCACAAGTTTTCTGTAAAAATTTGCCATTCCGATGAATCGGCGTAGTGATTTGGAATCGTTTGGTTGAGGAAATTCACTTAATTCATTCAACTTTTTAGCACTGGGTTTGAGACCACTAGCAGAAATATGAAATCCTAAAAAGTCTAATTCATTAGCACTAAATATGCATTTGGAGAGACAAATTTTAAAATCGTACTCACTCAGTTTTTGTAGTACTAGGTCGATATGCTTGGAATGAGTTTCTTCATCTTCTGAGAATATAAGGATATCGTCGATATATACAAAGGTATAATCAGTATCACGAAAGATATTGTCCATCATTCTCTGAAAAGTACATGATGCGTTCCGTAGTCCGAAAGGCATATAGTTATATTCAAATAACCCAAAAGGGGTAGAGATGGCTGTCTTGCAAACATCCTCCGGATGTACAGGTATCTGATGATAAGCAGATGACAGGTCTATCTTTGAAAAGAACTTCTTATTATGAAGCTTTGAAGACAAGGAATTTATATTTGGGACTTGATATCGATCGGCTTTTGTTATGGTATTTAAATGTCTGTAATCGCCAACAGGTCTATATGTGCCGTCTGACTTCGGTACCATATGTAAGGCTGAACTCCATTCAGAGTTTGAAGGGGAAATTATTCCTGCCTTTAGGAGTTTTTTGAATTCCTCTTTTGCAATTTCACATCTCTGAGCTGATAATTGTCTGGCTCTGGAGAAAGTAGGAGGGTTGCTACCAGTTTCTATTCTATGGAATATCTTTGGTTTTGTTGCATTCGTGTCGCGATGAGGAGAAATTAAGTTTGGGTATTTCTCCAGAATTGCTCGTACCATTTTGTTAGCATCTTTATTCGGTACTAAATCTATATTCATGATAATAGACGATGGATGTGCATCGGATTGTCTATTAGTCATTTTATCAATCAGCTTATTGTTTGTGCAGTCCACCATTAGCCCGAAATGGTTTAGGAAATCGTATCCTAGGAGTGGCTGAGCAGTTTCGGCTATTATAAATGTCCAGGTAAATTCTCGTCTGAGGTTCCGTAGTGTTAGATTCAGTACTGCTTGTCCTGAGCATTCAATCTTTTGACCGTTGGCAGACACTAAAGAGATATTGGTTGGGTATGTTACAGCTCCGCTTAAATATCTCTTCGGAAGTATAGATACGGCAGCTCCTGTATCCACAATAAAATTTAAACTTTGAGCTCCTAACCGTGCGGCTACAATGAGAAGCGGCGAGGAAATGGAAGCTAACACCTCTCGCCTAGTTAGTTTTCCGAAATCTCACGAGGAACTGGTGAATTTGGGCGAGAGTTGGGTTGCATTTGAACATTCCGTTTATTTGGCCATCTGCACCACGGCTTACAAAATTTTGCACGTTCCGCAAAGTATAAATGCGCTCGGCAAATTAGAGGTTTTTGGTCCTTGTTAAAAGGGCGAACACTGGTAGGGAATTTATTTTCACTGTGGGAACAGCCATGTATCCTTTTAGTTTCATTTTTATTTTGCTGTTCATCCCTTTGCTTCCCCGAAATCTGTCGAATATGTGCGGTGTCTTGTTTGTTAAAATATAATAGTAAGTCATCCGCCATTCTTCCAAGGCGATCTGTGTCTAAATCGACTTGTGCCGCTACCACTGGTTTAATGGAGTGAGGTAGGGCTTGAATAAATTTGTGACGTACGATATCGTCCCCTACGCCAATTCGGCTTGCTAATGACATAAGTTCATTCAGGTATACTGAGGGACGACCTGTTACAGTCGATGACGACATTAATTTGTCCAGCATCTCTGGTTTTGTTTTCTCGTAAGCGCCCGTCACTGCTTCTCTTAGTGCGTCGTAATCTTTTGATTGCAGTATAGTTGGCTGTATATTTCCTACTATGTCCACAGGGAGAGCTGCCAAAGTGTTAAAAAATTTTTGACTGGTCTGTCTTATATTTGCAATATTAAATTGCGCCTCCATTATCGCAAACCAAGCTATTACGTTTGATTCAATGAAGTTTGGTGGTTTTATCGCAACAGCTTGGATTGGTTGGTTTTGATTAATTGTAGTTTCTTCAGCGTCATCTGCCATGTTTTTGGTTTGTGTTGAATAAAAATTCTAATTTTGTGACAGTTCAATTTTTTTTTTTTTGTGCGTGCGTGTATATATATGTGTTAAAATCACGTCGGCGTTCACCACTTATGGTGATGTGGGGTAGAGTTCTCGTTGTTAATTGTTGCTTGTATCAGAAGGTAGATAAATAGTAGCAGTCCTTCGGGACAGCCGCTAGTTTGGCCTAAAGGTTCAACAAGCAATCAAATTGGGGTCACCATAACATAAACAAAATAACATACGAAAGAGAAGGGTATATCAAAAACACTTTGTATTTAAATGCAACATCAATGAATAGTACAATGTTTCTTGATTTACACGCACAAAGTCCGTTACAAAATGTTCATTCATAGAAGAGAAATCCGATTATTAAAAGAATATAAGTGTCTTTTGTTAATACTTAAGTTCATGACGTGCTGGTCACAGGAGATGAAAGGTGAGGTCAATGGGTTGGTAGGAGTCCTTTGATATCTCCGTTGGTGAAGGAAGGCTGAAGGCATCGGGTTTGATGGGTGAGAAAAGCGTAGCGACATTCACTGACGGTACTTCAAAGCTTTCTCTCCTAGAAGTGAATTTATCGCTCTATTTATGTGTGCCCATCGGATCAGAGTCAGTCTGCTGAAACAAACTGTTGGGTATGGCGCGGAGCCGTTTAATTGGTGGAAATTGCTTATTATTCTTTTTATTTCTTTTTAATTTTCCCCCGGAAATTCTGCGTGGAGCCGGGTGCGCAAAGACCAGTATTGGTCATTTGCTGTCTAAACCTCTGAGGGTTAATATCCGGTCCTTCGCTTGCTCCGTGCCACCACATAACTTTCGCCCCAGTAAACGGAGTTGTTGTTGTTGTTTTTTTTTTTTGTTTTTTTTTTTAGTAATAAAAATATGTGTTTTCTTTCTTCCATTTAATCGTTCTACCGGACTTCGTTCTAGTTTCTGGTTTGTTATCATTAGTTTCTTCGGAACAAGATAGGGAGTTATCCAAATCCGGTCTTGATCCAATGGAATCTTTTGATTTTATATTTTCAGAAATATATGCAGGTTTTAGTCTATCTATTGAAACATTACTATGTACGTCATCCGATCTTTTAATAGTAAAATATTTTTCATGACGACTTAATACTTGGAATGGACCTGTGTATGGAGCTTCCAATGGCTTTCTTACTCTGTCTGTTCTTAGCCAGATACTTTTACATGTTTGTAAATCTTTTGGAATGTAAGAATTAGCTATTGTATGCAGGTGTCCCCTGGATAATTTGTCCATGTCAAATTTTTGCATCTCGTCGGCTAGAATTTTAACGTGCGAGTTTGTCATTTCACTATTCTCGTTTTTGATAGAGTCAATTAACAATCGGGGGACTTGTGCATGACTCCCTGTTACTGCAGTAAATGAAGAATAGTTTGATTCGTTAGGTGTTATCCTCATTCCCAAAAGGACGATAGGAAGAGCTGACAACCACGATTCTTTCCTGGCTATAATAGCCGTTTTTAAAGTTCTGTGTGCTCGCTCAACTAATCCATTCGTTTGCGGATGGTACGCCGTTGTTCGTAATCTGTGGAAGCCTATTATTTTTGATAGTTCTGAGAATAATTCGGATTCAAATTGGCTTCCTCTGTCCGTAACGACATGAAGAGGAACCCCGAATCGGGAGATCCACAGATTGACAAAAGCCGTTGATATTGATTTTGCCGTAATTTCTGTTATTGGGCATGCTTCTATCCATCTCGTATTTCTATCAATGCATGTTAATAAATATCGATATGGTGAAAAATAAGGGTCAGTTTGGTTCTTTACTGGTGGTAAGGGACCGACAATATCCACATGCACCGTTTCAAAACGACTGGAAGGTAATTCAAATGGATTTACTTTGCTCTTTGTGTGTTTTATTATTTTTGCTTGTTGGCAGTGCTGGCATTCTGTGCACCAGGTTTTTATTGACTTGTCCATCTTCGGCCAATAGTATCTGGATTTTATTATTTTTCTTGAAGATGTTATTCCTGGATGTGATAGATTATGCAGACTGTCAAATACCGATTTTCTGAGCTTTTCAGTCACAAAAGGTCGTGGAAAAGGTAATGTCGTGTCACATAATATGGTTTCATTTTGATTTATTGTGTATGGTTTCAGTTGATCTTTGAATGCCTGAATTTCATTGTCAGTAGCTTGATGCTTCACTATTTCTTGTAAGTCACATATATCAATAGTGATCGCGTTGACAGGTCGTGATAAACAATCAGCTACTATATTTTGTGAACCTCTTATATGTGAAATGTCATTTACATATTCGCTGATAAAACAGAGGTGACGCTGTTGTCTATCTGATTTTAAGGAAGACTGGCTTTTAAAAGCACTGCAAAGTGGTTTGTGATCCGTCAGTAACATTACATTTCTGCCTTCTATTAAATGTTTAAAATGGAGTACTGCTAGATAGGCAGCTAGTAGTTCTCTGTCAAAAGTAGAATATTTTTGTTGGGTTTGGGATAATTTCTTTGAAAAGAAACCTATGGGGATGGGTTGATTATCAATCATTTGATGAAGTGCTGCACCCACCGCATAATTCGAACTGTCTGTTACAAGTTGATAGTTGTTAGCTTTCGAGCTGGGGAAAGCCAAAACAGTTACATTTGATAAAGACTTTTTCATATTTTCGAAAGATTCAATTTCTTCCTTTGTTAGGGTTAATGACTTGGAATTTTGGTTTAAACGTATTTTTTCCGTGAGAGGTAGTATGATATCGCTGAAATTTGGCACAAGTTTTCTGTAAAAATTTGCCATTCCGATGAATCGGCGTAGTGATTTGGAATCGTTTGGTTGAGGAAATTCACTTAATTCATTCAACTTTTTAGCACTGGGTTTGAGACCACTAGCAGAAATATGAAATCCTAAAAAGTCTAATTCATTAGCACTAAATATGCATTTGGAGAGACAAATTTTAAAATCGTACTCACTCAGTTTTTGTAGTACTAGGTCGATATGCTTGGAATGAGTTTCTTCATCTTCTGAGAATATAAGGATATCGTCGATATATACAAAGGTATAATCAGTATCACGAAAGATATTGTCCATCATTCTCTGAAAAGTACATGATGCGTTCCGTAGTCCGAAAGGCATATAGTTATATTCAAATAACCCAAAAGGGGTAGAGATGGCTGTCTTGCAAACATCCTCCGGATGTACAGGTATCTGATGATAAGCAGATGACAGGTCTATCTTTGAAAAGAACTTCTTATTATGAAGCTTTGAAGACAAGGAATTTATATTTGGGACTTGATATCGATCGGCTTTTGTTATGGTATTTAAATGTCTGTAATCGCCAACAGGTCTATATGTGCCGTCTGACTTCGGTACCATATGTAAGGCTGAACTCCATTCAGAGTTTGAAGGGGAAATTATTCCTGCCTTTAGGAGTTTTTTGAATTCCTCTTTTGCAATTTCACATCTCTGAGCTGATAATTGTCTGGCTCTGGAGAAAGTAGGAGGGTTGCTACCAGTTTCTATTCTATGGAATATCTTTGGTTTTGTTGCATTCGTGTCGCGATGAGGAGAAATTAAGTTTGGGTATTTCTCCAGAATTGCTCGTACCATTTTGTTAGCATCTTTATTCGGTACTAAATCTATATTCATGATAATAGACGATGGATGTGCATCGGATTGTCTATTAGTCATTTTATCAATCAGCTTATTGTTTGTGCAGTCCACCATTAGCCCGAAATGGTTTAGGAAATCGTATCCTAGGAGTGGCTGAGCAGTTTCGGCTATTATAAATGTCCAGGTAAATTCTCGTCTGAGGTTCCGTAGTGTTAGATTCAGTACTGCTTGTCCTGAGCATTCAATCTTTTGACCGTTGGCAGACACTAAAGAGATATTGGTTGGGTATGTTACAGCTCCGCTTAAATATCTCTTCGGAAGTATAGATACGGCAGCTCCTGTATCCACAATAAAATTTAAACTTTGAGCTCCTAACCGTGCGGCTACAATGAGAAGCGGCGAGGAAATGGAAGCTAACACCTCTCGCCTAGTTAGTTTTCCGAAATCTCACGAGGAACTGGTGAATTTGGGCGAGAGTTGGGTTGCATTTGAACATTCCGTTTATTTGGCCATCTGCACCACGGCTTACAAAATTTTGCACGTTCCGCAAAGTATAAATGCGCTCGGCAAATTAGAGGTTTTTGGTCCTTGTTAAAAGGGCGAACACTGGTAGGGAATTTATTTTCACTGTGGGAACAGCCATGTATCCTTTTAGTTTCATTTTTATTTTGCTGTTCATCCCTTTGCTTCCCCGAAATCTGTCGAATATGTGCGGTGTCTTGTTTGTTAAAATATAATAGTAAGTCATCCGCCATTCTTCCAAGGCGATCTGTGTCTAAATCGACTTGTGCCGCTACCACTGGTTTAATGGAGTGAGGTAGGGCTTGAATAAATTTGTGACGTACGATATCGTCCCCTACGCCAATTCGGCTTGCTAATGACATAAGTTCATTCAGGTATACTGAGGGACGACCTGTTACAGTCGATGACGACATTAATTTGTCCAGCATCTCTGGTTTTGTTTTCTCGTAAGCGCCCGTCACTGCTTCTCTTAGTGCGTCGTAATCTTTTGATTGCAGTATAGTTGGCTGTATATTTCCTACTATGTCCACAGGGAGAGCTGCCAAAGTGTTAAAAAATTTTTGACTGGTCTGTCTTATATTTGCAATATTAAATTGCGCCTCCATTATCGCAAACCAAGCTATTACGTTTGATTCAATGAAGTTTGGTGGTTTTATCGCAACAGCTTGGATTGGTTGGTTTTGATTAATTGTAGTTTCTTCAGCGTCATCTGCCATGTTTTTGGTTTGTGTTGAATAAAAATTCTAATTTTGTGACAGTTCAATTTTTTTTTTTTTGTGCGTGCGTGTATATATATGTGTTAAAATCACGTCGGCGTTCACCACTTATGGTGATGTGGGGTAGAGTTCTCGTTGTTAATTGTTGCTTGTATCAGAAGGTAGATAAATAGTAGCAGTCCTTCGGGACAGCCGCTAGTTTGGCCTAAAGGTTCAACAAGCAATCAAATTGGGGTCACCATAACATAAACTAAATAACATACGAAAGA
This sequence comes from Acanthosepion esculentum, assembly GCA_964036315.1. NCBI lineage: Eukaryota > Metazoa > Mollusca > Cephalopoda > Sepiida > Sepiidae > Acanthosepion > Acanthosepion esculentum. The sequence continues at coordinate 66,740,159 of OZ038503.1, read as the reverse complement.
GAAGGGTATATCAAAAACACTTTGTATTTAAATGCAACATCAATGAATAGTACAATGTTTCTTGATTTACACGCACAAAGTCCGTTACAAAATGTTCATTCATAGAAGAGAAATCCGATTATTAAAAGAATATAAGTGTCTTTTGTTAATACTTAAGTTCATGACGTGCTGGTCACAGGAGATGAAAGGTGAGGTCAATGGGTTGGTAGGAGTCCTTTGATATCTCCGTTGGTGAAGGAAGGCTGAAGGCATCGGGTTTGATGGGTGAGAAAAGCGTAGCGACATTCACTGACGGTACTTCAAAGCTTTCTCTCCTAGAAGTGAATTTATCGCTCTATTTATGTGCCCATCGGATCAGAGTTAGTCTGCTGAAACAAACTGTTGGGTATGGCGCGGAGCCGTTTAATTGGTGGAAATTGCTTATTATTCTTTTTATTTCTTTTTAATTTTCCCCCGGAAATTCTGCGTGGAGCCGGGTGCGCAAAGACCAGTATTGGTCATTTGCTGTCTAAACCTCTGAGGGTTAATATCCGGTCCTTCGCTTGCTCCGTGCCACCACAAGATCATTTAATCTGTTGTATGAACATGTCCTCTTCATAAAAATTCGTTAAAACTACGGACTAGATTATTTTCTTGAAACGAGCTGCTGACACAACTTCTTAAATAAATTCCTTATCTTGTTTTGTTAAAAATTACCTGTGTGTTTCCTCGTCATTGCCATCCTTCATTAATCTTTTTGACGCAATTAAACCAACCTGTTCATTTTAACGTAGAATCCCCACGCCACTATATACTTTGTTTCTGATTTTCATCAACGACCTTCCCGACTCAGTGCCTATATTAATGACACAAGTATTTACTCTTATCTAACTGGTATGTCAGATAGATTCGAGAAACTTAAATTTGATAGCTGATCTCGAAAAAGACGTTCAATTTGTTTCTAATTGTGGCACAAAATCGTTTTTTAATCCTTTACATCTCCAAAACTAAACTCCTCTCTTTTAGTCGTCTTAGAGAACCTTTTCGCCTTTTATCAGTATGGCTGATGCTAACATCCAGTATAGTAACAGATTACATCTTATCGATCTAACATTTTCCTCTGATATGAATTGGAACGATTACATCGTGTTAATTGTTAGGCTTACTGCTAGGTCAATTGGGTCACTCATACGAAGCAGTTTGACTTGCCAGAATCTTTTATCTTTTTTAAGTCCAGCCTTCGTTTGTCTATTGAATATTGTTTCCACGTTACCTTCTGATCTGAATCTGAATATTCTTGATAAAATCCGAAGAAAAATCTGCTATTTTATCGATCCTGAGTTGGTATCTCAGCTTCAATCACTTTCCTGTCACCATAACGTTATTATAAATATTTCCATGGCATTTGATCTAATGACCTTTAACCTTTGGTACTTCAACCTCATGAATTTAAGCATAGTACTAGATTGGCAGCCAGGTTTCATCATTTTACTGTTGATATTGCTAGATGCTAGATATTGCTAGATGCAACCATATGTTCTATTCTAATAGTTTATTCTATTTTCACCTGTGGAACTCTTTTCCGGCTTCTAGCTTTTCTCTCAACCACGATCTTCAGAAATTTAAACGCAACGCCAGTCGCTATCTCTAGTTTCCTTAAACGCCAGCTATTCTTTTATTATCCTTTCTCCTCACTAATGTTTTCTCGTTCTCTTTCACTTTCACTTTCAGTAACCCCTTCCAACTTAACAGAAACTGCTCGCCAGTGCCCATTTCAAGAGGCTCCTAAAATTTAGATGCTTATACCAGCTCTTGTTAGCTTACTAAATACCATATATTGTTTTTCATAATGTAGTGGTTATCAGTACGGAAAATAAAATCGGTATACTAATCTACAGACTCATGTATAATGTCTCAATTAATGTTTAACTGTGGACTCAAGTATAAACCTGACCGATCTTTAATTATGAATCCAAGTATAACTGTGACCAATGTTAACATATAGTCTCAGGTATGAACCTAAATAAAATTTATTTATGCAATCATGTAAAAGCACAACCTATATTTATAAACTCAAGTAAAAACTCGATCAATGTTTCCCTGAAGACTCAATTATAAAGTTGTCCAACCTATAGACTCATGTATAAATCTGACTGAAGTTTATCTCTCGACTCAAGTATAAACCTGAATAATATTTAACGAAAGTCTCAAGTATAAACTTGACCAATAGTTACCTATATGCTCACGTATAAAACTGACCAATATTTACCTAGTGGATCAGTTATAAACCTGACCATTATTTAACTATTACGGTAACTATTACTATATTTAGCTGTAAACTCTGGTAACCTGACAAACGCTTTTCTATAGACTGAAGCATAAACCCAACATACAGACTCAGGTATATACCAGATAAATAGACTCACGTATATAGCCAATGTTAACTTTCATATATAAATCTGACAAATATCGATGGTCTCAAGTATAAACACAAGCAATGTTTACCACTAGACTCAAGTATAAAACTAATCATTATGTATCAGTAGACTCAAGTACATGCTTGACCAATGTTTATCTATAGACTCAAGTATAAACAACTAATGTTTATTGATAAACTCAAGTGTACTAAACAGACTTCATCATTAAATAACCCAGCAATGTTGATCCGACATAAGATCCGTCAACCCAACCTAATTCACACACACTTGTAAATTCTGATTTTATATAATTCAGGCATATGATCGGATATATATGTTCAAACAATTTTTCTTGGATTCAAGGTTATTACCGAATTAATAAGCAAAACATCAGTAAAGTGTAAACGTCGCCTTAATCTGTTTCACGTGTGTAAGCTTGAATGAATTGCTAGATACAAGTTAATTCAAGCATCAATGTCATTTCAGTTACTTTCGCAAGCATTTTCTTGACAGAAATAAGATTAGAAGTATTAAGTGTGTGTAAACGTTCACTGGAATCTCTTTTTTGAGAACTTATAGATTGAATATATTATTGGAAAAGGAATTATTAAATCGAAGAACCACTGAAAACTTTGTCCGTGTCTAATAGTTTAAAATTTTACATCTGGTGCAAAAGTTCCCAGCGACCTGCTTTTTTCCTAAACTAGATTTGAATTGAATATTGATTTTAACGAATGAAGAAGTAAATAAAATACAACTACTGGAAATGTTTGCATGTGCCAAATATGACTGATTGAGTTATTTTTTATGGTTTATCAACCATTTGCAGGTTATTTAAAACCATAAAATATTTTTAGATTGTAATATTTTTTTAATAATAATAATTTAGTGATTCAAGTCTTACTAATTAACTCATATGGTTATTTAAAACCAGAAAATGTTTTTAGATTGTAACATTATTTTATAATAATAATTTAGTGATGCCAGTCTTACTAATTAACCTATAGCTGGTTATCTAAAGCCAGAAAATATTTTTAGATTTTTAGATTTTTTATAGTAACGATTTAGTGATTCAAGTCTTACTAATTAACTCATAGCTGGTTATTTAAAGCCAGAAAACATTTTTAGATTGTGAGATTTTTTATAATAATGATTTAGTGATACAAGTCTTACTAATTAACCTATAGCTGGAGGGAGAAAACATAGATTCAAACGTTTTCCAAGGGTATTTGCCTGTAAGTGGATAAAACGAAACCAACTGGAATTTGAACGCGGCTCTTCTAATTCTGGAACATTATCCATTACACTACCCGCACACCCAACAGCAGCTGGCATTCCCAAGCAGTTACCCATAGCTCGTAGAGGGAAGAGATGGATTTATACCTTTCCCAAATGTATTTGCATGTAAGCGAATATAATGAACCCAACGTCAATTGGAACTTGGCTCTTGAATTAACAATTCCGACCATTATCCATTACACCACCCGACCATCCAAGCTTACAGAAATCTGGTATGCGCAAGCCGTCGTCCATATGGGTAATAACCAGGTTCAGCATTGCTTAACTTTGGTGATTGTATGGGAATTGGTGTTTTAAGGCGATGAGTCCGTAATCACATGCCAAATAGTTTGGAAAGGGAATATCTTCTGTGACACGCAATAAAATTTATTTAACAAGAATCAGCCGTAAATACTAAGAAAGCAGAAAGTTTCTTATTTATCTATGTCTGATACAATAATTTTCTTGGCTTTATGGGTAAACAGAGATTTATGAAAATATTTTTCATACGAAGCAGACACATGGGTGGCTGGTGAGACGTGTACAGGATAACAGGAGAGTGACCCATAGCTCAATTATTAGTAAATTTGTTCTCTAGATCAATTCAGAAATTTAGTGAGCTGAACTCCATGATGGCGAAAAATATGTCTTGCTGACTAATTCAAAAGATTAGTAACTTGTATCCACACTAGGTGCCCAAAACATATGGTGTTCTCAAAGACTAAGGAAGATATTTTTTCAATTGTTGGAACTGCTGGGTCAGCGTGACATATTTGGCATATTATAACCATTTAGAACTTAAACGGTAACAAACAGTCATCATACAAATAGCAAATGAATTCAGCAAATATACAAAAATAGAAAGTGATCTAAGACAAGGATGTGTCTTCTCACTAGACTTATTCACCCTATATAATAAGGCAACATTTTTTATCAGTGCTCATATTGCAATTTTTGCTTTTATCATTGCATTTTTTCTTACCAGAGCTCATATTGCAATTTTCGTTGTTATTATTGCTTTTCTCTGGCACTCCTTATTACTGTTTCCCACATTGTATACATTTCTATGCTTGGTCGGCTCAGGAGATTTTTGTGGCCTAGCATATGTGCTGATTCCTTCAGTTTACAAATTTTCCAATAATGTTCTTTGTCTATGATTTCATCCTGATCCCACAGAGGGCTGTGATCTCCCTTTTCTCTCCATATGTGGTCAGCCACGCCTGATTTTTCCACTTTCCCTCGTGTTACAGCTTTTTGGTGTTCTTGAAACCTTGCCTTAGGTGGGACGGTCTGTCTCCTCTTTATATTTATTTCCCACAAACAATAAGAAAAGGAGAAAAACAGGACAAAATAACGCTAGGCAAACTATATATATGCAAATCAAAACTATTTCACAAAGTAAGAATGGTCTTTCCATGTAAAAGGAATACAGTCAAGTGGTTTTGGCGTTCTGACTTCAAGTTATTGAATATGTGGATGAGACTGAGAGTGGTTCATATTTAATGGTTAGGAAGAACTCCCAGCATTTGTTTATAGATTTGGAATGGGAGGGGTAGCAGTCATTGTTTTCGGATTGGAAGCAACGTAACCTGTATAAGAAAAGGACAACTTCGAATTCAAATCCAGCCTGAAGTGGGATTAGAACTGGTAGATTATTTTGCCCTAGACACACTCATGTTGTCTTGGTTGCAGTACATGTGGTGTCCCCATGACCCTAATGGGATAGAGGACTAGTGATCTTGATAATGATTAAAAGTGGAAGGTATGCTCATAAAAGTGTGTGGTTTCAAAAGGACTTCCTTGAAGGGGAGGAAGGCACCATTACAATCATCATCATCATCATCATAATCCCCTTGACTTTTGTAATCGTAGGGGAGATCCGAATTCAGAAGCCACACTAAATCTCCTCCACAATGGTCTATCAACGGCAGCCCTCAGCAATTCTGGTACAGTTATACCTGTCCATTGTTTGACATTGTCCAAACAGTTTTTACGTTGGCGTCCTCTCTTACGTCCACCTTCTGCGGCGCCTCGCATGATGGCCTTTCACAGGCTGTCCTGCCTTGTAAAACTACACCATTTTTCTGATTTTCACAGTGGCGAGAAGAGGTTCCTGGTGGCCTACATAACTTTCAACCCTTTTCCGCACAAACTCATTAGTAGGCTAAATTCGTTTTTTTTTTAAATATTAAATGACTATTTCCACTATTTACATTGTTCGGACTGTTGTCCACATCTTTGTTGCCATATTCACGATGTTTTGGCCGTTCTTCAGGTAGACAAATATTAAATTTTTTTTTCATGAGAAGTATCATAAAATGTATTACTCAAAGTGTTTAACATAATGAGAAAACTAAATATACCTTGACATGAAACTTCTTAGAATAGAAGAAAGAACATTCAAAGCCTCAAGCACAATTTGAACTTAGTTTGACAATTCTGTTTCTATTCCAAACTAACATCATTATGCCACTTAACACCTTAAAGATATCTATATAACATTTTACAGATAAGTAAAAAATTAGGTTTAAGGCTACAAGTAGGTTCAGGATAGCCCCAGGGAACAAAAGCCAAGATTAAAGTGTTGGTTCATGAATTTCGTGACAGCAATTTTAAGTTCACTTCCTGGGTTTGTGTAGTACAGACTTAGAACAGGGCAAGCAATTAATGAACAGTACTAAAAAGACAAGATATCTCTTGACATGGACGGCAGAATGAAAATAAACTACTTCTATAGATTAGAGAGTTTTGCTTCAAATCCCCTGGAAGGTAGTAGGATTTAGAGACACCTGAAGAACATTGCGATTGTAACAGAAATGTAGATAGTAGTTTAAATTTAACATAAATAATTTTTACCTCTACATACCAGAAATTAAGACTTTATATAACAATGGTGAAGCTCATACTGTTGCTTTGGATGTCGCGAAAGTATTTGTCAGACTTTGGCATGCTGGTCTTCGTCACAATTTGGAAAGTTATGGTATTTCCGGACACATTTTTTAAATGATTCAGTATTCTTATCAAATCATGAAATGAAGGTTATCTTGAATGACTGCTCTTCTAGATCTTTTTACATTAATGCAGTTGTTCTCCAGGGTTCTATTAATGCAATTGTTCCCTATGACCTTCCTGATGTCATCAATTCTCAATTCGGTATCTATGTTGATGACGCAAATATTTACTCCTGTATTAATAGCAAGTTTGATCAGTTCGACCAGGTCAAATCGGCAGCTGATCACAAAATAACCTACAATCAATTGTTAACTGGGGCAAGGAATGTCTTGTTAAATTTAACGTCTCTAATATGAAATTTATCTCTGTTAATAACGTGAGAAAAATCTTGTTACCTTCCATCAGCACGACTGATGCTAACCTCTAGTAGAGTGACCCATTGCGCCTTTTCGTACTAACATTTTCCATTGACATCAAATGTACAGATTATATTGAATTCATTGCTTGGTTTGCAGTTATTTAAATTGGTTCACTGTGTCATGCTAGACAATTTTCTCTCCTGAATCTATCTTACATATTTATAAGTCTACCATTCGTCCTTCCTTTAAATATAGTTGACTTATCTGGTCAGATACTCCTTCTATATAGTTAGATATTCTTGATAAAATCCAAAGAAGAATCTGCAATGTTATTGGTCCTGACCTGGCATCTCAAATTCAGTTACTTTTCCGCTGCAATTAATGTAACTTCCTTCTACCTTTTCTAAAAATACTTTCATGGTACTTGTTCTGATGAACCTTTCTCTATGGTATCTAGACTTCATGAATTTAAGTGCAGTTCTAGATTGGCACCAAGATTTCATCATTTTACATTTACAGTTGAATTGGCTAAATGCAAACATAAGTTCTATGCTAATAGAGTTTATTTTATTGCATTTCTCGCTTGTGGAACCTTCTTCTGGATTCTCGCTTTCCAGTCAACTTTGATCTTCTGAAATTTAAATGCAATGTCATTCGTCGTCTTTGGTATTTTTAATTCTTGTCCTTTTGGTGTTCTCTCTCCAGTGGTTTTTTGTCATGTTCTCTCACACTCAGTAACCTCATGCATCTTAGTGGTTTTATTGCCTTGCTTGGAGTGGAATGATTAAAAAAAAAAAGCATTTTTATTCTTCAACATTTTCAATTTTTTGGTTGAAAACACAATATATTAGGTTGTTACATAAATTCGTTTGTTTTTTATAATTAATTTTAATACTTATTATTTATTAATAGTAATGATGAATTGTTCAAAAACTTATCCCCCTTCATTGTTTACAATCTCCAGCCAATGATCCACTAAGTGTTCAATGACTCAACGATAGAAATCACTAGGTTTTGTCTCGTAAATTCATAAAGCCACATTTTAAGCTCCACATCATTGTTGAATGAAACACCCCTCAAATTTTCAGAAAGCAGCCAAAAAAAGGTGATATTCTGAAGGGGCCAAATCAAGAGAATATGGTGGGGTTAGTCACGTTTGTAATGTGGTGGGAGAAGACAAGCATTGTCACGTTGAATAATCACACTGTATCGCTGGTCAGGTCTTTTCAGCAGAATTACCTCTTTGATCCTGTTCATATATTCAACATACAGCTTAGCATTGACTGTCTGGTGCTTTCGTAGCATTATATATCATTCTGTCTGTAATGAAGTCATCTCCGTACACAGCACAAATATCTCGAGCAGCATTGTGATTAAAAGCAAAGAGAATATGTCATTCATGTCTACTTGGCATTCAATCTCAAGGGGGTGTCTATTCTGAAATAAAATTTCAATAACATTAGACAACAATTTCACAAGATGACCAGAGTTACTAAGAAGCAAAAATGCCACGAAAGATTATTCTTTGATATCATTCGCAGAACATCAGAAAACAAAACGAATGAATACATGTGACAACCTAATATTTTACATTTTACTCCATTATCATATGCCTTCTTTAAAAAAGAAAAAAGAAGCATCATAATTACATCTTTAATCTTAATAAAAAATAAATTTTATAACCTCCTTTAGGTCCATTAGAATCTTATATCAATTATAGTTTAAACATGCTGTCAAAAACGACTACATATTTTCTTTAGTCCATAACAAAATAATACCAAGGTTTTGATATATGAGACTTGAAATATATATTTTCCAATTATTATGTTAATATGTAGTAATTCTTGTGATTCAATTTATTACTTAATAACAACAGAAAATCAATTCCCAACTTTATACTCATTCAGTCAGTTATTCGCCATGCGTGATACACGCTTAGGCGATCATGTATCTTTCGATACATAACTGACGAGGCACATTTTTCCCGCGGTATGTTGCCATTTCTTTTTGCGGTAGACCAGTGGCTATCCAAGGTTATAGAATCCGGTTTGTCCTGTTATTTACCCATTCTCTGGGGGAGAAGAGGATTCATACCTTTTCCAATTGTATTACCATTAGAATCTTATATAAATGCAAGTTTATACATATAAAAAAATGACACATGTTTTGTTAAATCCTTACTATTATTCGAAGCTGCATGTCAGTTATTAAATATATTTTCCAATTATTATACAAATATATAGTAACTCTGGGAACGATCATTTTGTTATGTTAAGTTGTTTGAGAAATAATGTCCAATTTAAGAATCAATTTCTTTACTTAAACAGTGTTTAAATCAGTCAAAATAGGAACACTTAACATTTATACATTTCTGCCATCGACTTACAAGGTTACTTATGCCTTTATCATAAAGCATACAGGTTTGGATGCCAATAAATCTTTGAATGCAATTTCGGCATCTTCTTGGCAACATAGTGTCTTTTGGCTTAAAAGATTGTCAAGACGTGTCTATATTTCTAAGATGAGGTATTGTAATTATTTATACTATTTATATTGTTTAGACTATTGTCCTCATCTTTGTTGCCATATTCACAACGTTGTACGCTTCGGTCTTTTTCATGGGTTTGGAATTTTGAACTGAAGCCATTATTTTGTCCACCGTGGTAGATTGTTCTAGTTCCACGTGCCATGTCTACCTCAGTGGACGAAATAAAGTGTTCAATTGGAAATTCCAATCACCTGTTGGAGGCCGGAGCGTATAACGACCGAAACGTTGTGAATATGGCAACAAAAATGAGGACAACAGTCCGATCAATGTAAATAGTGTAAATAAATTGTCAAGATGTTTGAAAAAGTGGCAGTCCGTGGATATCAGGGCAATATGGTCCATGTGGCAAAGACTCATATCCCAAGTTGGTGAGCTTCTGTAGTGTCTTCCTGGCAACATTTAATCAGTATACTGGTCCTCATTGTTTAACCAGTGCCGGTCACATTCTGCTTAACTAAATGTGCATTTCATCTAGTTGCTAGCAGTAAACTTCGGCACCGATGCTCTGGTTAGATTCCAGAAAGCTGTTATAGATAACTACCAGACAGTCGCCATGATCTTGTCGTATATATCCTCATAATATGCAACTCTTTAAATATTAAATTTGAATGCTGGGGGAGTCTTCATACAATCAGATACATTAGTTCATTGTTTCTTTTCAATTTGATAATGTTTGTTTTTTTTCTGAATTTTGATTTTAAACTTTTAAAGTGATCTTCTATTCATCTTTGCATTGGATATTGCTGCCATATCTGCCAAGAGTCTGTAATGTTATTGATTTTGACCTGACATTTCCCACTCCCTTTTCTATAAATATTTTCCTGATTGTTCTGTTCTACTTGGTATTTCGACTATATGAATTTAAGCCTGTTACTTGATTGGCTATTAGGTATCATCCTTTTACTGTTGACATAACTACATATAACCGTAAATTCTATTCTAATAGTTTATTTTCTTGCACTTTTTGCCTGTGGAAATCTCTTCTCGTGTTTTCCTTCCCTGCCACCTATACTCTTCAAAAATTTCGATGAAACATCAATCACCATCATCTGTCATCCTGAGACCTGTTCTATTGTTGTTGTTTCTCCTCATTAAAATCTCATTTGCTTCCACTCCCAGTAACGCCTGTCTTAGTGGCTTTATCACCTTACTTTACTTTTTAAATGAATTAATTTTATGTGAAGAGCCCAAGATGTGAGTTACAAATTGGAGATATAAACATCAGTAGTAGGTGCAGAAGTTCAAATATCTTGGAAGCGTTTTAATAGAGAATGAAAAATATGGCACCGAGATCCGAACACACGTTGGACTAGTGAAAGGGGCATTCCAATAGCTAAGCAAGGTGCTGAGAAAGGGAAAAAATTTAGAAAAAGAAAAAAGAGTGCTGGATTGCGATGTGATATCCATCCTCTTATATGACAGTGAATCTTGGATAATCTCTCCACGGATGAGGGGAAAACTAGTGAGAGATGAAATGTGGTTCTACAGGACGATGTTGGAAATTCTATGGGCAGAGTGAGTAAGTCACTAAGAAAAACACTTATACTCAGAACCAGGAAACAAAACAGCTGAAATTCCTTGGTCATATAAAAAGGAAGGATGGCTCGGTAAGCCCACATTAAACCGGCCTTGTGCCACATTCGACCCACGTGGGAGGGTTGTTAAATACCGTAGTGTAGCAGTGTACGCAGTCTCTGACTGTGCGCTGCTCCTGTCGAACTCTCTGCTTTGGCAGAGAGGAACCCGGACGAGGCTTTGCCGCAGGGCAAAGTGTCGTCCGGGGAGGTAGACAGTCCCTGAACCCGTTTATACGGGTTCTAATGGGCATATTTTTGGCCGAGCCTACGGGCTCGGGGAGCCCACATTAAACCGGCCTTGTGCCACATTCGACCCACGTGGGAGGGTTGTTAAATACCGTAGTGTAGCAGTGTACGCAGTCTCTGACTGTGCGCTGCTCCTGTCGAACTCTCTGCTTTGGCAGAGAGGAACCCGGACGAGGCTTTGCCGCAGGGCAAAGTGTCGTCCGGGGAGGTAGACAGTCCCTGAACCCGTTTATACGGGTTCTAATGGGCATATTTTTGGCCGAGCCTACGGGCTCGGGGAGCCCACATTAAACCGGCCTTGTGCCACATTCGACCCACGTGGGAGGGTTGTTAAATACCGTAGTGTAGCAGTGTACGCAGTCTCTGACTGTGCGCTGCTCCTGTCGAACTCTCTGCTTTGGCAGAGAGGAACCCGGACGAGGCTTTGCCGCAGGGCAAAGTGTCGTCCGGGGAGGTAGACAGTCCCTGAACCCGTTTATACGGGTTCTAATGGGCATATTTTTGGCCGAGCCTACGGGCTCGGGGAGCCCACATTAAACCGGCCTTGTGCCACATTCGACCCACGTGGGAGGGTTGTTAAATACCGTAGTGTAGCAGTGTACGCAGTCTCTGACTGTGCGCTGCTCCTGTCGAACTCTCTGCTTTGGCAGAGAGGAACCCGGACGAGGCTTTGCCGCAGGGCAAAGTGTCGTCCGGGGAGGTAGACAGTCCCTGAACCCGTTTATACGGGTTCTAATGGGCATATTTTTGGCCGAGCCTACGGGCTCGGGGAGCCCACATTAAACCGGCCTTGTGCCACATTCGACCCACGTGGGAGGGTTGTTAAATACCGTAGTGTAGCAGTGTACGCAGTCTCTGACTGTGCGCTGCTCCTGTCGAACTCTCTGCTTTGGCAGAGAGGAACCCGGACGAGGCTTTGCCGCAGGGCAAAGTGTCGTCCGGGGAGGTAGACAGTCCCTGAACCCGTTTATACGGGTTCTAATGGGCATATTTTTGGCCGAGCCTACGGGCTCGGGGAGCCCACATTAAACCGGCCTTGTGCCACATTCGACCCACGTGGGAGGGTTGTTAAATACCGTAGTGTAGCAGTGTACGCAGTCTCTGACTGTGCGCTGCTCCTGTCGAACTCTCTGCTTTGGCAGAGAGGAACCCGGACGAGGCTTTGCCGCAGGGCAAAGTGTCGTCCGGGGAGGTAGACAGTCCCTGAACCCGTTTATACGGGTTCTAATGGGCATATTTTTGGCCGAGCCTACGGGCTCGGGGAGCCCACATTAAACCGGCCTTGTGCCACATTCGACCCACGTGGGAGGGTTGTTAAATACCGTAGTGTAGCAGTGTACGCAGTCTCTGACTGTGCGCTGCTCCTGTCGAACTCTCTGCTTTGGCAGAGAGGAACCCGGACGAGGCTTTGCCGCAGGGCAAAGTGTCGTCCGGGGAGGTAGACAGTCCCTGAACCCGTTTATACGGGTTCTAATGGGCATATTTTTGGCCGAGCCTACGGGCTCGGGGAGCCCACATTAAACCGGCCTTGTGCCACATTCGACCCACGTGGGAGGGTTGTTAAATACCGTAGTGTAGCAGTGTACGCAGTCTCTGACTGTGCGCTGCTCCTGTCGAACTCTCTGCTTTGGCAGAGAGGAACCCGGACGAGGCTTTGCCGCAGGGCAAAGTGTCGTCCGGGGAGGTAGACAGTCCCTGAACCCGTTTATACGGGTTCTAATGGGCATATTTTTGGCCGAGCCTACGGGCTCGGGGAGCCCACATTAAACCGGCCTTGTGCCACATTCGACCCACGTGGGAGGGTTGTTAAATACCGTAGTGTAGCAGTGTACGCAGTCTCTGACTGTGCGCTGCTCCTGTCGAACTCTCTGCTTTGGCAGAGAGGAACCCGGACGAGGCTTTGCCGCAGGGCAAAGTGTCGTCCGGGGAGGTAGACAGTCCCTGAACCCGTTTATACGGGTTCTAATGGGCATATTTTTGGCCGAGCCTACGGGCTCGGGGAGCCCACATTAAACCGGCCTTGTGCCACATTCGACCCACGTGGGAGGGTTGTTAAATACCGTAGTGTAGCAGTGTACGCAGTCTCTGACTGTGCGCTGCTCCTGTCGAACTCTCTGCTTTGGCAGAGAGGAACCCGGACGAGGCTTTGCCGCAGGGCAAAGTGTCGTCCGGGGAGGTAGACAGTCCCTGAACCCGTTTATACGGGTTCTAAATGGGCATATTTTTTGGCCGAGCCTACGGGCTCGGGGAGCCCACATTAAACCGGCCTTGTGCCACATTCGACCCACGTGGGAGGGTTGTTAAATATCGTAGTGTAGCAGTGTACGAGACGCAGTCTCTGCCTGTGCGCGACTCTTGTCGAACTCTCTGCTTTGGCAGAGAGGAACCCGGACGAGGCTTTGCCGCAGGGCAAAGTGTCGTCCGGGGAGGTAGACAGTCCCTGAACCCGTTTATACGGGTTCTAAATGGGCATATTTTTGGCCGAGCCTACGGGCTCGGTAAGCCCACATTAAACCGGCCTTGTGCCACATTCGACCCACGTGGGAGGGTTGTTAAATACCGTAGTGTAGCAGTGTAGTGCAGTGCAGAGTGAGACTTCTGTAGTGATCAGTTACACTTCCGTTTCTCGACCGGAAGATACCGTTGGACTTTATTACTATTACTTATTGTTACTACTAACCTACGTTCGTTCTACTACCAATCTCTCTGATGTAAATACCTCTCTGAATATACCAGTATTTTTCCCTACGACTGTGTTTGTTCGTTATTACCATATACTCACGTGGAAACACTCAACATCTCAACACTTTGTGAGAGACCAAATTACATTAGACGAACTTCTTTTCCCATATCTCTTTATCCAATTTTCTAGATAAGTAAGTTAAAAAAAGTAAAGAATAATGATAAAAGTATCGCTAGTAACGCTATACTCGTTGCGTAAACGTGTACAGCTATAAACAACCGAACGAGAAACAATGGAAAAGATGCATATTCGCTATGTTTGTATTTCATAATACGATACTAATAGTGACTATTACATACATTATGATTGGATGCAGTTAAGTGAAACATCAGTTTTATCCAAATCATATTTATTTTAAATACAGCTGAATATTTAGACTATGCAAAATGGATATATACTTTGATCAACGGCGTAACCAGGGCCAACAGTACATGCGCTAATTTTTATATCTCTGGTATGATACGACCCTCATAAAATTAGCTTCAAAATTAGGTCTTCAAAATTCACAAGATACACGAGTATATACGGTATATGCAAAAGTAGGTATATAGTAAGTTTGCCGGATCTCACCCCCTATAGATTTATTATTCTGGGGATGTATAAAGGATATATTGTTTTTCATTACAGTACACCTACTTTTGCATTCCCCTGTAGAGAGACATGAATAGATTGAAATACCCATGAATAGACTGATACCAATCGATAGACATGAATAGACAGATATCAATCGATAGAAACAGAGGAAATTAATTATTGATGATACTAACGTTCCCTCGCTGTAGGTAAGAGAGAAAAAAGTGATTATTATTTTTAAAATTATTTCACAGTCATACACAAATGAAATCAACGAGACAGTTTGACAGAATTCAACCTGTATTTTTTTTTAATCAAATCACGTCAAGCAAGGAGATAATGCCGTTAAGACGCAAGGGGTTCCTGTGAGTGAAAGAGAATGAAGATACTTTCAAAGGGACTGGAAACACAATCCTAAACAAGAAAAAAGGGATAATCTTCTAATACTATTCAAAAGATTAGGGAGGTGTGTGAACCGGGTGACAGACGAACTTATCTACTCCATTTATTTTTTTTCTTGTCTCCTACTGTTGTAACCTAGGTTACTGAATAAAATAATCACACGAAGGTTGGTAATGAACGATAATACTTAGGACAAGAACAACACATATAAGATTCGCCAGCGGCGCGTTGAAGTAGTCAACTGCTAGAAGTGAGTCAAGTGAATTCCACAATGAATCTACAACTCCAGGATATCTACCAACCGCCCCACGAGGTCAGATGTGGCTCAGCGCCGAATTTAATGTGGGGTATCCGAGCCCGTAGGCTTGGCCAAAACTTTCCCGTAGACCCCGTATAAAACGGGGTCGGGTAGCTGTTTCCAGGAGACGAGACTATGCCATTCGACATAGGCTCGTCTGGGGATCCTCTCTGCCCGGAGGCAGAGAGTTTGACCAGCGCAGCTGGAGACGAATCTCCAACTCCAGAATATCTACCAACCGCTCCACGTAGTCAGATGTGGCACAAGGCCGAATTTAATGTGGGGTGTCCGAGCCCGTAGGCTCGGCCAAAAATACCCAGTAGACTGTATAAAAAAAAAATTAATAAAAAAAAACTGCTAGAAGTGAGTCCAGTGAATTCCACAATGAATCTACAACTCCAGGATATCTACCAACCGCCCCACGAGGTCAGATGTGGCACAGCGCCGAATTTAATGTGGGGTATCCGAGCCCGTAGGCTTGGCCAAAAATTCCCAGTAGACCCCGTATAAAACGGGGTCGGGTAGCTGTTTCCCGAGACGAGACTCTGCCCTTCGACATAGCCTCCTCTGGGGATCCTCTCTGCCCAGAGGCAGAGTACTGGACCAGCACAGCTGGAGACGAATCTCCAACTCCAGACCAAAATATAGTATTTACTATTGTATTTATGTGACTGGGGACATACCCATTATTTTCCGTAGCTATGTTACAACACCTACATTAATTATTTTATTCCTCACCCATGGTCGAGACAGTCATTGGAAGAGATGTTTTATTCTAATTTCTAACTCAATTTTAATTTCAACCGAACCACGTGGCGCATGTACGCATATTTAGGTACACGGAAACATTTTCTCACAGCGATCGCACCACTGTTTTTCTTTACTTCCTCTCAGTTGTCTATCTGTACACACGGCTTTATTTTTCTCTCTTCTTGAATGATGTTGTTCGATGCATAAATATTAGCGCTTTAAATATCTAGGAAGTATTTTAACAGAGGACGGAAAGTGCGACACCGAAACCCGAAGGCGCATTGGTATAGCGAAAGATGCCTTGCAAAATCTAAGAAAAGTATTAAGAAGCAGAAAAATTTCGTTAGAAATAAAGGAAAGAGTACTGACCGTTTATGTAATATCAGTCCTCCTATATAGCAATGAATGCTAGACAATCTCGTCACAGATGAAGAAGAAACTGAAAACAATAGAAATGTGGTTCTACAGAAGGATGCTGAGGATACCATGGACTGAATATGTGTGCAACAACGAAGTTTTAGAGAAAATGGAAATAAAAATGTCATATATACAACATCAGGAAAATATAGTTGAAATTTCTAGGGCGCATAATGAGGAAAGAGAGCTTGGAAAATTTGACACTCACAGGACATATTAAAGGTAAGAGGGAGAGAGGAAAACAACGCATATCCTACCTTGAGGGCTTAACTAAATGGATGGTAGAACATGAATTAAGAGAAATAAAAAAGATAGAATTTTTTAAAAGCTACAAATGACAGGAAATCGTGGAGAGCCATGCTTGCCTACGCCCTGAAGGGACATGGCAAATAGAAAAAAAAGAGGAGGAGGAAGAAGAAGAAGAAGAAGAAGAAGAAGAAGAAGAAGAAGAAGAAGAAGCATAAATATATTTGACAAAAACATCCACCACGTGTTGAATTGATATATTATGAATGTTTTCGACCTCTTCCTGTTCCAAGTGAAACACTCCTAACTCCTACAGATATGAAGGTAACGTTTTAGCTGTTCAAAAAAATAGCCAAAGAGTGATGGAATTGCTTGATAGCGGATTCTTTCATTTCTAGCAGTATTTCTTCCGAGGCGAGAAAATATTGTCGTTTCTCCCAAATTTCTTTTCCCTCGCTTCTTCTGTCAGTAGCATAAAACAGAAAAGGCAACATTTAATCAGAAATAAATTCTGCATTTCAATTAAATTTATCACCCACTCCTGAATTTGGTAATCAATAATAATTTCCATAAAAATCAGGTAAATTTTATTTGAAAAGTAAAAATTAATTATTTACATAGAAAATAGTTAAAGCATATATAAAATGAAAAATTCAAAAAAGTTGTGGAAAAAATTTCATTAAAGCAGACAACAGAATTTAATGTCTGTATTATGGCATGGTATTTTTTTCACGACAACATACATTAATCAAACTTTTCAAGCTGATGTTCGGTTGATAAGTTTCTTTAGCATAGAATTGTGTTCAATCACTAGGCCAGGCAGTGTGTATTTGGACTCAGAGGAAACAGAACAAGTACTAAAAACAGAGCGAGTACTAAAAACTGAGCTAGTACTAAAAATTGAGTAGTACTAAAAACTAAGCTAGTAATAAAAACAGAGCTAGTACTAAAAAAAATGAGTAAGTACTAAAAACTGAGCTAGTACTAAAAACTGAGAAAGTACTAAAACGAGCTAGTACTGAAAACTGAGCAAGTACTAAAATCAGAGCTTGTATTAAAAACTGAGCAAGTACTAAAATCAAACCTAGTACTAAAAACTGGGCGTGTGCTAAAAAGAGCAAGAACTAAAAACTGAGCTGTACTAAAAATAGAGGTAGTACTAAAACGGAGCTAGTGCTAAAAACAGACCTAGTTCAAAAATTGAGCATGTACTAAAACTTGAGCTCCACTAAAAACAGAGCTAGTACTAAAAACTGTGCTGTACTAAAAATGAGCTAGTACTAAAGATTGAGCGTGTACTAAAAATAAGAACTAGACAATCTATCCCTAGACATGGGCAGTGGAATAAGAACAGTTCATTCCTATAGATTAATTAAAGGGTTCAGTTCCGATTTTCCCGTAGGTAACTCAGTTCGTCATACATCTGATTAAGTCCGGAAGGCGCAATGCTCGTAATAATGTTATGATAACAAAAAAGACAAGAACAATAGTCCGAATGTAAGTAGTGTCAATATTGATAACTCCTCGTGTTAGAAATTCAGACAAAAATAGTATTAAATTGTTGCTGCCAGGTTTAATACGTGTTTTCATTCATTTGAAAATCTATGAAGTCCTTACTCATATTTCTTCATCATAATATAGTCATATATTATGGTGAGCTTAGTCAGACACAAGGCTAAAGGAGGGTGATGATATTAAAGATTAAAGCCATTAAAGTATGGTCTATTTATTTTACGTCTCTCTACGAGTGTTAATGGTAACATGTAACACAAAACTATAGTCGGGTTACAGGTGACGAAGTTTTTTTTTTCTGGTGTGGAACAAGATTGAAGACAAGCTGTCAAAGGGCGGATAAAACTTCTTGTAAAGTCAACAGTCATCTAGCACAATGGGGGTAAACTGGGCTCCATAGCGATGGATGCGGCCAATGTGGTGAGGACATGGCATTGCTGGCTTCCTAGGCTGTAGCTGACTAGCAGAGTGGACGATTCCTCCTTTGCAATCAATGGTCAGGTATCCGTGACCAAGGTATGGCTTCACATTGGCTCTGATAGGATGACTAGCTCCCCCAAAACACGCTATGTATAAATGAATACCTCTCTGGCTTTCAATTTGGATGTGGAGGGAACAGGTTAGTTGCTCTGCTTCGCAGCGACCCTTCGACCACACCTGGTCACAAGACATGATGATGACCATGATGATGATGATAATAGTCGATGTCACGGGTTTAATAACTATTGCTTATTTCATATTCTTTTCTAAGAGAAAAAATGTAAAATGACTTTAATTTAATTTAAGGACTTTAAATTTAATTTCTTCTTTTATGTACTGTGTTCCTTCAGAACAAAGACGATCATGGCTCTCCACAACTTTCTATCTTGTGTGTCTATTACCAATTTTCTTCCGCCCACCACCTTCCACTATCCATTGACTTAAGCTTGTCGTGTAAGTAGATTTGCTGCCTTCAAAAATATGTGTCTGTTAGATGGTTATCTCTTCAGGTGCGCAGTAAAACGGGACTCTTATTCAGTGTGAAATTCAGACAGAAAGAATTTGCTTATTTACAATAATTTATGTAAAAAAAAGAGGGATGTAGAGGTTTGCTTAACTTATTCACATGGAAGGGATACAGATTCGATTCCATTTTTCTTTAGTGGAGCTTCTCGATCTAAGACGGTTGATATTAATTTCATTATATCAACTGAAACATGTGTACCAACAAAATAATGTTTATAGTAATAATATATAAGCATACACACGCATAAAAAACACCAAATTATTATTATAAAGCGAGACGAAGAAGACGACGAATAATAATAATAATTATAATTTAGTGTTTTTTATGCGTGTACATTAGGAGGCACGGTGGAGTAATTGATAACGGCTTGGATTGAGGAATCGGAGAGCCGAGTTCAAATTCCAGTCGAATCCGTTACATTCGCTTACGTGAAAGGTGTAAAACTTCTTCTTCCTCCAACTATGGGTAAGACTGGGTTCTATAGCCTTGGATGGCAACTGGTCTAAGAGAAGGACAACTCTTAATTGAAAACCTGCGGAGGGTCGTTTGGGGACCTTGTGGCATTCGCTGCACCAGGTCCCTGTATTCGTCCCTCCAAAAAGTGTGGATGGCCCTGCACAAAGCCTTCACCACTATAATCAAATCTCATGTGTCGGTGTCGGGCTCTCAATTTCTAGGAACTGATTGCCTGACCCTCATGCGTCGAATTCGACGGGAGAGTCGATCATGTATATATTTATTTTTCTATGTATTTTAGTGCCTTTTTACGTTGTTCATTGACGAATATTTGTTTTTCTATTCTACCCTATTAAATTTTATCTATTGAACCATTTTTATCTATATATCTTTTTGAATTCGTTTACTAACACTTTCAGATTTGAATATTTGTTGGTGTCTATATGTGAGTGTCTTTATTAATGTATGTGTGTATGATCGCTTATATATGCCTTCCAATGTATGTATATGTTGTCTGTTTTTTAGGGTTGTGGACATCTATTTCCTGTTTCGTTCATGTTCTTGCATGTTATCTAAATATGTCTGCGTGTTTGTGTATTATAATCTGGTTGTGTATGTATTGTCTTTTACAAAATTTCACCCTCCCCTGTCCATATCTTCACTTCAAATGTATCTAAGCTGTAATAAAGCTTAACATCAACATTAGAGTTTAACGTTTATTCTGACTGAATTTTTGGCCTTTCAGTTAAAACAAAATAAATAACAAAACATGTATTTTTTCCT
Source organism: Acanthosepion esculentum (assembly GCA_964036315.1). Taxonomy (NCBI): domain Eukaryota; kingdom Metazoa; phylum Mollusca; class Cephalopoda; order Sepiida; family Sepiidae; genus Acanthosepion; species Acanthosepion esculentum. The sequence goes on along the minus strand of OZ038503.1, from coordinate 66,719,617 downwards.
CAGTTTCTTCTTTAAATAATTTTATATTTTAAACTTAATACAGATTAAATTTAAAATTGGTAATTTTTAATTTTCAATTTTATAGTAAAATTTAATATTAATTAATTAGAATGATTTCTATTTTAGTCTAAGCGTAATATTAAGGCATTAACTATTATAACCAATGTTCGTCGTCAAGTTTTTTGAATTCTCATATACTTGTATTTTGATTGGTCATTGCAGCTTATGTAACAGCGTTTCCCCTAGCGAGGAGTGTTTGGTTGATTTGAACCTTTTAAAACCCTTTATTCTACATTCAACACCATCACTTGATAAGACACCAGAAGTGTTGAAACAAAATGGCTATATTTGTATTGATTTTATAACAGATTTATGTTATAATTTTAGAATGAATTATATTTGCTCTACCCTGTATTGAGCACTCTTTTAAGAATAGTATTTGTTGGTTATTGTAATTTATTCCGCATACACTAATCCTATACCTGGAACACACACACACACACACACACACACACACACACACACACACACACACACACACACATATATATATATTTTAGTAGATTTAGATGACTGAGTAAGAAAAATACGAAAATTTTCTTCCGAATAGTTTTTATTTTCCAAAATACTTTCAATCTCATCTGAGACCATCTTCATGGGGTGAGTATGTGAGTATATATATATGCGTGTTTCTGTGAATTTAAAACATTTCGACTGTTAGTCTTTTGTACTGCTTATGCAGGGTTCTAGATTTCAACGTGTTCTTTTTTTTGGGGGGGGGTTCAGTGTAAGAGGAATAACTATTTTGTTTTTGCTCATACGCATATCATTTTTTGTTTATTTAAGTGCTGATGTATGTTCAGCTAAATGAAATGTAAGTCTTTTAGGATCATCGTTTGAAATATATATTTGAAATATATATATATATATATATATATATATATATATATATATATATATATATGTGTGTGTGTGTGTGTGTGTGTGTGTGTGTGTGTGTGTGTGTGTGTGTGTGTGCATATTAATAAAATAAAGTAGCAAGAGGAAAACCTTTTATGCCTCTACGTTTCGTTCCTCGTGGAGGGTAATCAATGTGATATGTAGAAATTCATCGAGAAATCTATATTTATACATACAGAAAAAAGTATCCTCGAGAGAATTATAACGTTATTCAATTAAATTTGAATTATAGAACATTCCAAAATATTCAAAAATCTCTCGACGTTAAAGAAAGGAAAGAAAAACTATGGAGGATGCTAAATGATGTAAATTTTGATAATGTTAAACGAAAATGAATTAATGTTGTTATCGTTTTATTTTTTTTTAATTTTTTTAAGATCATGAGTTGACTTGCTAAAGTAGAATTTCTCTCAAGAAAAGAGATATTTGAAAAAGGTTGAGGACGTATCAGTATGCTTGCGCTAGTGTCTATTGATACACTTTTAGGAACTTACCGTCTTAGTAAGTTTTCTTTTTCTCTTGACAGGGACAGGACTGTTGAGACCGAAATTGTGGTTGAAATTATTTACTTGTATAACTAATTTATTCGATGAGTTATTATGTAGTGGATATTTTTATGTTCATAAATACAGTTTTAAAATTTCTGGAAGTTTCACCAGTTTGTTTTAAGGAGCAATTGTTACAGTTTATTTTATACTTGCCTAATTTTGGTTATTTTTGGTTCTAACCATTTCCATAATAGTTTTGGGTGTACTTGTAATTGATTTAATTGGATATATTATTTTGATTAGTAAATGTTATGGAGTTGAGAGTTAATATTATATGGAGTTAATATTATATGTCAGACTTATTGAATTTATTATTATAATTTGATTTGATATCGTCTCCAACCAATATCTGGGCCAATGTCTACACTGGGAAATATGCCACTTTTACGGGAAGGGGAATGCTAGAAACTGGTATGAACATCACCCAGACGCGGTTATAGTGATAAGACCTGTAACAATTTTATGGAACTTTACAATACATACAGATAGAACAATTAAAGCTAATCACCCAGACATCGGGATCAAAGATCACAAAGACTACGTGCTCCAGTTGTAGTTGGAGCTCTGGCATTGATTGAAAAAGCTTCTGATAGACACATGAAGGGGATTCCTGGTAGCTCACGCCTTAAAGAAATACAAAAAAAATGTATTCACAGGTATAAAAGAACTTTATATATCTGTTGGATCTACTTTGTTTTGTCTTTCACAAAAATGAACAGTGAAAAATGTCATGAAGCCATTTCTGACTTTAGGTCTCTGGTTAGGACCCCAGAAGAAAATGTGTATACCACAGAAATCAATAATAATAATAATAATATTTTATTTGCTATTGTACGGTTTGTATGATTTTATTCTAGCATTCCATTCGAAATATTGAAGATTATTTCTGTATGTAGCTATTGGTATATGGGCGCGTGTGGTTAGGTCACTGTGGATTTACTATGGTTTGATCCAAGCCTTATGAGCAAAATTGGGTAGACAGAACTATTTGGGAGATGGTTGTGCAAGCACGAAGACACAAGTCATCATGACCGAGGGTTTGAGCATACTGGCATTGTTCAGACTGCTGATCAGCTAGAAACTGTAACTAAGGTCCTCTCAGAATAGTTGCAGTATAAACCACAGGTGGGCTTTGAAATTGTTGAACAAACACAAACGTTCCTGAGCAGGCATCTGCAACAGGGATAGTCTATGAGCTACAGCTATTGATGGATGTACATTCTGTGCTGTGAAAAATATTCTATATTTCCATTACAGAGAATAATAGTTTACTCATGATAGAGTTTCTGTCGAGTTTAATCTACGTAATCTTAATGATATGGACCTCATTCGGATACCTGGTTTAAATATTACTGGTAGTCAGTCAATGTGTGAATCTTTTTGGTGTGGCTGTTATACTGGTTTTGGTCAAGAAATATTTTTGCGTTTTATTGATTTCTTGAGTGCTCATTTAAAGTTCCGTGACTGTTTTATTACCTTGGGTGTATTTATATATTTATTTCTCAATTGTTGTTATCTTCTAAAAAGAGTTTCTTTTTCGGTTGGTACGCATTTTCAACCATTACTGTAACTCCGCTGCTTATGCCAGAATGGGGTTATATAAGTGTTCCTTTTATTGGAAAATTCTTTTAGAATTTTTAGTTATCTGGGTGGAATTTTTTATGCACACAAAAGCTGAAACCTTATTGTGTCTCCAGACAATTCTTTTTGAATTGATCCAGTCTTTCCTAACAACTTGAGAAATGAAAGTTATTCTGAACAGCCATTCGTCTAGATCCGTTCATACTAAAATGGGTGTCTGCCAGGGCTCTACCCTTGGTCTTACTTTATTTTTCATTTTCATTAATGTGCTTACCGATGGCATCAGCTCTCAACTTGGTATCTACGCTGATGACACAGCCACTAACTCCTGTCTTGATAGTAATCCTTATCAGTTTGCTAAGGTCAAAATGGCAGCCGATATCCAAAACGACCTTCAGTCTGTTGTTAACTTACGCAAAAGATGGCTTGTTGATTTTAACACCCCCAAAACTAAATTGTTCTCCATTAATTATCTTGTAGAAATTCTCTGCTTTCCATCAGCATGGCTGATGCTAACCACCAGGAAAGTGACTAACGTTCTCAGCTGACATGAAGTGGAAAAGCCATGTTGAATCCATTGCTAGGTCAGCTGCTAAGAATGTTGGTTCACTGTGTCGTGCGAGACAATCTTTCTCTCTAGAATCTATCCTATCAGTCTATCATTCGCCCATGCTGAAAATATTGCTACACCATAGTTCTGGTGCTTTTGCTATTTATCTAGAGCTCCTTGAAAACCCCAAAGAAGAATCAACAATATTATTGGCCTGTTCTAGTTCAGTCACGTTAAGTTGCCTCCCTGTGGCTTTTCTATAAATACTTTCATAGTAATTGTTCGGATGAGCCATTCGCTATGGTACCTAGACTTTTTGAATTTAAGTGCAGTATTAGACTGGCATTGAGATCTCATCAATTTACAGTTGGGCTGGCTAGACGTAAGTTCTATACTAACAGTTTCTTTCTTCGCATTTCTCGCTTGTGGAACTCTCTTCCAGCTCCATGCTTTCCAGAAAGATTTAATCTTCAAAAATTCAAATGAAATGTCAGTCGCTATCGACTGTGCTCCTGATTACTCTTTTCCCTTCGCACTCATTAGTAATGTTTCCATTTCTAATTCTTCCACACCTAGTAACCCTTTGTCTTAGTGGATTTACTTCCTTGCTTGGGGTGAACTAAAGAAAATGAAAAAAACATTGCACTATCAGTTATATTATCAGTACTTTCGAAAACTGTCTGGTTTTATACATGCCTTCATCATTATAAAGAAATTATCTCGATAGGTTGTCTAGTGGTTCAGTATTAAACGCATCCGTTGGACACAGACATATACACACACATGTTTGAATAAAGTCCCAGTTTTTGTTTCCTCTACAAAATGGTACACAGGTTCAAACTCTGCCAGAGGTTATATTTTTTTTATTAAGACTCTCGAATGCATATGCTAGCTGATGTAAAAATAAAGGACGTCTACTCAAG